>SJYX01002110.1:10792-39608 GCA_006410675.1 Oreotragus oreotragus
ACTCTTCTTAACTGTGAGTTTCCTGACCAGGAACTGAACCCGGGCCCCCTCATTTGGAAGCTCGGAGTCTTAGCCATTAGACCACCAGGGAAGGCCCTCCTGTATTATTTCTTTAGGGTGAGTTTCTGGAAGTGAAGTTTTGGAGTCAAATGTGTGTTTTGAGATGTGAATGCCGATGATTGCTTCACTCCTCTCAAACACAGCCGTGAGCTCCTTTTCGCATCCTTCCCAGCAGTGCTGTCGGCCAAGCACTCTTCATATTTTTCATAACCTTATTGCCTAGTTGTTTTTCTTCTTGTGTTGATTGCTTCCTCACTTCCTTTGCCCAATGCCCATTTTTATTGAAGTGTTTAGATATTTTTTTTATTGATTTGACAGTTTCAAGTATTGTAAATTATACCTAGTAGCTTTATAGTATTGAGTTTTTCTGGCAGAAACATGTTTTCTTTTGCTTCATCTCCCCTTTCTCCTGCCCCTGAAGCTGTATGGTTTTGCATATAGTTCTGTGTGTTTCTGGTTTAGTTACTTCTCAGAATTACATATTCTGTGTTGTTCAGTCACTCAGTCATGTCTGACTCTTTGCGACCCTATGGACTGCAGCATGCCAGGCTTCCCAGTCCTTCACCATCTCCCAAAACTTGCTCAGACTTACGTCCATTGAGTTGGTGGTGCCATCCAACCATCTTATCTTCTGTTGCCCTTCTCCTCCTGCCATCGGTCTTTTCTAGCATCAGGGTCTTTTCTCGTGAGTTGGCTCTTTATATCAGGTGGCCAAAGTATTGGAGCTTAAGCTTCAGCATTAGTCCTTCCAGTGAATATTCAGGGTTGATTTCCTTTAAGATTGACTGGTTAGATCTCCTTGTTGTCCAAGGGACTTTCAAGAGTCTTCTCCAGTACCACAATTCAAAAGGATCAATTTTTCGGTGTTCAGCCTTCTTCACAGTCCAACTTTCACATCCATACATGTCTACTGGAAAAACCATAGCCTTGACTAGATGGACCTTTGTTGGCAAATGATGTCTCTGCTTTTTAATATGATATCTAGATTTGTCATAGCTTTTCTTCTAAGGAGCAAGCGTCTTTTGATATCATGGCTGCAGTCACCATCCAAAGTGATTTTGGAGCCCCCAAAAATAAAGTCAGTCACTGTTTCCATTTTTTCACCATCTGTTTGCTATAAAGTGATGGACCAGATGCCATGATCTTCGTTTCTAAATGTTGAGTTTTAAGCCAGCTTTTTCATTCTCCTCTTTCACTTTCATCAAGAAGCTCTTTAGTTCATCTTCGCTTTCTGCCATAAGGGTGGTGTCATCTGCATATCTGAGGTGATATGAAGAAATCAAGATTTCTCCCAGCAAGCTTGATTCCAGCTTGAGATTTATCCAGCCCAGCGTTTTGTATAATGTACTCTGCATATAAGTTAAATAAGCAGGGTGACAATATACAACCTTGATGTACTCTTTCCCAATTCTGAACCAGTTCATTGTTCCATGTCTGGTTCTAACTGTTGCTTCTTGACCTCCATACAGGTTTCTCAGGAGGCAGGTAAGGTGGTCTGGTATTCCTATCTCTTTAGGAATTTTCCACAGTTCGTTGTGATCCACACTGTCAAAGGCTTTAGTGTAGTCCATGAAGCAGAAATAGATGTTTTTCTGAAATTTGCTTGCTTTTTTTTGTGGTCCAACGATGTTGGCAATTTGATCTCTGGTACCTCTGACTTTTCTAAATCCTGCTTCTAAATATGGAAGTTCTCGGTTCACATACTATTGAGCTAAACTTGAAGGATTTTGAACATTACCTTGCTAGCATGTGAAATGAGTGCAGTTGTGTGGTAGTTTGAACATTCTTTGGCATTACCCTTCTTTGGGATTGGAATGAGAACTGACCTTTTCCAGTCCTGTGGCCACTGCTGAGTCTTCCAAATTTGCTGGCATATTGAGTGCAGCACTTTCACAGCATCATCTTTTAGTACTTGAAATAGCTCACCTGGAATTCCATCACCTCCACTAGCTTTGTAGTAATGCTCCCTAAGGTTCACTTGACTTCACACTCCAGAATGTCTGGCTCTACAGGAGTGATCACATCATCATGGTTATTCAGGTCATTAAGACCTTTTTTGTATAGTTCTTCTGTATTCTTGTCATCTCTTCGTCATATCTTCTGCTTCTGTTAGGTCTATACTGTATCTACCCTTTATTGTGCCCATCTTTGCATGAAATGCTCCCTTGGTATCTCCAATTTTCTTGAAAAGATCTGTAATCTTTTCCATTTTGTTTTCCTCTGTTTCTTTGTTCACTGAGGAAGGCTTTTTTTTTTTTTTATCTCTCCTTGCTATTCTTTGAAACTGTGCATTCAGATGGGTATATCCTTCCTTTGCCTTTTGCTTCTCTTCCTTTCTCAGCTATTTGTAAGGCCTCCTCAGACAACCATTTTGCCTTTCTGTGATCAATTTGGTTAGTTTTCTGTGATTGTGGTTTTGTCTCTGTCTGCCCTCTGATGGATGAGGATAAGAGGCTTGTGCAAGCTTCCTGATAAAGGAGGGACTGGCTGGATGTAGGGGAAACTGGGTCTTGCTTTGATGGGAAAGGCCATGCTTAGTAAATCTTTATTCCAATTTTCTGTTGATATATTTTCTAAACTGTTTCTCCTGAATTTGGAAAAGTTCCTGATCTTGCAATTGGCCTTTCTGCAGGGATTTGATTAGAATTATGTTGAATTCATAGGTTCCACTCTGAAAAATATGTATTCTTTGTAGGTGAGTTGTTTACATTCTCAAGACATTGCTTTTTAAGTTTATTTTGGTTGGTGAATTGGCTTGGGGGTAATGAGGAAAATTTAAAGGTTTAGGTAATTTCTATTTAGGAGCAAAATGGAGAGCCCAAACAGACAAATCAAATAAAACCAACAACAGTTTTCAGGGTTCTTTTATAAGTAGTAGGTAGAGTCGGACACGACTGAAGTGACTTAGCAGCAGCAGCAGCAGCAGCAGGATTGCTAAGCCAAACTTGTTTAAACAAAACGGTATGTGTTGTATCATAAAAGCTAGCAGGTCCCAGGAAGACTTGACTTTGGGCATGCCCTTGACTCCAGAACTCAAACCCTTTTGTCTGGGTGTATCGTCTGCCTCTGTTTCCTTAGGGTTGGTTCCAGTCTTAAACAGGCACTCCCTCATGGCCACAGGATGGCTGCCATTGCCTCTTCCTATTAAAACTTTCCAGGTTAAAATTCAGCAGAAAGAGTCTTGTCCCAGAGTTCCCTGCAGAGGTTCTGAGAATATGAGGGTCTGTCTTCAGGTGGTGCTAGTGGTGAAGGGGACACCAGATGCGAGTTTGATTCCTGGGGTGGGAAGATCCCCTGGAGGAGGGCATGGCAACCCACTCTCTTTGCCTGGAGAATCCCATGGACAGAGGAACCTTGTGGTTCCGACTCCTTTGTGACCCCATGGAGTTTAGTCCACCAGGCTCCTCTGTCCATGGGATTTCCCAGGCAAGAATACTGGAGTAGCTTACCATTTCTTTCTCCAGAGGGTTTTCCCAATCCAGGCATCAAACGCGTGTCTCCTGCATTGGCGGGAGAATTCTTTACTGCTGAGTCACAAGGGAAGACCTGAGAGTAAGTTATTCTTACTTTAAGGAGTAGCCTGGCTACTGGGATGTCACTATAGCCTGTTAACTCCAAAAATAATGACATGGAAGGTGTTTGAACTGGAAAAACAGTGACTGGGATTAAAGAAGCACTTGCGTCAAATTCTTCCTTTAGGGAATATGTTAATTAAAAATGTCTATTGTCATCTTTTTGAATGAGGAAGCAATGTCATTGCATGATGTTATCTAATTTGATTAGAAGGGTTCGTGCTTTCAGCACTTGGTGAAACAGTAGCTGTGCTTTACTGAATGTCTACGAAATGCCAGGCATTTCCGTTACTGATTTGTCCTGGCTCCTCACAGTGAGAAAGTGGTAGCTAATAAGATACCTACTTGCTTAGGGTAGGACCACCTTGTAATTCAGGTCTGGCTGATTTTGAAGGCTGCATTTTGTCCTTTGCCCCCTCTTGAGTCATCCTATTTCAAGTTTTCTAAATTGGAACACAGGCAGGAGCCTATTTTTCAGAAGACTATTTATGGTCCTCTCTTACCTGTCTTAAGAGCTATACTTAACTTTCTGTTGAGTTTTAAAAATTCTTAAGAAGTGGGAAATCAAGTCATCAGTCTGACCTATCTGGGCTCCTGCCATTTGCAAAATCATTCCTGTTTCTGTGTTGCACTTGATGAGTGCTTAGTTGTTGTTGTTGTTGTTTTTTTTTTAAAAGAACTCACTGATTGCCAGTGTAATTAAAATGTGATTAGGCTGTGATTACTCAGAACCTGCTCCGGCTCCTTCAGCCACATTGCTCTAATGGTGCAGACATCTTCTGCTGCAGCTGAGAATTTTCCAGCAAGGAGAGCAGAGAGACATTTCATTTACATAATGGTGGGGCTCCCAACATTCAGAACTCCCCAAGGAGTGCAGTCAGAATAGGAGCTGTAGAGCAGAGGCACAGCGGCTGAGCCCCGGTGGGCTCCTCAAAAGCCGCACACACTGAATGCATCTGGATTCTCTTTCTCGTTCTGTCAGCACCTGTGCTTTTCAGTGGTACTATGGAAGTTAAGAGGAAGCCACTCTGGAGTAAACTAATTTACACTGAAGCATAAATGGCCAGGAACTATTGCGCTTGGAGGAAAGTCTTTGCTAGTTGTTGTTTTAGGCAGTATGACAATGAGAAGTCTGGGTGGATTGGTGATTTTGAGTTGGCTGGAGTTGGGGAGGCAATTTGCAGACCTTTTAAGATTCTGTCCATGTTATCAGTTACCTTAAGCTGTTATTGATTTACTGAAATCCTCCTTTCTCTCTTTTTGGGAATTGAATAGTTTTCTAAAAGCTCCAAATCCACTCCTTGCCCCCCACCACACACCATGGGTTTTTTCTCAGAGCAGGAATGAGGGAAACCAAGCAGTTGAAGGTAGGGAGATTGCAGATGTAGGATGCTTGTGAGTCAGATGCTGGGAAATTGGGAATGACATTTTCCCTTCTGTTGTTAGGGATGGGTAATGAAACACATTATTCAAGTTAGGAAGATTCAGCTGGAAAATTCAGTCTTGGTTTCTCGTCCAAAGGCTGCAGAGCACCCGGGGTCTTGGGGTTTGTTCCAAGCAGTTTTTGGTGTTTTGGACTGCAGCCTACCAGTCTCCTCCATCCATGGGATTTTCCAGGCAACAGTACTGGAGTGGGATGCCAGTGCCTTTCCTGGTCATTATTGGCAATGGAGAAAAATTACAAATAACTTAGATGCCCTCAATAAAGGACACTGGCTAAACTATGGTCACACATACAATGTAATACACTGCAGCCTTTAAAAGTACTGTAGAATGTTGGTTCTTAAAGTGTGGTCCACAGACCCCATGAGGGTTCCTAAGATTGGAAAAGTTGGTGAGGTAAAAACTTTTTGTGGTAATGGTGAAGAAGTTATGTGTTTTTTTTTTTAGAAAAACATGTTGGTATTTGTAATTACTGTTGCAGAAGCAATGGTGGGTGAAACTGTTGGCCACAGCACAAAATAAAGGCAATGACACCAACAGCAACTAGTCACCGAAGTCACTAGTCATTTCCTCACCACCTTTCTTTCTCTTGTTTAAAAAGGATGGGGGTGGGGAGGGTGAGGAGCCTGTTTTCCTTAACAATGTTCTTGATGCAACAGTAAAAATTACTAATTTTATTAAATTTCAGTCTGATAGTCTTCTAATATTCTGTATAATGAACAGGAAAGTATACATAAAGCTTTTCTGCTATATCCAAAGTGTTATGGTTGACTTGAAGAGAAGCACTTCTGTGATAGAGTTGCTAGCTGAACCAGCCACCTTTATCATGGAACACTATATTTATTTAAAACAGCTGACAGATAATCTACAGTTATTCAGACTTAGGTATTTGGCAGGCATTTTCTCAGATATGAAAAATAAGCCTTTCTCTTCAAGGAAGGTATTTTTTGTCTGCAATAAAATTCTAGCTTTCAAGTGAATGTTTTGTGGAGAACTTGTGTCTGATGCTGTGAATTTGACAAAGTCTTAGTGAATTTGGTGGGATATTAAAACAATATTGTGTAGTACTGTATAATGAAAAGTATTGACATCTGGAAGATCCATATAAGTCAATGAACCAGTATTTCCTAAATGACAAATACAGGATATTATGAAATCCAGCATGGGTAAAAGATCAGTTCAAATTGCTAAAGAGACTAGTAGAATTCAGTGTTATGGAGTACAAAAATTTCAGATTCCACATTGAATTAATCTTTAAGATTTTGCTGTTGGACCAGTTCTGGTGTAGCTTCAAAGAGTAATATCCACAGTTATTTGAAAACACACCCCTCCTTTTTCCAACTATGTATCTGTTTGAGGCCAGAGCATCTTTATATCTTTGAACTAAAACAACATATTACAGTAGATTGAAGAAACAGATATGAGAACCCAGTTGTCTTCTATTAAAAAGATTTGCAAAAATGTAAAACATGGCCACACTTTTTGTTTGTTTTGGAAAACTTGTTTTTCATTTACAAATTTTATTTAACATAGATTGGCAGTTTATTTTAAACAAATTGTTATTTGTAAATTTTACTCAGTTTTAGTTTCTAATACAGTAGATATCAACAGATCAACATAAATAGAAAAATTTTGAGTTACCTAAATTTTAAGAGTATAAAAAGATCTTGAGTCCACAATTTGAGAGCCACTGTCATAGAGGCATTCTTTATTGACTTGGGATGATATTGGCCCAACATATTGTTGTGTGGAAAAACCAAGTTGCTAAAACAGTATGATTCTATCTTGGTAAGACAAATGCACCTAGATATTTAATGAATACTAATCACCAAAGTATTAATCTCAGTTACCGTGAGTTGCAAAATTGTGGAAATTTTATTTTTCTACTTTGTGTACTTTCTTATTTTTCTTTCAATAAATGTTTATTATTTAAGATTTAAATATATCCTTCTTTTAAAGTTAGAAAAATTACTGAATACCCAGCTAGCTAACTAGATAGTAGATATAGACACCTAATCTATCCAGATCACAAATCTGCCTTGCTAATGTCGTTCCTGATCTAGCCTGTTGTGTTGGGGTCTTTGCCTCCTCTTGGAGGAACTAGTAGCTCTACAGCTCTAATTTGTTAGTTCCTTAAGTGCAGGAACCAAGCCATATACATAGAAATGTCAACTACTATGTTAAAGATTTTGATGCCTGTTAAAATTTAACTCTCAGGACGTCCTTGGTGGTCCAGTGGCTAAGACTCTGTGCTCCCAATGCCAAGGGCCAGAGTTCGGTCCCTGGTCAGGGAACTAGATCCCACATGCCACAAATAAGAGTTTGCATAGCGCAACTAAAGATCCTGTATGCCACAACTAAGACCCAATGCAGCCAAATAAATACATAAATAAATATTTGAAAATTATATACAAACTCTCAAAAGAATCCTATGGCATTGTTCCTGTTATCACCATTGTACAGTCAAAGAAATTACAGCTTGAACAAGGGAGGTTACTTGTTCAAACCTGAAATTATTAAGTAACAAAATGTAGATTCAAAACCTAGGTCTGGGGGCTTCCCTAGTGGTGCAGTGGGTAAGACTCTGCCTACCAATGCAGGGGACACAGGTTCAATCCTTGGTCCAGGAAGATTTCACATACTGAGGAGCAACTAAGCTCATGAGCCACAACTGAAGCCTGTATACCTAGAGCCTGTGCCCCACAACGAGAAGCCACTACAAAGAGAAGCCCGCGTACTGCCATGAAGAGTAGCCCTGCCCTCCACAGCTAGAAAAAGCCCTTGCAAAGCAGTGAAGATCCAGCACAGCCAAAAAGAAAACAAAGAGCCAAAAACCCTGATCTGACCGGCTTCAAAAATTGTGCCTTTGAGCACTTCAGTCTCCTACCTCCTATTTAAGAAAGAGGCAAGAAGAAGGAAAGAAAGAAGGCAGAAGAAAGAAATTTAAGTCTCTTTTACCACTTTATGTTAGAAATGTGTTCATTAGGTATCTGGCACACATTTAACATCCTAGTGCATTTATATTAGACATTTTACCGGGCATAATAAATCACAAGTTATATAAACTTAGATTTATCATTGCTTTTTCTGATCTAGACAAAGGTGTGGTTTGGCCTAGTTCTGAATAGGATTATGAATTTCTTTGCTTCTTATACAAAGACATACTTCTTTTTTAAATTAATGCCGGTTCACAGTAACTTTTCTGAGTAAATAAGCTATACAATCATTTTTCAGGTCCCATTTTACTGTTTGAAGTGTTATCAACAACTGATACTTTCTGGATTCTCCAGGATGACATAGTTAGTTGGGACAGCCATGCTCAGAATGGTTTTCCTTAGACTTCTCATTTATCAGTTGTACTAGAGGTTTTCAACCCTGGTTACACATTCAGTTCAGTTCAGTCACTCAGTCTTGTCCTACTCTTTGCAACCCCATGGACTCCTGGAGCGTACTCAAACTCATGTCCATTGACTCAGTGATGTCATCCAACCATCTCATCCTCGGTTGTCCCGTTGTCCTCCTGCCTTCAATCTTGCCCAGCATTAGGGTCTTTTCCAGTGAGTCAGAATTGGATCTTCCTGATGCCAGGCTTCATTCTAGTGATTTTAGTTTAATTAGGGGTGAGACTGGAGTTTTCATTTTTTTAAACCTCTCCCAAGTGATCTTAAGGAGCAATCGGGAACCCTTAGGTGATTCCGTTATATATGTATGCATTCTTTAAACTTTAAACATTTTGTATTGGGGTATAGTCGATTAACAATGCTGTGGTAGTTGTTTCAGGTGAATAGCAAAGGGACTCAGCCGTGTATACACATGTATCCATTCTCTCCCAAACTCCTCCCTTCCATCCAAGCTGGCACAACATTGAGCAGAGTTCCATGTACTATACAATAAGTCTTTGTTGATTATTCATTTTAAATATAGCAGTGTGTATGTGACCTTCCCAAAGTCCCTAACTGTCCCTTTCCCCATAAGTTCATTTTATGAGTCTGTGAGTCTGTTTTGTAAGTAAGTTTATTTGTATCATTTTTTTTTTTTAGATTCCAGTTACAAGGGATGTCATATGATATTTCTCCTCTGTATGACTTACTTCATTCAGTATGACACTCTCTAGGTCCATCCATTGGAGAAGGCGATGGCACTCCACTCCCGTACTCTTGCCTGGAAAACCCCATGGAGAGAGGAGCCTGGTGGGCTGCAGTCCATGGGGTCGCTACGAGTCAGGACACTGAGCGACTTCACTTTCACTTTTCACTTTCCTGCATTAGAGAAGGAAATGGCAACCCACTCCAGTATTCTTGCCTGGAGAATCCCAGGGATGGGGGAGCCTGGTGGGCTGCCATCTATGGGGGTCGCACAGAGTCAGACATGACTGAAGCGACTTAGCAGCAGCAGCAGCAGATCCATCCATGTTGCCGCAAATGGCATTATTTCATTCTTTTTAATGGCTGAGTAATATTCCATTGTATTCCACATCTTCTTTTGTATTCTATTGTATTCCACATCTTCTTTTCCCATTCTTCTGTTCCCTGCTAGCTCAGAGGTAAAGAATCCTCCAGCAATGCAAGGTGATTCTGTTTTAATGACCTCATTCTCTGGGACATTTTCTTATATAGAATGATAGTAGGACCTGCATAATTCCTTCTGCCTGATACAAACCCTTGCTATTCCTCAGTGAGATTAGGGAAGAGCAGCCTTGCTAGTTGATCTTCTTCCTCTTTGCTCAGTTTATATTCTTAAATATAAATCTGATCATGTGACTGCAACTGCTCTGTAGGCTAAAGTCTAACACTTAAGCATGACATTCAAAGCCCTTCTCAAACTGGCTTGAAATGCTTTTTGCTAGTCTTGCTTCCCTGGCACCACTCATCTTAAACTATCCGCACTGTGTTTCCCACACACTATACAGTCTCATGCTTTCTGTGGTTTTGCAGAGGTTAGTTCCTTGGCCTAGAGTGCCCACCTCCTTCACCACAACTCTTGCTATAAAGAGATTTGGGTTAATTCTTTAGGGATCAGCTTATATAAGGCTCCGTCTGAGACGTTTTCTGATTCAGTCATTCTCCAGCGGGCATAATTCTCCCTCTGTGTTTTCATTGCACTTTAAATGGCTCTGCAGCAGCACTTACCGTGTGACAGTTATTTAGATGCCTGTTGACCCTCCTAGACTGTGAGATTCTTGAGAACAGGAATTCTGTCTCAGCTTTGTATTCATTAGCACACAGTGGCTGCCTGCCATATCGTGGATGGTCAAAACTTATGGAAAAATCTCAGAAAAGGTGAAAATACTACATGATGCAAATTACTATGATTTATAAATGGTTCTTAAAATACAGTCTTAAAAATCAACTCATATCCATTGACAGATGAATGGATAAAGAAGTTGTGGTACATATACACAATGGGATATTACTCAGCCATGAAAAGGAATGCATTTGAGTCAATTCTGATGAGGTTGATGAACCTAAAGCCTATTATACAGAGTGAAGTAAGTCAGAAAGAGAAAGATAAATATTGTTTACTAATGCATATATATGGAATCTAGAAAAATGGTACTGAAGAATTTGCAGGGCAGCAGTGGAGAAACATAGAGAATAGACTTACAGACATGGGGAGAGGGGAGGAGAGGGTGAGATGTATGGAGAGGGTAACATGGAAACTTACATTACCATGTGTAAAATAGATAGCCAGGGGGAATTTACTGTATGTCTCAGGAAACTCAAACAGGGGCTCTGTAACAACCTAGAGGGGTGGGAGGGAGGTTCAAAAGGGAGGGGATATATGTATACCTATGGCTGATTCATGTTGAGATTTGACAGGAAAAAAAAAAATTCTGTAAAGCAATTATCCTTCAATTAAAAAAAAATCATAAAACATGCAGTTGTCCACAATAATTTCCAAACCCAGCTTAGAAACTAGCACTTACTGTATTTATTTTATCATTAAAGGCTTCTTTCTAGGAATCTTAGAGTTTTCAGCCTGAGACCTTCTTAAAATGCAAGTTATCTTTGAGAAGGATGACTTCCTATCAGTTTACCTTTTGGTAGGGCTCAGTTTAACAGATGCCTGAAATTCAAGTTCTATGAATTGTACATGGTGTTAGAGGTTGGGTTTCAAAAGACACTGATTCTGAAGCAGAGATTAGTATACAGGTTTATTAGGGAGATCAACACCTGTAGGAAGGAGAAAGAATGGGAAAGAAACATGATTAGGCTGAGGGAGAAGCTGACCTACAATGCAATCTGAATGCAGGCCTCAGCCAACTCTGGTGATTTCTGAAGCTCAACTCATTCTTCAGAGTCAGGACCAGGGTGAGTAGGCCTTTATGTCTTCACATTGATCAGTCATTAGATGTGGGCAGCCCTGGCAAGAGGAGTTGCCTTGAGTAAAGCAGGCCTCTTCAGCAGAGGCAATTATTCCCTTCCCGCTGAGGCATTGCAGCCAGCAGCACTGCTAGCAGTGAGGGAAGTAAGTCCTTTGTTCTTGAAGGGGGATCTGGGTGGCACATCATGGTTGCCAACACAGGAATGGTGAGAAAGCACTGATAAAAAACAGCTGAAAATGCCCAAAGGCAAATCTTACCTTCAGTTTAGCCTATGGCCTTGGGAAACTGTGACACAGGGAGACTGTGGGAACTCCAAATGCCTGGGATTTGAATCCTGAGTTCACCACTTCCCTGGTGGTTCAGTTGGCAAAGAATCTCCCTGTAATTCCGGAGACCCGGGTTCAGTCCCTGGGTCAGAGAGATCCCCTGGAGAAGGAAATGGCAACCCACTCCAGTATTCTTGCCTGGAGAATTCCATGGACAGACAAGCCTGGTAGGCTATAGTCCATAGGGTCATGAGTCAGACACGACTGAATGACTAACACTTTCACTTTTCACTTTCACCACTTCCAACCTACGAAGAATTAGGCAAGTCTAATGGAGCCTCTGAGTCTCAATTTTCTTATCTATAACTGTGTTGAAAAAAATTTCCCTGTTTAGGTAGTTGCATGAATTAAATAAGAAAACATGACTTTGGCACTATGAAGTGCCATACAGATATATCATGTTGTTACAAATGTTTGATTTGTTGATTAATTTCCAAAGAACAGCAAGGAGAGATAAGAAAGCCTTCCTCAGCGATCAATGCAAAGAAATAGAGGAAAACAGAATGGGAAAGACTAGAGATCTCTTCAAGAAAACTAGAGATACCCAGGGAACATTTCATGCAAAGATGGGCTCAATAAAGGACAGAAATGGTATGGACCTAACAGAAGCAGAAGATATTAAGAAGAGGTGGCAAGAATACACAGAAGAACTGTACAGAAAAGATCTTCACGACCCAGATAATCATGAGGATGTGATCACTAATCTAGAGCCAGACATCTTGGAATGTGAAGTCAAGTGGGCCTTAGAAAGCATCACTAAGAACAAAGCTAGTGGAGGTGATGGAATTCCCGTTGAGCTGTTTCAAATCCTGGAAGATGATGCTGTGAAAGTGCTGCACTCAATATGCCAGCAAATTTGGAAAACTCAGCAGTGGCCACAGGACTGGAAAAGGTCAGTTTTCATTCCAATTCCAAAGAAAGGCAATGCCAAAGAATGCTCAAACTACCGCACAATTGCACTCATCTCACACGCTAGTAAAGTAATGCTCAAAATTCTCCAAGCCAGGCTTCAGCAATATGTGAACCGTGAACTCCCTGATGTTCAAGCTGGTTTTAGAACAGGCAGAGGAACCAGAGATCAAATTGCCAACATCCGCTGGATCATGGAAAAAGCAAGAGAGTTCCAGAAAAACATCTATTTCTGCTTTATTGACTATGCCAAAGCCTTTGACTGTGTGGATCACAATAAACTGTGGAAAATTCTGAAAGAGATGGGAATACCAGACCACCTAACCTGCCTCTTGAGAAATCTGTATGCAGGTCAGGAAGCAACAGTTAGAACTGGACATGGAACAACAGACTGGTTCCAAATAGGAAAAGGAGTACGTCAAGGCTGTATATTGTCTCCCTGCTTATTTAACTTATATGCAGAGTACATCATGAGAAACGCTGGACTGGAAGAAACACAAGCTGGAATCAAGATTGCCGGGAGAAATATCAATAACCTCAGATATGCTGATGACACCACCCTTATGGCAGAAAGTGAGGAGGAGCTAAAAAGCCTCTTGATGAAAGTGAAGGAGGAGAGCGAAAAAGTTGGCTTAAAGCTCAACATTCAGAAAACGAAGATCATGGCATCCGGTCCCATCACTTCATGGGAAATAGATGGGGAAACAGTGGAAACAGTGTCAGACTTTATTTTTTGGGGCTCCAAAATCACTGCAGATGGTGACTGCAGCCATGAAATTAAAAGACGCTTACTCCTTGGAAGAAAAGTTATGACCAACCTGGATAGTATATTCAAAAGCAGAGACATTACTTTGCCGACTAAGGTCCGCCTAGTCAAGGCTATGGTTTTTCCTGTGGTCATGTATGGATGTGAAAGTTGGACTGTGAAGAAAGCTGAGCGCCGAAGAATTGATGCTTTTGAACTGTGGTGTTGGAGAAGACTCTTGAGAGTCCCTTGGACTGCAAGGAGATCCAACCAGTCCATTCTGAAGGAGATCAACCCTGGGATTTCTTTGGAAGGAATGATGCTAAAGCTGAAACTCTAGTACTTTGGCCACCTCATGCGAAGAGTTGACTCATTGGAAAAGACTCTGATGCTGGGAGGGATTGGGGGCAGGAGGAGAAGGGGACGACCGAGGATGAGATGGCTGGATGGCATCACGGACTTGATGGATGTGAGTCTGAGTGAACTCCGGGAGATGGTGATGGATAGGGAGGCCTGGCGTGCTGCGATTCATGGGGTCGCAAAGAGTCGGACACGACTGAGTGACTGAACTGAACTGACTGAACTGAGTCAATAAAAAGTGACAGAGCTGACTTCAACACAGATTTCTCTGAGGTTCTTAGCTGCAGGACTGTGTTGCCTGAAAAGTATGACTTCAGCCTGAAACCAACAGGTACTCCTGGAGAAGAGACTGTGACAAAGGAAAGGCAATAGTGGGAAATAACTCTGTGAATAAAGTAATAAAAGAAAGGACAGTGACTTAAAAGACCTGGGTAGGTGGGGTGAATTATGTGGATAAAAAACCAGGGAGACCAAAGAAAGGCTGCACAGGATTTAAATGAATGTGTTATCTTTACTGAGAATTTTCCGAAACTGCTTTATTGTTTCAGTAAGGCTACAACTGAAGATAGAGGATGAAAAAGATGAGAACACAATAATGTTTCTTTAGGGGGGAGAAAAAAGAAGAAAGGAAGAATTAAGTGAAAGAAATGGAGATGAAGTATGAGGAAAGCAAGGACTAGTGACCTGCATTGAAGGCAAATGGAGCTGGATTATAGAAGAGTTTAACGACCTTCCGGGCACAAGGCAAAATAAGGCAAAATGAGCAGACAAGAAGGTCAAGTGAGCAGACGAGTGAAAGGAAAAGGGGGATGAAAGAAAATGAGTGGAGATAGAGAAGAGAAGCTCTTAAACTCCTAAAGACATAAAGTAGGATAGTGGCTATTAGTCGCTGAGGGGTAGGGAGGGAAGAAGGAGGAATTAATGTTTAATGGATACACATTTTCAGTTTGAAATGCTGAAGAGTTCTGAAGAGGGAAGAAGGTGATGGTTGCACAACAAAGTGAATGTATTCAGTGCCACTGAATTGTACACTTAAACACTGTTCAGGTGTGAGCTCAGTCACTCGGTCATGTCCTACTCTTTGTGTCCCCATAACCTGTAGCCTGCCAGGCTCCTCTGCCCATGGAATTTTCTAGGCAAGAATACTGGAGTGGGGTGCCACTTCAGGGGATCTTCCTCCAGGGATCTTCCCGATCCAGGGATCGAACCCATGTCTCTTGTGTCTCCTGCATTGGCAGGCATATTCTTTATCACTAGCACCACCTGGAAAGCCCTTAAATATTGTTAAGGTGTGTAAAACAAGGAATATTACCAACCATTCCAGTTTGACAAGGATTAATTTGCAACCCACTGCAGTTTCCAACCCTGAAGGGAATTTAAAATGGAGAAAAATAGGAAGCATTCTGTGCTTTGGATATAAGGACACCTAGATAGTTAAGATGCATATCTAAGGAAAGCTTTCAATGACCCCAGATTCTTGCATCTTCCCACATGTAGAAAAGCACTTAAATCATTCCCTTGAAATACCTGTTTTTTGTGATTAGCAGTGATCTTTTTACGCCTGACTACATGAAATTAAAAGATGCTTACTCCTTGGAAGAAAAGTTATGACCAACCTAGATAGCATATTCAAAAGCAGAGATATTACTTTACCCACTAAGGTCCGTCTAGTCAAAGCTATGGTTTTTCCAGTGGTCATGTATGGATGTGAGAGTTGGACTGTGAAGAAGGCTGAGCGCCGAAGAATTGATGTGTTTGAACGTGTTGGAGAAGACTCTTGAGAGTCCCTTGGACTGCAAGGAGATCCAACCAGTCCATTCTGAAGATCAGCCCTGGGATTTCTTTGGAAGGAATGATGCTAAAGCTGAAACTCCAATACTTTGGCCACCTCATCCGAAGAGTTGACTCACTGGAAAACACTCTGATGCTGGGCGGGATTGGGGGCAGGAGGAGAAGGGGACAACAGAGGATGAGATGGCTGGATGGCATCACTGACTCGATGGATGTGATTCTGAGTGAACTCTGGGAGTTGGTGATGGACAGGGAGGCCTGGCGTGCTGCAATCATGGGGTCGCAAAGAGTCGGACACAACTGAGAGACTGAACTGAACTGAACTGAGCATGTTTTTCACAGCAAAACGTTCACATATATACTGACTACTTCCTTGCTTCTTCCCACAGTTTCTTAGAGCTATCTGAGATGCTGTCTCCTGGGCTATGGTTCTCAGTAATGTCTGTAAATAAAAGTGAAACTTACTGCTCTTAGGTTGTTTGAGTTTTCAGTCAGCAGATATATAATGTGTTCAGGAGTCCTGGGTTCGATCCCAGGATGGGGAAGATCCCATAGAAAAGAGAATGGCTACCCACTCCAGTATTCTTGCCTGGGAAATTCCGTGGACAGAGGAGCCTGGTGGGCTATAGTCCATGGGGTCACAAAGAGTTGGACATGACTGAGCAGTTAACATGTATTTTATCACAATTTTGAAAACAATTTAAAAAATCTTTATAAACACAAGCCTCTTTTGATTATACTACTTTAACTCTCTGAGGTGAGGTGAGGTGAGGTGAAGTCGCTCAGTCGTGTCCGACTCTTTGCGACCCCGTGGACTGTAGCCTACCAGGCTTCTCCGTCCATGGGATTCTCCAGGCGAGAATACTGGAGTGGGTTGCCATTTCCTTCTCCAGGGGATCTTCCCGACCCAGGGATTGAACCCAGGTCTCCCGCATTGGAGGCAGATGCTTTAACCTCTGAGCCACCAGGGAAGCAATTGAAACCCTGCCCCACAGTGACAGGAATAGAATAAGTAGTTATACAGGTAGTTGTAGAAATCCCAGTAGGGGTCTATAGGTAGAGAGGAAAACCTAGGGAACTTTGGGAGACCACTGTAAGATAATGATAGCTCAAGAAAGGTATCGGAACATTGTGGAGTGGAGCAGGCTTGACTAACTGTAAATCCATAAATAAAAGCATGAGAGAGATCTCAGGTCATTAGGTGAAAGAATTCAACACCCTTTTACTGATTTGAATCTGCATGATGATAGTCCTAGTTTGACCTCATAAGGTCAGACACTCTCATGCCCAATATGAATGAGGAGCTAGTGATGTAAACCTGATTTCTATCTGAAGAATGAGGAAGAAGGCAGTCTTTCCCCCTACCCTACTTTCCTTTGGTTGTAAAACTGTAGCCCTTGCCTGGAAAATCCCAAGGGCAGAGGAGCCTGGTAGGCCATAGTCCATGTGGTTGCAAAGAGTTGGACAGGGCTGAGCGAGTTCAGTTTCACTTTTGCTGGACAGAGCCCCTTGCCTGCCCAGTTGAATCTCTTACAAGCTTCCTATATTAATAAATCTACTTGCCATCACTTTGCCTCTTGCTAAAGTCCTTCTGCACTGAGAGTCAAAGAACCTGAGTCTCAGTGTCCAGACATGAGGTGAGTGATTTTAATTAAAAGACCATGGGTTCAAGTCCCAGTCTGGGTTTAGACTGGGTTTGAGTTTCAATAGAGTTAACAGAAGTGGATAACTAATAAAAATTGTTGAGCTTGTCTTACAGAACAGTGGATGGGGTAACAGTTTGTTAAAAATGCTCTGCTTATAAATGGCCTTCATTGATTACAGTCACTTTCCTTCTTGTTAATTGCACACTCTCCTAGCTTCACACAGCCCAGTTGTTTTACAGGAACTTGGAGTTAGCTCTTGCCCAATGCAAGCTAGCCCTGGACTGGTTGGTCCATTGGCCTTCAAAACTCAGGGTGGGCAAGTGTCCGATAAATAGCCTCTTGATATCAGAGGGCTGGAAAACTCCACCTTCCAATCATGCAAAGCAGTTCCATTTTCAATATGCAGAAACATGTAACCCAGATGCAGCTGCACAGAATACATATTACCACACCTTTCCCCATGCTTAAGACCACCCTGCTAATCCCATAATATCACCCCCGCCTCCACCACTGCCTTTGTGAGGCAGATCTGAGACTTGTTCTCCCATTTCCTCACCTGGCTGCCTTGTGAACAAACTCTTAGTCATAAACCTCAGAGTTTCAGTGTTTGGCTTACTGTGTGTCAAGCAAATGGATCTCATTGAGTAATAAGATGACTTCAAAGAACAATGACTTAATACAATTTCAGATTTTAAAATAAGGTTAGTTTAAGAAATAGTGATCTGATGATAATTTTTACAACTCATGTTTATGAGTCACATAGTTCAACATGAGTATTGTTGACACTGTATAATGTATTGTGAAATACCCAAGTGATAAATTTTCCCTTGACTTTAGTTCTAGGAAATTTTGTTTTCATGGTGAATTGCTGCTTGCTAATTTATGAGATTACAAGAAATCTAGCTTTCTCCTTTGGCTATATAGGAACTGAGAACCAACTTTTATACTAATTTGTAGCGATTAGCTGGTCAAATCAGTATGTCTNTCTTCACTTTCTGCCAAGATGTGTATAAGAGACAGGCTTGCTAATTTATGAGATTACAAGAAATCTAGCTTTCTCCTTTGGCTATATAGGAACTGAGAACCAACTTTTATACTAATTTGTAGCGATTAGCTGGTCAAATCAGTATGTCTCTTGAGAATCATTTATCATCATTAAATAAATTCCTGTTTCTTGTTAGAATTAACTTCACTTGTTAAAATTAATTAATTTTTAAAGAATTAAGCAAAGATGAAGACTTTTAATAATAAAAGGTAGACTTCAGAGGGAAGATAGACATCCTAAGCAATTAGACACCTAACAACAAAGAAGCAAAGCTACATAAGGCAAAAATCAAAAGATATGTAAGGGAAAAGATATAAATTCCTGTTTCTTGTTAGAATTAACTTCACTTGTTAAAATTAATTAATTTTTAAAGAATTAAGCAAAGATGAAGACTTTTAATAATAAAAGGTAGACTTCAGAGGGAAGATAGACATCCTAAGCAATTAGACACCTAACAACAAAGAAGCAAAGCTACATAAGGCAAAAATCAAAAGATATGTAAGGGAAAAGAAAAAAATATATAATCATAGTGAGACACATTAACATTTCTCTGAGGATATTTTATCAAGTGCAGAAAAAAGAATAGGAGCATCTTGAGTGATATCATTAATAATTTAAATATAATAGATTTCTACTTATATTAATATTCAACACAAATATATTTACAATTTTGTATCTTATATGTTGTTATTAGATATCCCTAGGACATTTAGAAAAACTGGTAAAAAGATAAACATTACTAAATTTTGAAAAGTAGAATTCTTGTGTGTGTGATTCAGTTACATATACACATATATTTGAAATTCTTTTCCATTATAAGTTATTACAAGATATTGACTATAGTTCCCTATGTTATACAGTAAACCTCTGTTGTTTGCTGCATATCATTTTTTTAAAAATTAGAAATCTAGCATTCTGTTCATACTTAGTCAAACAAGTAAAATAAAAATGTCATAAATTTTTGAGTTAGGCAAAAATTCTTAAGTTTTCTAAAATATATATACTATACATGTTATATAGGTGTATACAAAAGCTTTTCTACTATGATTGATAAAGGCTTGAGAAAGATCATCAAAAAGAAAAAAAAAGAAATGGAGAAATTGGAACACATAAACTAAGTGAAATGGGAGCACTGAATATGAAATAGAAAAAGTGAAACAAACTAGATAAAAGTAAAAGATTCTCATATAGTCCAGTTGTTTTTAAACATGGCTGTTCATTAGAAACATATCTGGAGCTCTGGGAAAAAAAAAAAAGCAATACCTGGGCATTAGTATTTTTCAAAAAATTCCAAGATAATTTTGATATGCATCTGGATTTTAAAAAGTGATTGCAGATTTTTCTATTAAATGGTAGTTTTGGCGATAATAGAATTCTATTATTTTTCTGTTGACCAATCATGATACAATGGTGTTAAGTGAGTAATAGTTACATAATCACAATGTTTATGAGTTTTCACAATCAATAGACAGAAAATAAAAAATAATTACAATTGCAAGAATAATGGGAACATGATTAACCTAACAATATAAAATAATCACATACAGTTTGGGGGAGTCAAGCAGAGTGATGTGGTAAGTGGCAGTGCATATGTGCACATGTTCGGTCTAAGTCAGTCAATGTCTTTTGGTGGGTGCATTTAATCTATTTACATTTAAGGTAACATCAATATGTATAATCCTAGTGAAAGTGTTAGTCACTCAGTCGTATCCAACTGTTTGCGACCCCATGGTCTGTCCATGGAAATTCTCTAGGCAAGCATACTGGAGTGGGTTGCCATTCCCTTCTCCAGACTCTCTTCCCCAGCCAGTGACTGAACCTGGGTCTCCACTGCAGGCAGATTCTGTACTATCTGAGCTACCAGGGAAGCCCCCTGGTAACAATTTTATTACTGTTTTCTTAATTGTTTTGGGTTTATTTTCTGTAGTTTGGTCTTTTCGTTCTCGTTTCCTGTGTAGAGAAGTTTCTTTAGTATTTGTTGTGAAGCTGGTTTGGTAGTGCTGGGTTCTCTTAACTTTTGCTTGTCTGGAAAGCTTTTGATTTCTCCATCAAATATGAAGGAGAATCTTGCTGGGTAGAGTATTCTTGGTTGTAGTTTCTTCCCTTTCATCACTTTAAATATATCATGCCATTCTCTTCTTGCTTGTAGAGTTTCTGTTGAGAAATCAGCTGGTAGCCTGATGGGAGTTTCCTTGTATATTTTTTGTCAATTTTCCCTGTTTTATCTCTGTCTTTAATTTTTATCAGTTTGATTTCTATGTGTCTTGGTGTGTCCCTCCTTGGGTTTGTCCTCCCTGGGACTCTCTGTGCTTCCTGGACTTGGTCAACTATTTCCTTCCCCGTGTTAGGGAAGTTTTCAGCTATTATCTCTTCAGATATTTTCTCGGGTCCTTTCTCTCTTCTCCTTCTGGGCCCCCTGTAATGTGAATGTTTGTGTTTAATGTTGTCTCAGAGGTCTCTTAGGCTGTTTTCATTTTTTTCATTCTTTTTTCTATTTTCTGCTCTGCAGCAGTGATTTCCATCATTCTGTCCTCCAGGTCATTTATCCTTTTTTCTGCCTCAGTTATTCTGCTGTTGATTCCTTCTAGTGTATTATTCATCTCTGTTTGTTCTTTACTTCTTCTAGGTCTTTGGTAAACGTTTCTTGCATCTTCTCAGTCTTTGCCTCCATTCTTTTTCCAAGATCCTGAATCATCTTCATTATCCTTATTCTGAATTCTTTTTATGGAACGTTGCATATTTCCACCTCGTTTAGTTGTTCTTCTGGGGTTTTATCTTGTCCCTTCATCTGGGACATAACTTTCTGCTTTTTCATGCTGATTAACTTTCTGTACTATGGCTTCCGTTTTAGCTGCTGTGGGACTGTATTTCTTTTTGCTTCTTCTGTCTGCCCTCTGATGGAGGAGGCTAAGAGGTTTGTAAGCTTCCTGATGGGAGGGACTGGTGGTGAAAAAAACTGGGTCTTGCTCTGGTGGGCAGGGCCTGGCTCAGTAAAGCTTTAATCTAATTATCTCTGGATTTATTTAATCCAGAGGTTGCACTGCACTCCTTCCCTGGTAGTTTTTTTGGCCTGAGGTGACCCAGCCCCCATGGTCACCATGGTTGAGTTAATGGCGACCTCCAAGAGGGTTTATGCCAAGGGGGAACCTTCCCAGAATGCTGCTACCAGTGCCCTTGTTCCTGTGGTGAACCCCTGCTGACCAACACCTCCACAGGAGACCCTCCAACACTAGCAGGTAGTTTTGGTTCAGACTCCTGTAGAGTCACTGCTCCTTTCCTGAGTTTTAGTGGGTTTTGTTTGTGCCCTCCAAGATTGGATTCTCTCTTTCTCCCAGTCCCGTGGAAGTCTTGTAATCAAATCCCACTGGCCTTCAAGCTCAGATTCCCTGGGGATTCCTAGTCCCTTTGTTGGATCCCCAGGCTGGGAAGCCTGACATTGGTTTCAGAACCTTCACAACAGTGGGAGAACTTCTCTGGTATTATTGTTATCCAGTTTGTAGGTCACCCACTTGGTGGGTATGGGATTTGATTTTATTGTTCTTGTGCCCCTCCTAACATCTTGTTGCAGCTTCTTTGTCTTTCTAGATGGGGTAGCTTTTTTTGGTAGGTTCCAGTGTCCTCCTGTTGATGGTAGTTCAACAGCTTGTGATTTTGATGTCCTTGCAGGAGGATGTGAGTGCACATCCTTCTGCTCTACCATCTCCTAACTCTGTTCACTTTTGTTACTGAACAAATTTCATATTCACTGATGCACAGCGAGGCCAAGTAAATCGAAATATTGGGACTCAGAGCAGAGAAAGGATTATTGCAGGGTCAAGCAAGGAGAATGGGTGACTCATGCTCAAAACCCCTGAACTCCCTGTTGGTTTTGGGGGAAGAGTTCTTATAGGCAAAATTTGGGATGAGGGCTATAGGATGTGTGGGTTTCTTCTGATTGGTTGGTGGTGAAGTAACAGGGCAGTATTCCAGGAATCTTGAGCTCCCATCTGAATTCACCATCCTCCACCTGGGTGGGGGCCTTAGTTCCTGCAGAGGAACTCAAAGGTATTGTTATGTATATATTTCTTCATGAGGAACCACGACCTTGGAACTCAGAGGAAGTGAAGGAGGGTGAATGGAGTCTGTTTCCTAAAACAAGAAACAGACACAGAACACTTTTGTACCCCAGAGAGCCCCATAAAGTCCTGCTCTGTTTCACTTTAAACACCTGGAGTGAAGCAGCTTCACTCAGTGTAATTCAGTACCTGAAATTCAAACTGCTGGCCTTCATAACTTTAAACCATGTTTCTCTGTCCAAAATGTCTGTTCTTACCCATCATATAACTTCTTGTTGTATTCCATTTCTCAAAAATGATTTTCATATCCTTGAGGTCTTGTTGTTGTTGCAACCCTATGGACTGTAAAACCTCTCCAAATGCATTTTTTTATATGCTACATTGCCTGTATTTTAAACCAGATTATCTGAATCGTGTTCCAAATTTGCTTTAAAGATGCCCATCTAGATGTTTTTCAGTAGAGCAGTGTTAAGTGTATGGATGCTCAGTCATGTGTGACTCTTTGCAACCCCATGAACTGTAGCCCACCAGGCTCCTCTGTGCATGAGGTTTTCCAGGCAAAGAATATTGAAGTGGGTTGCCATTTCTTACTCCAGGAGATCTTCCCTACCTAGGGATCAAACCCATGTCTCCTGTCTCCTGCATTGGCAGGCAGATTTTTACCACTGCGCCACCTGAGAATCCCCTAAATTCTGCTAGTTAAAAGTCACACAGTCTATGATCTTCTGTTAGCAGCTTGAATGGACTAAGACGTCCATGTTGTGTATGTGTGTGCTCAGCTGTGCTCAACTCTGAGACCCCGTGGACTCTAGCTTGCCAGGCTTCACTGTCACTGGATTCTCCAAGCGAGAATAATGGAGGGGATTACTGTTTCCTTCTCCAGGGGATCTTCCTGACACAGGGGTTAAACCTGCACCTCCTCTGTCTCCTGCACTGCAGGTTGATTCTTTACCACTTAGTGCAGTGTTAGACACACAAAAACTTTATCCATATATGTCTCTACACATGCAGTATAGCCCTAGATTTTTTTCATCACTAACGTTCCAAATTTTAGCACTAACTTTTAACTGTCTTCTTTAGCTGTGTTCTTCCTTCAAATATCCAACTGAAACTGTGCAACTCAGATTGGGACTTGAACCCACGTTCTTATGACTGAGATCACACACCTGGTCTTAGGACTTAATGAATCTCAGCTTCATGATGTCTCATGGCAGAAATAATTCAGTGAGAGACAAAGTAATAGGTAAAAATTGCTAGGCAGTCAGTGTAGGACTCTGAGACCTCATTCTTGTTTTCAATAAACATCTTGCTCCATTAACCTAAAGCTATACCCTATGTCCCGAATTCCTGGAATGTGTCCTTGGTCTGGTAAATTATCAGCACTCAGATCCAGGGAAGGGCAGTAATTAACTTCCCGTATACCTGAAGGAAAAATAATCAGTGATCATTAATCTTTAGCCCATACATCTGATCCACTGTAAAATGGCTGAAAGTGAAAGTGAAAGTCACTCAGTCATGTCTGACTCTTTGCGACCGCAGTAAGTATGCAGTTCATGGAATTCTCCAGGCCAGAATACTGGAGTGGGTAGCCTTTCCCTTCTCCAAGGGATCTTTCTAACCCAGGGATCAAACCCAGGTCTCCTGCATTGCAGGTGGATTTCTTTACCAGCTGAGTCACAAGAGAAGTCCAAGAATATTGGAGTGGGCAGCCTATCCTTTCTCCAGCAGATCTTCCTGACCCAGGAATTGAACCGGGGTCTCCTGCATTGCCAGTGGATTCTTTACCAACTGAGCTATCAGGGAAGCCCGTAAAATGGCTAGGGGGCATGAAAAAGAGAGGCAACTTAATACGAGGATCAGGAGAAGCCATAAAGATGTTAAGCTAAACATTGTGACCTTTAAACTGATCGGTTAAAAATGATGTATTTTAAACACAAAAAAGATCCAACCAAAAATGTACAGATTAATACTGGTAAGGATATTAATCTGGGAGGCCAGGCCTTCCTGTCCATCACCAACTCCTAGAGTTTACTCAAACTCATGTCCGTCGAGTCAGTGATGCCATCCAATCATCTCATCCTCTATCGTCCCCTTCTCCTCGTGCCTTCATTCTTGCCCAGCATCAGGGTCTTTTCCATTGAGTCAGTTCTTCACATCAGGTGGCCAAAGTATTGGAGTTTCAGCTTCAGCATCAGTCCTTCCAATGAATGCTGCTGCTGCTAAGTCACTTCAGTCGTGTCCGACTCTGTGTGACCCCATAGACGGCAGCCCACCAGGCTCCCCCATATTCTCCCAGCATCAGGGTCTTTTCCATTGAGTCAGTTCTTCACATCAGGTGGCCAAAGTATTGGAGTTTCAGCTTCAGCATCAGTCCTTCCAATGAATGCTGCTGCTGCTAAGTCACTTCAGTCGTGTCCGACTCTGTGTGACCCCATAGACGGCAGCCCACCAGGCTCCCCCATATTCAGGACTAATTTCCTTAGGATAGACTGTTTGGATCTCCTTGCAGTCCAAGGGATTCTCAAGATTCTTCTCCAACACCACAGTTCAAAAGCATCAGTTCTTCAGTGCTCAGCTTTATTTATAGTCCATTTCTCATGAAAAGACCCTGATGCTGGGAAAGATTGAAGATGGGAGCAGATGGTTGGATGGCATCACTGACTCAATGGACATGAGTTTGAGTAAACTCTGGAAGTTGGTAATGGACAGGGAGGCCTGGCGTGCTGCAGTCCATGGGGTCGCAAAGAGCTGGACGCGACTGAACTGGACTGAACTGAACTGAACTCTCACATGCATACATGACTACTGAAAAAAACCATAGCTTTGACTAGATGGATCTTTGTTGGCAAAGTAATGTCTCTGCTTTTTAATATGCTGTCTAGGTTGGTCATAGCTTTTCTTCCAAGGAGCAAGCGTCTTTTAATTTCATGGCTGCCGTCACCATCTGCAGTGATTTTGGAGCCCCCCAAAATAAAGTCTGTCACTGTTTCCACTATTTCCCCATCTATTTGCCATGAACTGATGGGACCAGATGCCATGATCTTAGTTTTCTGAACGTTGAGCTTTAAGCCAACTTTTTTACTCTCCTCTTTCACTTTCATCAAGAGGCTCTTTAGTTCTTCACTTTCTGCCACAAAGGTGGTGTCGTCTGCATATCTGAAGTTATTGTTATTTCTCCCGGCAATCTTGAGTCCAGCTTGTGCTTCATCCAGTCCAGCATTTCTCATGATGTACTCTGCATTAAATAAGCAGGGTGACAATATATAGCTTTGACGTACTCTTTTCCCAATTTGGAACCAGCCTATTGTTCCATGTCCAGTTGTAACAGTTGCTTCTTGTCCTGCATACAGATTTCTCAGGAGGCAGGTCAGGTGCTTTGATATTCCCATCTCTTTAAGAATTTCCCACAGTTTGTTGTGACCCACACAGTCAAAGACTTTGGCGTAATCAATAAAGCAGAAATGTATGTTTTTCTGTAACTCTCTTGCTTTTTCAATGATCCATTGGATGTTGGCAATTTTATCTCTGGTTCCTCTGCCTTTTGAAAATCCAGTTTGAGCATTTGGAAGTTCATGGTTCAAGTACTATTGAAGCTTGGCTTGGAGAATTTTGAGCATTACTTTGCTGACATGTGAGATGAGTGCAATTGTGCAGCAGTTTGAGCATTCTTTGGCATTGCCTTTCTTTGGGATTGGAATGAAAATGACCTTTTCCAGTCCTGTGGCCACTGCTGAGTTTTCCACATTTGCTGCCATATTAAGTGCAGCATTTTAACAGCATCTTTTAGTATCTCCTAAAAGATCTTGGACCTAGTTGTTTCTAATCAGTTTATGTCATGTCTTGGGGCTATGTCAGTACTTGTAAAGGTTTTTCCTGCCCACTTCCTTGTTTCACAATCAGTCGAATTCTGTAGATTCTATCTTTACAATCCTTCTTTTCTAATCTCAGTGTCCCACTCTTTCTATGTCAGGACTTTGTAATTACCCACTACCTCAATGTCTTGGTCCCTTCCCCAGTGTCTCAGCAGTAAAGAATTTGTCTGCAATGCAGGAGACACAGGAGACACAGGTTCCATCTCTGGGTTGGGAAGATCTTCGGGAGGAGGAAATGGCAACTCATTCCAGTATTCTTGCCTGGAAAATCCAATGGACAGAGGAGCCTGGCTATCTACAGTCCATGGAGTTGAAAAAGAGTTGGACATGACTTTGCATGTACACACACACACACACACACACACACACACACACCACTGTTGTCTTTGTCCATTCAGGCTGCTATAACAGTACCACAGACTGAGTCATTTTTAACTAACAAATTTATTTCTCACTGTTCTATAGGCTGGAAATTTAAGATCAGGGTGCCAGCTTGGTCATGTTCTGGTGAAGACAGTCTTCCAGGTTGCAGACTGCTGACTTCTTGCTGTGTCCTTAAACTTGGGTGGCTACAGTCCACAGTGGCTTGAAGCAGGACTTTGGTTCCTTAGCCAGGAATTGAAGTCAGGGTATGGCAGTGAGAGCCCTGAATCCTCACCACTAGACCAGCAGAACCAGCAGAACCAGTGGCCAGTAACAAAGCCTTGGCCAGTTGGCTTTGTAGAAATGAATTTCCACAAAGAGATGGAAAGTAGTGAAGCAAGTAAAGTGTTTAGAGAGGAAAAAGTACATGTGGATAGATACACACGAGTGGTCTCAAAGAGAGAGTCATGCCCTCCTGGTAGTTTGAATCAGTTATATGGGGCATTTCTTCCCAGTTTCCTCTGGCCAATCATCTTGCTTTATCTGGGTTTGAGTCCATATTTGGTTTACCTCAGGTTCCTCTTACGTGTGGAGTTTCCCTGTTGGTTCAGTAGTAAAGAATCCACCTCCACTGTCGGAGATGGTTCAGGCCCAGGGTTTGCAAGTTCCCCTGGAGAAGGAAATGGCAACCCACTCCAGTATTCCTGCCTAGGAAATCCCACAGACAGAGGATCCTGGTGGGCTACAGTCCATGGGGTTGTAAAAGAGTCAGACACTACTTGGCGCCTAAGCAACAATACCTAGCCCTTACGAAGTATTTTTAAATGTATTAAACGAATGGCATACCACCGTTTTAGAGCATTATGTAACCAAGTGCACATGAAATCAGGTTTAAGAAGAAAATTCTCTCACAAAGTATATGGATGAAATCTATAGAAAACTTACAGCGACGTTGTTGATAATCAGAAGGGACCAGAGGAAGCCACCTGCCCCATTTGTACAGCGATTTAAAAAGCGTCCTCATATAAACGTTGATTTTCACAACAACCCTGCAAAGTACGCTCTGGAGGTATTATTAACTCCGGTTTACGAGGAAACCGACCACCTAGGTCAAGCGTGATTGACTAAGGCGGAGCCGGGACGCTTGCCTCCGCCTCCCTGACCTAGGATCCTTCCCTGCCGCGCCTAGGAAGCCGCGAGTGACGCTGGGGGACTCGGATTCCTTTTCTTCCCCTGTATCACATTTGCAAGCCGATCCTAAAGGCGCGGCCCGCCGGCAGGTGCACGGCCAGGCGCAGGTGCAGGTGGCTGCCGACCAGCCCGGCGCCCTAGGCCGCGCGACCATAGAGTCCGGAAGTGCAGCCACAGCAGTTCCCTGCGGGCGCCGCTTAGTCCCAGCCCCGGCCACGCACAAGAGTGCCGCGCTCCGGCGGGCTGAATGGCCGCAGGGCTGGTCTTCAGGGTGGTCGCCGGACTGGCGGCCGCGGCCTTGGCTGCAGTGTTCTTGGAACACTACGGCCTGGCCGGCCAGTCTTCACCACTGCCTCAGCCCCGCACCCCTCGGAGCCCGCATCCTGCGCCGGGTCCCGGAGCCAGCAACATCTTCTGGGGTCTGCAGGTGACGCAGCGGGCGCCCAGGCTGGGGAGGTGGTGGTGGTGGTGGGGCTCATGGGGTTTCAGAGCGGGCACCAAGCGGTATGAGACGCCAGCAGTTTCCACTGGGGCGCGACCTGCTCCTGTTCCGGCCCAATCTCTGCGCTGGGGGCGGGGTGGGTGGTGGTGGTGGTGCTGCTGCTGCTGCTGCTGCTTCTGCTTCTGCTGCTCGTGCTTGGTACCCCTGGGGGATTGTGAATGCTCTGAGTCTTTGCCTTTTTCTTCCGCCGGAGAGAGCCCCTGGGTCGTCTCGGTCTGTGCCGCCTCTTCCTGACTCAGATCTCTGTTCAATACCCGCTATCGGCAGATATCCGACATTCACCTGAGCAGGTTTCGCGATCCAGGCAGAGCTGTAGACTTAGAGAAGTTCTGTTCTGAAACTGTTGACATCATTCAACCAGCTCTCGTCCTAGCAACAGGTAGGGACGATTGCCGTGCTGTCCTGTTGTCCTGTGGTCCCAGCGGTAGAATGCAACCAGTGCTGCAACCTTTTAACAGAGGGACGTTAGGAAAACTTTAGCTGCAGCCTCAGGTGAGCCCTCCTCCTGCAGAGGAGATGGGATATTGTAATTTTCTTTGCCTGTGGATAACTGAGTCAAGATCCGGTCTCCATGACTTGCCATAGCAAGGTTTCGTCCTAGCGGTAGAAGC
>SJYX01002110.1:42672-69215 GCA_006410675.1 Oreotragus oreotragus
CCCCCCCCCCGCTTTTTTTTTCATCCCTTCCTACTTCTGTGACTTGGTTCCCTGGAGTGTTCAAACCCCAAACCCTTTGCTCCCAACTGTGTTGAAGAAGAAGCTAAAGGAGCATCTATCCTGGCTCTTGGGAAATTCATCTTCCACCCACCTTACAGAAACATCTCTGCTGATAGGATGAAGTCCTCATTTTATGGATGATCTCAGTTTCAAATGCTTAATTTCCTAGAAATTTTCTATTTCATTTTCCAAGCTACACCTTCCAGATTTTCTTGCTGTAAAATTAATACTTTGTTAGATCACATTTCTTGATATGGGGTTTGGAAAATTAGGTTGCCATAGATATTAGGCAACTGCCCAAAGTGTTGGAATTTATTATTAAAGAGTTTTCAATTTGTCAGAGTTTCAAGATGCATTTTTACGGCTCTCTTTAAAGGTATAGTTTTCACAACCCAATTCTAATGTAACAGAAGGTTATAAAGGCACTTGTTGACCTATAAGAAACAAAAAATCCATGCTGAGAATCTTGTTTTATTTTTTTTTAGGCTGCACTATGTGGCATATGAGATCTTAGGTCTCCAACCAGGGATGGAACCTGTGCCCCCTCCGTTGGGAGTGCAGAGTCTTAACCACTGAACTGCCAGGGAAGTCCCAAGAATCTTATTATTTTTTCTGAGAATCTTAATTTAGATGATTTGCTTTGGATGCAGGTGGATTCACAGTGGTTATCCTTAAACATGTTGAGTACTTTGAATATCTTTATTCTTCAGTGTGCATTAAAAAAAAAGTTGAAGCCCAGTCCAGCTTTACTTTGCATTGTGATTACCTTCTTTACCTTCTTTGTATACCTACAGGAGACCTGACAGATGCCAAAACAAAGGAAAATTTGGGATCCATGCAGCAAGAGGTAGAATGGCAAACTTACCATAGTATTCTAAAGAAGACAAAAGTCATGGAAAAAACCAAGTGGCTCGATATCAAAGGAAATCATGGTAAGAGTGAAGTCCCGCTTATAATTAAGACTAGATCTTTATAGGAGCCCAGATTCTCCAATTTAAATTGTAAAATTATAAAATGGGACATTGTAACATAAGTTTACATACACTGAAGACCACAGCTAAGAAATACAACTGCAATATGTGATTTTAAAACTTCAGATGTCACTGTTAGGCCTTGAGGGGGAAGTTGGTATGATTTCTTTCTTCTTTACATGGAAGAAAAGCATATAGCAAAATCTATGGAGGAGGATGTTTAAAAAGATAATACTTTTGCTAAGTGAAAGCAGCAAAATCCACGTCTATATCCTGTACAATTCCATTTATATGACATTCAAGAAAAGGCAAAACTATGGACAGAACAGATTGTGGTTGCCAAGGGTTGGAGATAAACAGGCTGACTACAAAGAGCCATCGTGAGATAATTTTGAGGGGCGAAGATACTGTTCTGTGTCTTGAGTGTGCTGGAAGATACATGACTATATGCTTGTCAATATCTTTAGAACTGTACCTCACAAAGATTGAATTTTGCAATATATATTTAAAAATTTAAGTGACAAGTATATCCACACATGCGTACAGAGAAATGGATAACCCCTTCCCAATTTTTTAGATTGTGATTTTTACGTTAATAAGAAAATGAACTATTTTCCAAGAGTCCTGATGGTAAATTTGTTTCATAAAAGTTGACTTTCTTTATGGTTATTTAAGTATTTCGTCTGCTTCATTTTATTATTCATTGCTGATGAATACCTATTTATATATTTTTTTCAAAAGGTATATTTATAAATTCTATCTGGTGAAATACACAGCTATTAGTTAGAAAATGCTCTCTATAAAAACAGCTGATTCTTTGCTCACTGCAACTAGAGAAAGTCCATGTGCACAATAAAGAAGACCCAGTACAGCCAAAGATAATGAACAAAAAAACAAAACCAAAAACAGTTAATCCTTGAACAATGTGGAAGTTAGGGGGACCAACTACCAGGCAGTTGAAAATTTGGGTATAATTTTGCAGTTGGCCCTCTGCATCTGCAGATTCAACCAGCTAAGGATCTGCAGTACTGTAATATGTATTTATAGAACAAAATTCACATGTAAGTGGATTTACATAGTTCAAATCTGTGTTGTTCAAGTGTCAACTGTAGTTCTTACAAATCAGCTAGAAATTATAATTAAAGATAGGGTTCTGGCTTACAACTTTCTCTGGTATGTTTACATTCCCTTTTTTTTTCCTGATCTTAGTTAGGGGTACTGGTCAAATTCTTTTTCAATAAAAAGCAAATCTGTGTATATTAAAAGTTTTCCAAGCCAAACTACTGACGTATTTTAAGTAACAGGTATCAAATGGAGATTTGTGATTAAATAATTTGGATAGTCTTTTGGAGTTCATAATCATTTGACTTGTATAGGCATAAATGCTAGTGGTATATATATGTATGTGTATGCATGTATACACACACATATGTATATATACATACATGAATCTTTATTAAGATTTAACTGTAACAGGGAGTTCCTTGGTGGTCTCATGGTTATGACTCAGTGCTTTCACTTCTGTGAACTGAGTTCAATCCCTGGTCTCGAAACAGATCCTGTAGGCCATGCCATGTGGCAAAAAAAAAAAATTAACTATAACAGAGTTGTTCTCTTAAGCAAGAGGATTATATACGTGATAATGTTTCTTTTGGCCTAAATTGAATTTACAGCTTATTCTCTTAAGTTTATTAGAAATGTAGTGTATTCTTGGAAGTCAAAACTGATAAACAATTTTAGCTATTGCAATCAAGCAATCAATCTCTATGAAATTCTATTTCCAGACAAGTATTCTATGATGTCCTTAACCTTTTTGCTTACCATTATATAACTTCTTTATTACTGAGTCTTTTTTAAGATTTAAGAAGAGAGGGGCTTTGGCCCTATTATCAAAGTCATCTACTGTATAGAAGTCCTTGACATGGATCCATATTTCAGCCATGAATCCAGTCCTTCTTGACTCCCAGAGTCACATGATTAAAATAGTAGCAGCAGTTGTCCAGTCTTACAACATCAAATTGATTTATTCTGAGTAATGCATAATTCAAAGTACTTATTCTTCTTCAATATAATAGATGCCTTAAATAAGTTTCCAGATAATCTGAATTCTATTAAGTTACCAAGTTGTAAAAATTAAAATTAAATGCCAGTCTAATTAATTGTCATCTGTCATCTAAAGTATTATTGAAAGAATTGTCATTTTTCTTCAGTCATTAACATGTTTGCATTTTTCTTTTTAATATAGATGATGTTTGCTCTTTTCTTTTTAATTAGATGCATTCAACATTCCAAGTCGGGAGAGTGTTGAGAATTATTACAGGTACTGTAATGAACAGAAGATAGACAACAATGTAGAGTTTGTGTTACAAAGAGGGTACAGTCAATTCACTTAATGGGTGATAACATTTTTTAACAGAGGAAAGAACCTCTGGTAATTAAAAAATGGAGCCTTTTAGTTGTTTATTATTATTATTTTGGTGATTCATTTTTGTTTGTTTGCTTAGACAGCCCTTTATTCTTTTCATTTCATATAATTTAATGCTTTTTGTTGGCTAATGGTACTTTTAATATTTTATACAGACTTTTTTGTTTTTTTGCTGTTGATATACAGCAAAAGTCATTTAGATCAGAGCTTGTCAGAGTACTGTGGACTTTAAGAATACTAACCTACTGATTCTCTTAGCCTCTGGGGTGGCTGAAGAGCCCAGTCGGTCACTTCTGGGTGCTTTGTCCAATATGTCATACAAATATTTTTTAAAATTTATGTGCTGCTGCTGCTAAGTCACTTCAGTCATGTCTGACTCTGTGCGACCCCATAGACAGCAGCCTACCAGGCTCCTCCGTCCCTGGGTTTCTCCAGGCAAGAATGCTGGAGTGGGTTGCCGTTTCCTTCTCCAATGCATGAAAGTGAAAAGTGAAAGTGAAGTCGCNGCTAAGTCACTTCAGTCATGTCTGACTCTGTGCGACCCCATAGACAGCAGCCTACCAGGCTCCTCCGTCCCTGGGTTTCTCCAGGCAAGAATGCTGGAGTGGGTTGCCGTTTCCTTCTCCAATGCATGAAAGTGAAAAGTGAAAGTGAAGTCGCTCAGTCATGTCCGACTCTTCATGACCCCGTGGACTGCAGCCTACCAGGCTCCTCCACCCATGGGAGTTCCCAGGCAAGAGTACTGGAGTCAGGTGCCATTGCCTTTTCCAGATTTATGTGCGTGAATATGAAAAAGCCAATGAATATGAAAGGATCTTTGAATCAGAAAACCAATTGTCTAGTTTCAATATGTTGGAATTCTTCTTTTGGCTGTAATTTCACTTTTTGTTCCTGTAGCTTTGTTCTCCATTGTTTCAGTAGCTTTGTTCTCCATTGTCAATTAGTCAAGTAGCAAGTATTAAGAGTCTATCATTAGTTGGATAGTATGAGAGAAACAAATATGCCCTCTATCTTCAAGTGAGTCTAGCTAAGGTAGATGAAATTTGTTTAGGAAATGGTTAGAAAAGAACATGAAGGAATGGCGGATGAAATGCTAGATTATTTGTTACACTTAATTATCACTATGAGAAATCAGAAAAGGCACATGTTAGCATGGGGTAGACATATAGCAGACTTTATTTTTCATTTTTGTTTTTCATTGAGATATAACTGACATATAACATTATGTAAGCTTAAGGTACGCAGTGTGTTAGTGTGATTCATTTATATTTTGCAATATGATTATCACATAAGATTAGCTAATATCTCTGTCGCTTCACATAGTTATTGTTTCTTTTTTGTGGAGTGAGAGTCCCTTGGACTGCAAGGAGATCCAACCAGTCCATTCTGAAGGAGATCAACCCTGAGATTTCTGTGGAAGGAATGATGCTAAAGCTGAAGGTCCAGTACTTTGGCCACCTCATGAGAAGAGTTGACTCATTGAAAAAGACTCTGATGCTGGGAGGGATTGAGGGCAGGAGGAGAAGGGGACGACCGAGGATGAGATGGCTGGATGGCATCACGGACTCGATGGACGTGAGTCTGAGTGAACTCCGGGTGATGGTGATGAACAGGGTGATGAACAGCACTCCTGGCGTGCTGCGATTCATGGGGTCACAGAGTCAGACACGACTGAGCTGAACTGAAACAATTAAGATCCGGTCTGTTAACAACTTTGAAGTTTATAATACATTATTTTAAAATTATAATTACTACACTGTGCATTAGATCTATTTATCTACAAGTTGCAAGTTAGAAAAGACTTTGTAAAAGTAGTGAAAATTGTGTCCAGTCTTAAAAGATGGGTAGCCTTTGGAGAAGTAAGAAATTCTGAGGGGTATATTATAGGCAAAAGGATGAGTATAAACAGAGCTTTAAAAACTAGAATGAGGTTTTGAGTGCAGTAAGGAAATTGTTATAATCAGAATAAAGGTTCATTTTGAGGATTGATACAACATTGGATAGAGAGTGTAGAGCCAGTTCATGGTGATGTCAAGTGACAAGCATAGAAATTTAGATGTGATGGGTAATAATAGTTTATAATCCAGTATATATTCCTAAGGAGATTAGCAGCATAGGAAAACAGTATTTTATAAAGGGCAGATACATAACAAAATAGAGATAGGGATAATAAAAAGGAAAAGGGAGAGATTGGAGTTGTATAGACCAAGTAAAAAAATCCTACAGTTGTCTAACCATCATAAGGAAAAGGCTGGAAATGAATAGAAGACCTGTCTGAATGAGGATCATGGATATGGGGATGGTGACATGAATTTGAGGATGATAACTGGTTAACAGATAGAGTCACCATAACATGGAAGAGGGGGTTGTCTTCTTTTGTTAAAGTGAGAAAAGAGAAGGACAGAGATGAAAATCTCCCACTTCTTATTAGCTGTTTGTATCTTTGATGGTGATTATGGGAATGGGCTTAAGAGACATTTTCAAAGAATTAACAGGATTTAGGGTCTGATTAGTAATTGGGAAAAGTCAAATTATTAATCACTTTAAAGTTTCTTACCTTTATATTTTTGTTTCAAACCATTAAACTTTATCTGGATTTAATAAATGACATTTAGCTAGAGATACAGGCGTTATGGAAGTATCATACGAAAGGAAGGAAAAAAATCTTGAGGTTGAATCGTGATCTCTAGAATGCCTCAGAGATGCCAAAATCCAGAATTCAAAGACTATTATATTATGTATTTTAACCTCTGCTTTCAAATACCTGATTTTTATTTTAGATAGTTAGATTTTAATATGTCAAAAGTGTAGGAAAGGAAATAATATATATGAGATTATAAGATCTTGAAGAATAACTGTGAAAAAAAAAGCCAGAAAAATATCAATACAAATTTTAATGAGGAAAAAACCCTGAAATAGGAATTTTAAAAATATCAGGAAGAGAGGTAATAGAATCAATTGACTATTAATTGTAATATCTATGACAGTATATTTAGGATGTATTTGATAGTTGTTGTTGCTTAAAAATAGCTCCCTGATGGCACATTAAATTGCTGAAGTTTATTTGTATTTCTTTCACATATACTGTTAGGTAAAATATCACATAAGACACTCAGATATTTTCTTATAATGTTCTGACATTTGAATAAGGTATGCTCCAAATATTGGAGAAGGAAATGGCAACCCACTCCAGTATTCTTGCCTAGAGAATCCCATGGCCAGAGGAGCCTGGTGGGCTGCTGTCCACAGGGTCTCAAAGAGTCGGACATGACTGAAGTGACTTAGCATGCATGCATGCATTGGAGAAGGAAATGGCAACCCACTCCAGTATTCTTGCCTGGAGAATCTCAGGGACAGAAGAGTCTGGTGGGCTGCTGTCTATGGGGTTGCACAGAGTCGGGCATGACTGAAGCAGCTTAGCAGCAGCAGCAACAGCTCCAAATATAATCTCTACTTTTTTTCACATTTATTCAACAAATACTCAATGAGTGCCAAGTCTGTACACTCGTTACCCATCCTTTCTCCTTGTTCTTCACTCTCCAACTTACTGGACACCTGAATACTGTTGATACTTAAGGTGATGAGGACTTTCATTACTGGATTTGGACCCTGTGTATGTTTTCAATATATTTTTAGAAACTGAAAAAAAGATTTACTGGTTCTGATTGAACATTTTCCTCCTGGCTCAGTAACTTCTTCTTTGCAAGGCTTTATTGTGACTTAAGCCTTTTCACTCCTGTTTTAAAAACTCAACACTTTTGTATCTCACTACACCAAGAATTCTGCTAGGTACTTAGGAGGCCCTCACTACAATATTTTTTGGCTTACCAGATTGTGCTAGTGGTAAAGAGCTCACCTGCCAATGCAGGAGATGTAAGAAATGAGGGTTTGATCCTTGGGTTGGGAAGATCCCCTGGAAAAGGGAATGGCAACGCACTCCAGGATCTTTGCCTGGAGAATCCCATGGAGAGAGGAGCATGGCAGGCTACAAGTCTATTGGGTCTCAAAGAGTTAGAGACAACTGAAGCCACTTAGCACACATGCACTACAATTTTAAATGATTGATAAGTACCATTTCCTTGGATTCTGATTTATCTCTTTTAAAATGTTTAGTGGACTGCTTAAGTTAGCCACCTACTCTTATGCTTTGCTTGGTGACCTTGCACTTGGTTACTGATGAATATGTTTGCTTGCATCTTTGGAGACAATAGGAAAAAAAAAACTTTAATTGATGTATCCATTGTGGGTCTGGTATCTAGTTTTATGTATTTCTCTGTCAGGTCATGGAAATTTCCTTTACAAAGGGAGTCAAAATATAGTGTGATAGTAGGGCAGGAATTTAAACTCATTTTGTCTTCCTACGATTGCACTAAAGCTTTCTTGTCTTGTTATTTTTTAGGAAGTATTCTGCCGTACGGAGGGATGGCTCTTTCCGTTATGTCCACAGTACTCCCTTTGGCAACTATTCTTTCATCTCTTTGGATGCCAGCCTTAATCCAGGGCCTAAGAGACCTTTTAATTTCTTTGGAATTTTAGATCAGGTACAGTAAAAATCCCACTTCCCTTTGCAGCTAACCTATTTTATTTTTTTCAGATACATGTGGCTCACTTAAAAGTTATCCTAGATAAACAAATTCTTATCTAGAAATGCTTGAGAAAAATTCTACTGTGGTTTTGGGTATGGCTAGAAGAAATTATTGACTTCTTCAACCCTATTATTGCTATCCCTGTTTTTGTCCCAAAACCTGGGAAAGGAATAACTCACATTTTATATCATGAAATTAAAAGGTGCTTGCTTCTTGGAAGGAAAACTATGACAAACCTAGACAGCATATTAAAAAACAAAGACATCTCTTTGCCAACAAAGGTCCATAAAGCTATGGTTTTTCCAGTAGTCATGTCTTGTACAAATGTAAGAGTTGGATCATAAAGAAGGCTGAGTGCAGAAGAATTGATGCTTTTGAATTGTGGTGCTGGAGCTGACTCTTGAGAGTCCTTTGGATTGTAGGGAGATAAAACCAGTCAATCCTGAAGGAAATCAACCCTGAATATTCATTGGAAGGACTGATGCAGAAGTTGAAACTTCAGTGTTTTGGCTACCTGATGTGAATAGCCAACTCACTGGAAAAGATGCTGATGCTGAGAAAGATTGAAGGCAAGAAGATTAAAGGCAAGAGGAGAAGGGGGCAGTAGAGGTTAAGATGGTTGCATAGCATCAGTGTCTTGATGGACATGAATTTGAGCTAACTCTAGGAGACAGTGGACGGTAGAGGAGCCTGGCAAGCTGCAGTCCATGGGGCTGCAAAGAGCTGGACATGATTTAATGACTGAACAACAGCAGTAAACATTTATTGAATAGGTACTAAGTAGAGCATGCAATTTGCAAGGTGCAGGACATACAGCTTTGTTTACAATACAGCATATTCCTATATCCCCACAGTTGCCATTTCTAACTAATGGTCTATTTTTTTTTTTTGGTAAGAGAAGGGCAACCATTGAAGTAAATACGTTTCTTTTAAAGTATCTTTTGTAAGCTTGGTGAAAATTGTTGAAACTGTATGGAAAGTCACATCTGAGAACCTCTAATTATGTCTTGGTATAGCAAATGTCAATGATTATGTGCACATATGTAAGACATATGTGCCCATATGCAAGGGTGATAAGATCAAGTCCTTGGCCTCTTAGAATATTTAATCTACTGTTGGGGCTTAAGACCTGTGTAGAATTAACTATAATGAAAAGCAGAATTGTTAAATGCCGGAAGATTCAAAGTGGTATGAGGGTTTAAAGGAACTTGAACAAAATATTGTTAAATGCATTGTGTTTATTAGCCATTTTATTAAATGAAAGTGTATTTTGTTGACTATCTACCGAGTATCTTTAGACAGTCTAGAGTTGATTAGCTTATTATTTTAAAGCCTACCCCATAGAATAGTGTTTTTTAAAGTATAATTAGATAATCTACATGAAAAACAGCTATTTTGTAAAATGCAGATTCTCATACTTTGTCCAAGACTTACCAAATTAGAAAACCTTAAAGTAGGACCCAGGAATTCATTGCTCTAAGTACTTCACAGGTAATATTAATGTATATTTATATATGTACAAGTTATTTCAGAAGTTATGAGTGATGATTTACACAGAATAAATGCACTCATTTAGAGTATTTGAAGGATATTGACAAGTGTATGTACTGATGTAACTCACTACAATCAAGAGAGAACATTCCATTACTATAGAAAATTCTGTTTTATTGTTGATCTTCACCTGCAGTTCTGGGGAACCACTGATTGGTTTTCTGTCAGTATAGATTAGTGCGGTTTGTGCTAGTATTTTATGTAAATGAAATCATACAGTATAAACTCTTGTGTCTGGCTTCTTTTGCTTAATATATCTCTAAGATTCATCCATGTTACTCTGTGTGTGCTTTTTTACTACTGAGTAGTATTCTGTTGTACATATATGGATATACTGCAATTTTCTGATGGTTTCTAGTTTTTGTCTATTATGAGTAGAATATTGTGAACATTCTGGTACAAAGCTTCCTTTGGATAGATGTACATCTTATTTTATAAGCTTAGTTTTGATATCCTCTTTATTTATTACACTGTGGTATACAGGGCTGAGAAGATTAGTGGTTCTTCTTTATTTCCACGAAGAAATTTAGAAGTAAAGAAACAAATTTATATAATTTAAAGATTATTTCTGTTTCCTTATCTGTCAAGTGGGAATAATCCCTGTCCTAGTTAGCGCAGACTTATTTTTAGGATCAAATGAATTATAATGTATGTTTAAACAGTTTGAAACTTATAGAGGCCCATACAGGTCATTGATTAGTAAAGTTTAAGCCTTAGACATAATATACTTATTATAAAACCTCAAGAGAGTTGTATAATCCATTGACACTAGATTTTAGCCTGAGCCCTAATTAAAGCTCCTCCTATTTTTCTCTGATTTCAGAAACAGATGGAGGAGCTTTCGTTACTGGCCAAGGAAAGTAGTTGGAGCAACCACAGTATTTGGTTTGGACACTTTACAACATCTACTGTCCTTTCTCCATCACCAGGACTTCGGTCAATAATGAGGTGAGACAGGCTTCCAAAATCAAGATTGTTTTTAGGTTTTCTGTTTTCTACCTATTTTGCTTTTCTAAAGAGGTATTTTTATTAACTTGGCATCACAAGCTATCTTTGTTCATTTATTTCATTTGCTTTTTATTGATTAGTTCGGCTACAGCTTATTTGTGTGGGCATCTTCATACCCTTGGTGGACTCATGCCTGTTTTGCACACTCGTCACTTCCAGGGCCCTTTGGAACTTGAGCTAGGAGACTGGAAGAATAACAGAAGGTAAGGGAACTACCCCACAAAATACAACTGATACGTGTAAGTTTTGCTAAGGCAATAAGAGTTTTCTGATCACTACCATGGATGATCCCAGTTAAGGAAAAACTTGTGATCTCTCTGTTNACACAGAGACCTCTGAGCAGACATAACAACTCACAGCCAAGCTGAAGCACCAGGCACCTAGAGGAGAAGCTCTTTCCAACAGATTAATTGTGAGAAAAGCCACGGTCCTTGTTAATGAAAAGCACCTCCTTTAATGAGTGCTGATAAAGACTATAATTAAAATTTAGCCTTTGAACACAAAGACTGAGCAATCTTTGGAAGAAGTCTTGAAAAATCCTTATAAAAAGCCAAAACCTTTCCAAAACAGACTGGCACAAGGCAAAAGAGAGTAGCAAATGAGCCAGAAATATGGATGTAAAACGATATATAGAAGATTTCCATTAGCACAGTCGAAGGCTTTCACAATGCTTTAATAAGGCTGTAATAGAAGCTACATACAAAGCACATGCATGAATACATGTGCACACACACCTCACAAGGTGACTGTATTCCACACGGCACGAGGGTTTCATCCCCTTGGTGGAGCTTCAGTTATTCTCAAAGCTTCCTTTCCAAGTGTGTCACACCTGGAATCCATTTTAACTAGTAGCAGCACTGGGCTGTGCTTAGTCGCTCAGTCATGCCTGACTCTTTGCCACCCCCAAAACTGGATGGAGTCCACCAGGTTCCTCCGTCTGTGGAATTATCCAGGCAAGAACACATAGTGCTTAAGACCATGTATATTTGCAATTTCAGCAGCTAGAAAATATTTGCAAAGTGCCATTTTAACACTGGATATCTAATCGATGAATATTGTACTATCTGAAATTACTCTATAGATATAAAGCTGCAGATTGTCTTGAAAATGCTTTGGTACAGGCAGGGGAAAGTATGTGCCTTTGTTTTCCTTTATAAATTCATCATCTAGTATGGGACAAAGAAAGCTGAAATCAATAATATTAGGGAGAGCCAAGAGACCTATTCTGAAACTTAATAGCATGTAAATTTGTTTCTTAGAAGATAAAGAATCCCTACCTTGTTTCATATCACCTCCATCAATCTGAAATGAAATTAAATTTAGCTGTAGTCCATCAAGATAAAACCCTGGGCACTATAGTCCAGTTTTTTTAAAAAATAGAACCAGAAACACACAGAATGACAAACTAGGAACAAAAGTATACCACTGAAGAGGTGTTGTGTTCAGTTGCCCAGGCGTGCCTGACTCTGAGACCCCATGGACTACAGCATACCAGGCCTCCCTGTCCCTAACCATCTCCTGGAGCTTGCCCAAGCGCATCACCACTGCAACGAACAGGAATACATGAGAGGCAGTAGGACATGAATACTGGCATCAAAAATCTGCCAATTAGAACTTACAGATATTTTTCAAAAGAAGACATACCAATGGCCAACAACACTAATTATTAGAGAAATGCAACTAATTGTTAGAAAAATGAAAATCAAAATTACAGTGACGTATCACCTCACACCCATCAGAACAGCCATCACCAAAAGTCTACAAATAACAAACGGTGGAGAGGGTGTGGAGAAAAGGGAACTCTTCTACACTGTTGGTGGAAATGTAAATTAGTGCAGCAACTATGGAAAATAGTGTGGTTTCCTCTAAAGGCTAAAAATGGAGTTACCATACCATCCTGCAAGCCCACTCTTAGGCATGTATCTGGAAAAGATGAAAACTCTTGATTTGAAAAGATGTATGCACCACAACAGACAAAGCATGGTTTACAGCCTCCAAGACATAGATGCAACCACTGATGGATGACTGGATAAAGATGTGTGTATGTACACACACACATACAATGGAATGCTACTCAGCATTAAAAAAATGTAATAATGCCATTTGCAGCAACATGTTTGAACCTAGAGATTATCATATTAAGCAAAGTCAGTCAGACAAAGAAAGATAAATATCATATGCTATCACTTATATGCAGAATCTAAAAAAATGACACATATGATCTTATTTCAAAACAGAAATAGACCCACAGACATAGAAAATAAAACTTATGGTTCCCAAAGGGGGAAAAGGAGAGGAGGGGAAAAAAATAGTAGTTTTGGATTAACAAACACACACTTCTATAAAACAGATAAACAATAAGGATCTACTGTATAACACAGGGATCCATAGTCACTCTTGTAACAATTTATAATAGAGGGAGGGGAGAGGGGGATTCAGGCTGGGGAACATTACACATATGATCTTATTTCAAAACAGAAATAGACCCACAGACATAGAAAATAAAACTTATGGTTCCCAAAGGGGGAAAAGGAGAGGAGGGGAAAAAAATAGTAGTTTTGGATTAACAAACACACACTTCTATAAAACAGATAAACAATAAGGATCTACTGTATAACACAGGGATCCATAGTCACTCTTGTAACAATTTATAATAGAGGGAGGGGAGAGGGGGATTCAGGCTGGGGAACATATGTACACTCATGGTGGATTCAAGTCAATGTATGGCAAAACCAATACAATATTGTAAAGTAAAATAAATAAATGAATTAATTAAAAAATAACTGTTAGCAATTAAAATAACTTATAATGGAAAATGATTTGAAAAAGGACATATATATATATATAACTGAATCACTTTGCTGTATACTGGAAACATTTTAAGTCAACTATACTTCAATTAAAAAAATTTTTTTTAATATTATGTTTAAGGAATTGAAAAGGCTGGAAGTCCAAGTGGGCTAAGAATGCCTCAAGTAAAAATTAATAAATATAAACCAATGACAAGACAAATATTGATAAAATTTTCCAATTCTTTATTCTAAAATTTAAGAATTCTCTGCTTTTTGAAACAGAGAGAGAGAGTGACTGAGAGAGACGCAGGTGACAGGGAGACAGAATGAAGGTGGAGAGGGGAAAAGTGAGAGTCTCTTCATAGCAGGGCTGCTCTGGGTGACTTTATGACAAAACGTTAATGTGAGAATGTAAGTGTGATTGTCTAAGAATCGTTTAAAAACTGTGATGCAAGAAAGCCAGGAAATGAAAGAAGCCAAGCCGTCACTTTTTGTGAAGGCGAAATGACACGTGCTGAGACCCACAAGCTTGAGGACTGAGGTGCTTCTGAGGCCACAGATGGTGGTGGGTGGGCTGAGAGAGGGAACGGGAATAACCTTGCATGAAGAGATCACTGCAGAACCTTACAGACAGGATGAAGAAGACCAATTAAACAACTTGAAGAAAGGAAAATATCACGCATGTGGGTGGTCTATTCCTGACACAAACCAAGAATAAATAAAACGAAGCATAAAGAATGTTGCTAATTAGTATAATTAACTATAGCAACTAATGAAACAAACAGGATTTTTTTTAAGGATGGAGAAAGTCTCCTTTCCAGCCTGCAAATGAAACTGATCACAAATACAAAGACAGGCAATAGGATAGCTGAAAGGCTAAAAATTCTTCGTATTCACACGAAGAAATGCAAGACAAGGTGTATGAATGGAAGTTAGACAGCCACAGGGATGCAGCCATAGACACATCTTCCTTTTGAAAAGGAGAAGGACCCCATGGGGCTCTCTGAGGGCAAGGTGGTGGGCGGGGACAGGATTTCCCCCACCTCTGCTACTTTAGCTCCTCTCTGGAGTACCAAGATAACATTCCTGAGTCATTTGCAGATGTGAAAACCCCCCACCAAATGGAAGATTTAACCACTTGATGGCCATGAGCACTCGCCCCAGGCCTCCTGGAGCCTGAGGCTGATAAAGATACTCCCTGTGACACCGCAGAGACCTGTGCACAAGCTGATTAGACACCCTGCAACTCCCCCCAGCTCCACCGCCATCACCTGGCTTTTAAAAGTACTTGGGAGCGGGGGGTACCTAGGGGTTTTGGGGGCATGAGCCACCTGTCTCTTTGCATGGCCCTGCACACAAACCTTTCTCTGCTCTGAATGCTGACATTTCTGTTTGTTTGACTTCACTGTGCATCAGGCAGGAACCTGGGCTAACACTTCCAATAAATAGCAGGAAGGATCTTGATACTCAATGATGTCTCACTAAACTGAACATTTTTGCCTTCATCCCACTTCAAGGTGAAATTGCTTGGATCACCTGCAAGCACTTTGGGGCCCCTGAAGCCTCTTGCCAAGGTTCCCAGATTTGAGGGTTCAAAGACTATATGCAATAAGTTGAGGTGTAACCAATAGGACCTGAAATAGATTTGAGCAAAAAGCTATACTTGTGGAGGTGCAAGACAGGTGCCTGATGGACCACAGACTGTTCAAGGGTTTTCACTTGTATCAACAACCCTGTGAGAGAATTATTACCCACTACAGGAATCAAGAGAAGTAAGATTAAGCAAATCGGCAAAAAATGCTGGCCTCAGTTGCTGGCTTCTAGCACCCAATCCCTGGTACTTGCCAGTAATCCTGTTTTTCTTTTCCTGGAAAAGGCGGTATTTATTCTGCCCATTCTGTAAGCCTGAGGAAAGATATTCTAGACTTTCCACTAGGCTGGCATAAATGCCACCGACCACCATTTACCAACGTGCCAGGTGTGGCTCTGGCTCCCCCACACCAGAAGGGGCACATCTCCATCTGTTGGAGCTGCTATAACACAACACAATAGACCCAGCAGTCTGTGAACAGGAGAAACGCATTTCCCACAGCTATGGAGTCTGCGAAGTCCAATCATGGTACCGCCAGACTGTGTGTCTGGAGAGGGCCCACCTCCTGGACCTAGACTGTGTCTTCTCAACGTGTCCTCAGTGGCGAAGGGGCTCTCTGGGGTCTCCTTTCTAAGGGCACTAATCGTATTCATGATGGCTCCATCCTCATGAACTAATCACCTAGTCCCCCCACCAAAACCATCACAGGGGGTTAAGATTCAACCTATGTATTTCGCTTGGGGCAGGGGACACACAGATATTCAGTCTCAGCAGGGCACATATGGGGACTGGTCAGCAAAGATACTTTGCTATGATACTTTGATATTCCTATAAAGTATCATATATTTTAAGGCTCTATCTGCTGCCCGTTGGAGCAGATGGCTCAGAGTAGAGATGGCTGGGGACTTGGGATTCAATTTAAGAAATAATTCTTCTCTCAACCCAATACTGCTGATTCACAATAAAGTACGTAATTGATGCCTAGATTCCCCTCAGACAAGGGCTGTAACTGCCACTGCACTTTAATCTGTGTTCCCACGTGGCAGCCATCAGCCATGTCTGGCCACTTAAACTGCAGGTGGACTAAGCTGCAAACGCAAAATGCACTGGATTTCCAAGATACAGTACCAAGAAAACGTACAACATCCAGTATAAACAGGTTTATACTGGTTACCTGTTAAAATGGTATTTTGCGTATATCCAGCTAAGACGTTACTAAAATTAAATTCATCTGGTTTTTATGTTAATGTGAGTACTGGAAAATTTGAAATTACACGTGGCTCATGTTATGTTTTAGCGCTGGTCTGAATAGCCCTTAATAGATTACAGATGAGAGCAATCAATCAATCTTTCAACATGCCCCATGGTCTCATATTCGCAGCTATGATGCTCACATTTGTACACACGTGAGAATTGCCAGGAGAGGCTGGTCAGGTGACAGACCACCTCCCTCACCCCCTCTTTCCCACAAACTGTCTGAATCAGAGGGGCTGGAGTGAGCCCATGTAACTGTATTTTTAACACAGATGCCAGGGATTAGCCTTTGAGAACCACTATTACCACATGTGGTCAAATTTACTCCACCAGCTCCAGTGGCCTGACAATAACCTTAAAAAAAATGTTTTTGTTTAGGTTGTACAGTACCTTCTAGTTAGACACCTTAACATTTCTTTAAAAATAAAATAAAACCTTCCAGTAACAGACCATTCACCAATGTATTCTGGGATCGCACACCAAATAAGATTAAGGTCAATAAGACATTACCTAGTATTCTGAGGGCTATTATTAGGTAACCCACCTGAAGTTATCATTGATATACAATAACACAGAAAATGCTTAGGGCAAGTGTGGCCGGATTAGTGCTCAGGTTGTAAGGGGTGATGTATGCGGATGCTGAAATATGGAGGTTAAAGGAGGCAGAGGACTTATTAAAACTTGAACCTCAAAATGTACAATCTATTTATCACCTCTTACACCAAGCAGTGTGCCATAGGGCTGAGCACAGGGGTTTGCTTTTTCAGCCTAACCTAGGTTAATCTTGCCCTCTCCTCTCTTCATGTTATATTCATGACCTGAAAAGTTACTGCAAAAAAGGGAGTTCCAGGCACCGACTGGTCCCTTCTCCTAATGGGAAATCAGGGTATCTGTGAGCAAGAGTTCAAGATTGATTTATTTTCTGAGATTAGGAGCTACTGATCTCAAATGGTGATTGAAAATCAACCAGGTCAACCACTAAGAAAGTACTAGAAGCATAGGCCCATGGGGATCTTACAGGAGTCTACCTCCACCAGTTATTTCACTGGATTTCAGAGTCTTTATTTTCTATCGTTTAAAGATTTTATATTTTAATGCTACTTGTGACATTATAAAGCTAAGCTCTCCTATAGTCAGAGGACAACCACCTGCATCTCCCACCAGGAAATGTGTTGCATTCGTTTTTATAGTTTAGGTTAGGTATGAACTTAATGATTTAAACTAATTTACCTTGTTAATTCTCAATGAACTTCTATTTCACAAAGTCCACGCTGAGCACCCCAGAATGCACACATTCAATCTTGCTGATTACACACATATCATTGGTAGACTGCAATTAACATGAACTGTGCACCCACAAAGATATCAGTCAGCAGAGGTTTCCAAGGTGCCTGTTCAAAAGTCCTAATTCTATTGGCTGTATTAATTAACATATGGAATTTTAACTTTACTACTGCATAGAGGAATGTCATTCTTGAATTTAGAGAAACTATTATCTAAAGAACATACTAATACAGTCCCAAGTAATTCACGCAGAAAAATACGAATGAAAAATAAAAATTTGCATTCATCACTCCTCACACCAGTACCACTGCCCTCTCTAAAGGCAAATTCTATTACCATTTTGATGTAAATGTTTCTAGAACATCTGATAGGTGTTTAGATGGATATCTGTACATATGCAAATCTTTTGCTTACACATAAATGCAAGTATACTAAACCCATTTTTTGAAAAAACTTTGTTCCTTAAGAATATTTTAATATTTGGGATATTTTGTATCTTTCTGAAAATAGAATTATTACTTTATATACACTCGAACTGCATGGGGGTTGGGATGGGCTAGATGCTGAAAATAGAAGTATATGTATATGTTAGTATGTTTACAAGCCTTTTTACTACTGGAAAGTACATCAGAGTACGGATATGCCTTTCTTTTCAGTTATTAATTGTTCTTAATTATCTGCATGCATGCATGCCAAGTCACTCTAATTGTGTCCAACTCTTTGCAACCCTATGGACTGTAGCCCATCAGGCTCCTCTGTCCATGGAATTCTCCAGGCAAGAATATTGGAGTGGGTTGCTATGCCTTCCTCCAGGGAATCTTTCCAACCCAGGGATTGATCCCATGTCTCCTGTGGTTGCTACATTGCAGGTGGATTCTTTACCGCTGAATCACTGGGGAAATCCATTAATTATCTAACCATTCCCTTATTTTAATTTTCTCTTCAATATTTCTTTATTGCCAATGATGCTATGATGAACACTGTGCTAATGAACAATGTATCAGGTGAACACTTTCCCAAAATAGAAAACCAGAAACAGAATTGCTTAGGTGTTTTTTGGGGATGTATATTGATATTGCCTACCTGCTTTTCAGAACAATTGATCCATTTTATATACCCAGTATCAACATTCTCATACCAATGTTAGATGTTATTTACTGTTAAAATATGAGAATGCACACAAATTTAGAATAAGTTTCATCAAATATTGTACATATCCCTGGAGAAGGCAATGACAACCCACTCCAGTACTCTTCCCTGGAAAATCCCATGAATGGAGGAGCCTAGAAGGCTGCAGTCCAAGCGGTCACTAAGAGTCAGACATGACTGAACGACTTCACTTTCATGCATTGAAGAAGGAAATGGCAACCCACTCCAGTGTTCTTGCCTGGAGAATCCCAGGGCCGGGGGAGCCTGGTGGGCTGCAGTCTATGGGGTCGCACAGAGTTGGACACGACTGAAGTGACTTAGCAGCAGCAACAGCAGCTACATATCCCAGTCCATCTTTCAATGTATCTGACCTTGTGCCTAGAGCAGATTTGTTTAAATACTATAGTTTTACTAAAATTGAAATTATTTATTAAAGCTGCTTCTGGTTGTCTATTTAACCTCAAAAAGGCAATCCTCAGACAAACTGCTCCCAAGTCTAAACCCCATCTCAGTCTCAATCCCAATCCTCCTCAACGTGGACACAGTGCCTCTGAGAAAGACTACTGGCCTTCTGTCAACTACATTCTCATCTGTATGGGAATAACAGATGGGGTAGCTATTTATATGGGATGGGGATAACTATTTCTCCCTCAGAGTGACTTACAGCTGCCTGGTATACAGCTGGTGCCTAATTAATATGGGTCCCCACATCTCATTCACTTCTGCTTCTCCAACCCTCCCCCACTCTCATTAAACTCAGAGTGCCCTGACAGCATTCCCTTCCTCATAACTCTATGCAATGCCTTAAAATTCAGCTGCTTTGTCTGGCACATGCTGGCTCCTCGAAGTAGACTGTCAGCGCCACCTCATTAGTAAAGAAACTAATCCAAAACTTGGCAAGCAGGAGGGCTCTGCTTCCTCCGTCCAAATGGACCCAAGATGGCAAGTCAGAGGCACAAAATGCCAAAGGCCTGATTGGTCCCTATGTAATCCCCTGCCAAGGTTCCACACTCCTCAGAGAGGGCACTGTGCTTGCTGATGACAGTGAAGAATTGTGTGAAAAGAAAATCAAAAGGAACTTAGTTCTGCCTAAGCACTTCAGCACGGTCTTGCTGCCGTCTTAGATAAGGAAATGTGCAGAGCCGTGTGAAGACTGCTGGCCGGAGACCAGCGGACATCACAGACCCTTGGAGGGGTGCCTGGGCCAGGGTCCAGAGCCAGCCTGGGCAAGAAGCAGCCTGGCAGCCATGGAAGGGCAGGCGCTATTTCTGTGGGTCCAAGGGACGTCAAAGGTTCATGGTAAGGTTCCCAGATATGATCCCCTGAATTGCAGTAAAAGTGTGCTCATATGTGCACATTTTCTCAGGGAGAATTCCATCTCTCTCTGCAGATTCTCCAAGTGGTCCAGGACTCACAGCCAAGAAAGAAAAGAGGAAGTAGAAAAAATAGAATCCAACATCTTTGCAAAAGCAGATGAAACGGAAAGCCTGTTTTTGCCTGTCAGTCTTTTCTGTTTCATCATGTATTTTACACTAACTAGCCCTCTTTGGTTGGAAGCTATCAAGATACTTTACCCACTTTCACCAGCCTCTCTTAAAAGATATGTCCTAATTTTATTAGTTTCACAAACTAATACCTCAAAAAACATGAGAATATAAGAGATCAATTTTATTCAGTTCAGTTGCTCAGTCATGTCTGACTCTTTGCCACCCCATGGACTGCAGCACACCAGGCCTCCTTGTCTATCACCAACTCCCGAAGTTTACTCAAACTCACATCCATTGAGTCGGTGATGCCATCCAACCATCTCATCCTCTGTCATCCCATTCTTCCCCCACCTTCAATCTTTCCCAGCAAATGAGTTAGGGTCTTTTCAAATGAGTTAGCTCTTCCCATCAGGTAGCCAAAGTATTGGGGTTTCATCTTCAGCATCAGTCCTTCCAATGAATATTAAGGACAGATTTCCTTTAGGATGGACTGGCTGTATCTCCTTGCAGTCCAAGGGACTCTCAGAGTCTCCTCCACAGTTCAAAAGTTCAATTGTATTGGTCTACAGTTTATCCTTCTGCCAAATTAAACTAAGTATTTTTTTCCTACTTTTCCTTTTTAAAAATTTCTGTATTTGTTCTCACTCACGGGCCCTGACAGCATAAGACCTTCAACGCTTTGTCCTCCAGTCACTTTTCCACCCTCCACTGAAGCCGTTCTGGGTCAACCTCCATTGCTCCATAGCAAGGGACCCAGAGTGAATCAGGGCCCAGAGCCCAAGAATGTCACCTGTTTACTCCACCTGAAGGTGTCCTACCCAGCATTTCAAAAGGAAGGCCATACTGGTCACAGCCAAACTCCTGATTATCAGAAACTGTATCTACCTTCTATTTTTCCTCATGGGATTCATTTCTTTAAGGCAAATCACTAGTGGTCTTTCTTCTCACATGGCTAATCTCAATTCTCATCCTTGATTTCATACTGAACATCCACTAATATTACACGCACCTATGGATTAACTTTGGAGAAGGAAATGGCAACCTGCTCCAGTATTCTTGCCTGGAGAATCCCATGGACACAGGAGCCTGGCAAGTACAGTCCATGGGATAGCAAAGAGTCAGACATGACTTAGCAAATGAACCACCACTATGGATTGACTTCTGTCTGCCAGATATAGTCTGCAACTGGGCACTGTGTCATTCACACCTCGGAAGAACAAAATCCCTGACCACGAAGGCATTTTCATTTGGTAGACGGGATGGGAGTTTCACAAACCACTACCTCAAAAAAAAAAAAAAAAAAGAGAGAGAGAGAGAGAGAGAATATAAGAGAAATACAAGGGAATGTCTTGAGGCTTCGAGCAGACAGAACTGACACAGTTAACTGCAATCAGAAAGGCTTCCTGGCAGAGATGGTACCTCCCAGCCTTGGAAAAGGGCAGGAAACATGGATAGCACCAAGTAGTTATACTGGGCTGATGCTTGCGTTTTATTGTGAAAATGTTTAATGCAGATTGTTGCCATCTCATGAAGCTGCAGGCATGAAAGAACTTAAGTAACTCACTGAACTTGTTAGACTGTGTCTCATTTTGCTCTATTAGTAATAAATATGGCTTTCATCATTCTCCCTGAATAATTGTTCATTACAGGGCAAAGACTAATAGTTTTGCCAAGAAAAATGCACTGGTCATAGCAAACACTCTCTTCCAACAACACAAGAGAAGACTCTACACATGGACATCACCAGATGGTCAACACCAAAATCAGATTGATCATATTCTTTGCAGCCAAAGATGGAGAAGCTCTATACAGTCAACAAAAACAAGACCAGGAGCTGACTGTGGCTCAGATCATGAACTCCTTATTACCAAATTCAGACTCAAATTGAAGAAAGTAGGGAAAACCACTAGACCATTCAGGTATGATCTAAATCAAATCCCTTATGATTTTACAGTGGAAGTGAGAAATAGATTTAAGGGCCTAGATCTGATAGATACAGTGCCTGATGAACTATGGAATGAGGTTCATGACATTGTACAGGAGACAGGAATCAAGACCATCCCCATGGAAAAGAAATGCAAAAAACCAAAATGGCTATCTAGGGAGGCCTTACAAATAGCTGTGAAAAGAAGAGAGGCAAAAAGCAAAGGAGAAAAGGAAAGATATAAGCATCTGAATGCAGAGTTCCAAAGAATAGCAAGAAGAGATAAGAAAGCCTTCTTCAGCTAGTATTTGCCTTTCTCTGTCTGATTTATTCAATTAGCATACTACCCTCCAAGTCCATCATTGTTACAAATGGCAAAATTCCATTCTTTTTTATGGCTGAATATTTTTCCATTGTATATATAGCATATCTTTATCCATTTTTATGTTGATGGACACTTAGGTTGCTTCCATATCTTGGCAGTTGTAAATAATTCTGCTATGAACTTTGGGGTGCATGTATCTTTTCAAATTGTATATATACCCAGGAGTGGAAGTGCTGGATCATATGGTAGTTCTTGGGTTAAAGTGTTTTGAAGAGAAAACATAACTTATTTATCAAAAGCATACAGTATAGTTGAATATATATTTATTGAGAAGAATGCAGTATATACTTGAGAATAACTATTTAAGTGCAAGTATAGATAACTACCATCTCATTGTTTTATATCAACTGCTATTTAACTTTGTTAAACCCAGTGCTATGAAGATGTTAGATACTCAGTAAATATTTGTTAAGCTGAATGTTATCTTGCTATTTTTAACTACAGTTGACCTTTGAACAACACAGTCTGAACTGTGCAGGTCCACGTATACGCAGATTTTTTTCACAAAGTACTTACTATAGTACCTCACAATCTGTGGTTAGTTGAATCTATGGATGCAGAACTGAGATTATGGAGGTCTGATTGGGAAGTCACGACTGCTTGAGTTTTGGTGCCCCACCCCCTGCATTGTTCAAGGGTCAACTGTACTTCCATTAATTAAAAAGCAGTTTTATATCTTGGAAAGTACTTATTCATTTCAGTTGGCTTTTCTAGAAACTGTGTAAGAGCTAAGCTTGAAGCCTCTAATTATTTGGCAACTGTAATTACTTTGAACTAAGACCTGCCTGTTCATGATGGTGAGGCTGTGGGCTGGACTAGAATTGCTTTTTACCAGGTATCCTTCCTAAACCTTGTTCAACTTCTTGATTTCTTATATATGCTACAGTTACAAGTTAAGTCATGTTAATTATGAAACCATTTCATTTCTTTCTCTTCCCACTTGCTCTCCTGTGTTCCACTCTAGGGTTTTATCTAGAGTTTGTCTTACTGAAAGAAACTAACTTTTATCTGCCCTTATAAATATTTAAATTTTATTATATATTGTTCAGTCACTCAGTTGTATCCGACTCTTTGTGACCTCATAGACTGCAGCACGCCAGGCTTCCCTGTCTTTCACCATCTCCTGGAACTTGCTCAAATTCATGTCCATTGAGTCAGTGATGCCATCCAACCGTCTTGCCCTAATATTATGTATTAGTACAATAGAAGAGTTTTTTTTTTTTTTTTNAGCACGCCAGGCTTCCCTGTCTTTCACCATCTCCTGGAACTTGCTCAAATTCATGTCCATTGAGTCAGTGATGCCATCCAACCGTCTTGCCCTAATATTATGTATTAGTACAATAGAAAAGTTTTTTTTTTTTTTTTTCCAGCTTCACTGTGCTGCTTGTGGGAATCTTAGTTTCCCAACCAGGGACTGAAACTATGCCCTAAACAAAAGAAAGTGTAGAGTCCTAGCTATTGAACTGCTAGGAAATTCCCTAGAAGAGTTTTTAAAAACAGTTAGTATGTTAGTAATGTTAGACTAGGCTTTGTTGGGTATGCAAATAAATCTAGAAATATCAGTGGCTTAACCCAACAGATGTTTAGTTTTTTTTTTTTTCATTTTTATAAACTCATACTGGGAGTATGACTTATAGTATGAGTCAGGGAAATTTGCAATCACAGGGAAACTCTGAGATTCAGGCTTCCTCCATCTTACAACGTGACTGTTTCAACACCTCAATTCCAGGGCAGGGAAGAGAGCGTGGAGAACTCATACCCACTCTTAAGTACTTTGGACCAGAAGTGTGATACATGTCACTTCTGTTCACAGCCCATTGGCCAGAACTAGTCACATGGTCCCAACCTAATACCAGGGAGACTGGGAAATGTGGGGGAGCACATGGAATATTTGATGACTCATTGGAAAAGACTTTGATGCTGGGAGGGATTGGGGGCAGGAGAAGAAGGGGACAACAGAGGATGAGATGGCTGGATGGCATCACCGACTCGATGGACATGAGTCTGAGTGAACTCTGGGAGTTGGTGATGGACAGGGAGGCCTGGCGTGCTGCAATTCATGGGGTCGCAAAGAGTCAGACACGACTGAGCAACTAAACTGAACTGAATTGAACTGAACTGATTGTTTCTGCCATAGCTAATCATTTTTCTCCTCAGTTTTAAAAGTTAGAAAATACAGAACTTTGCTTACTCTTTAATGAATAGTTATACCTTTCAATGTGCATTTAGAAAATCAAAACCACTTAACTTTTGCTATTTTCTTTGAAATTATAGAAATAAATATTTTAAAGAAGTATTGAAGGTTTCAAATTGTGCTGATTTTAATATTTTATGTAGCATTGTTGATAGGATGAAGAATGTTAGATGTTAGGCTTATGATGAATATTTTAGGTTCAAAATAGCCTTAAAGCATAGAAATCAAATGATTTAATTCAATATACATTTATTTAAAAATTAAAAGTACATGCTATTTACCAGGCATTACTTTAGAACACAGTGAAAATTCATTGTTTCAGTCAGATTACAATTGTGACAAATGTCACGTATGACAAAATGTAAAAGTGAAAGGCGCAAGGAAAGAAAGAGGAACAATATTATTTACTCTGCATTCCACTAAGTAATCTCAGAAAGTATAATTTTATATTTTTACCTTTGTTCTGTTTTTATCCTTCAGTCCCTCTTAAAATATGAAATTACTAAATTACCTCATTGTTCTCTGGTCTCTAGGTACCGAATCTTTGCTTTTGATCATGACCTCTTTAGCTTTGCAGACTTGATCTTTGGAGAGTGGCCTGTGGTTCTTATCACTAATCCTAAGTCACTTCTCTATAGTTCTGCTAAACATGAACCACTAGAAAGACTCCTTCACTCAACACACATCAGGTATGTAGCAATTTTTCAGAATTTACTTTTAGTTTGTTATTGATAGAGAATAAGTCATTGTGATTGCATTCTCATGTGAAAGCTGTAAGATGCCCCACTTTAGTTTTATCAACAATCCAAACGTTATATACACTGCCTACTATTTCATTCACATTCAGTTAAAAAATACATAGTTTTTAAGCTGCTGAAATTAAAAAAATTTTTAGAAACCCACAATCCTATCATTATTGTTTCTGTCTTTTATTTCAGCTTCTGTATATGCATGTTTTTACACTACCATAATCATAATGTATCTATTCATTTGTATCCTACTTTAACAAATTTATATCATATATCAGAAATATATATTTTAAAATTTTGCTGCATAACCTTTCAAAAAAGCAAAAACTTTATAAACCTTATAGAATTGAAAATTCATTTGGCATATGAATTTGACGGTATATGTCAATGGAATATTTTTTCTTTTTTAATTTTTTCTGGCTCTGCTGTGCAGCATGGGGGATCCTGGTTCCCCAACCAGAGATTGAACCTATGTCCCTTACAGTGAAAGCATGGGGTCTTAACCACTGGACATCCAGGGACGTCCCAACTTATTTTTTACTGAAGTATAGTTGAATTATAATGTTGTGTCAATTACTCCTGTACAGCAAAGTGATTCAGTTATACATTTATACACATTCTTTTTCATTTTCTTTTCCATTATGGTTTATCACAAGATATTGAATATAGTTTCCTGTGCTATACAGTAGGACCTTGTTGTTTCTCTATTCTATATATACCAGTCCAACCCTCTCCCTGCAATCAATATGCCAGCAAATTTGGAAAACTCAGCAGTGGCCACACGACTAGAAAAGGTCAGTTTTCATTCTAATTCCAAAGAAAGGCAATGCAAGAGAATGCTCAAACTACCGCACAATTGCACTCATCTCACATGCTAGTAAAGTAATGCTCAAAATTCTCCAAGCCAGGCTTCAGCAATATGTGAACCGTGAACTCCCTGATGTTCAAGCTGGTTTTAGAAAAGGCAGAGGAACCAGAGATCAAATTGCCAACATCTGCTGGATCATGGAAAAAGCAAGAGAGTTCCAGAAAAACATCTATTTCTGCTTTATTGACTATGCCAAAGCCTTTGACTGTGTGGATCACAATAAACTGTGGAAAATTCTGAAAGAGATGGGAATACCAGACCACCT
>SJYX01002110.1:72036-126786 GCA_006410675.1 Oreotragus oreotragus
CGTGTTGCGATTCATGGGGTCGCAAAGAGTCGGACACGACTGAGCGACTGAACTGAACTGAACTGAACCCTCTCCCACTCCCCTCCCCCTTGGTGTTATGTCCCTTGTCCCTGATTGTATTCATAGATAGATTCATTTGTGTCATGTTTTAGATTCCACATATAAGTGATATCATAGTGTATTTGTCTTTCTCTTTCTGACTTACTTCACTTACTATGATAATCTCTAGTTGCATCCATATTCCTGAAAATGGCATTATTTTGTTCTTTTTTATGGCTGAGCAGTATTAAATAGAATCTTAATGAAACATTACGACTCCTTTTGGAAAGAGACTTATAATCTTTTGTAAACATAAGGGCATTTGTTTTAATATACTTTTTAAAATTTTTATTTTGAAAAGTAGCATGACATAACTTTTGGGAAATAGGGTAATGGGATTATGTGTGTATTGCTGTCCCATCTCCCACCCCGTAACAGAACTATTGTTAACATGAGTTTTTTTTCTCAGGCATTCTCTTTCAGGCATGTATTTACATAGTCATAATCATAGGGTACAGTGTATTCTAACTCCTACCTTTTTTCTGTCAACAGAAAGAATGGATCATAGTATGTGTAACTATTTTCCTATCTTGAGGATGAACATCTGATGCATATAGATTCTTCCTTCATTTGAATAATTGCTTTAGATAGAGTTCTAGAAATGGGATTCTAGCTGAAATAGTTTGAATTCCTTTGTGACTGTTGATAAAGGTTTTCTAACTACTTTATTTTCTTGCAACTAAAATCATTACTCTTTTAAAAAATTTTTTGGTAAAATATGCATAAAATTTGCCATGGTAACCATTTTTAATGTACAGTACTTTCATATTGTTGTACAACCATCACCACCATTTGTTTTATCTTCCAAAACTGTAACTCTGTACCCATTCAACACTTAACTCCCTGTTCCCCTTGCCCCCAGCTCCCAGCAACCATTATTCTACTTTCTGTCTCTATGGACTTGACTATTTTAGGTACCTCATATAGGAGAATCATATATCTGTCTTTTGGTGACTGGCTTCTTTCATTTAGTGTAATGTCTTCACCAATTAAAAAAAAAAAGATTTACTTTTGGTTGTATTTTTGCTCCCGGGGTTTCTCTGGTTGCAGCAAGCTGGGGCCACTCTCTAGTTGGTGATGTGCAGGCTTCTCAGTACAGTGGCTTCTCTTGTCGAGGAGCACAAGCTCTAGGTGCACAGGCTTCAGTAGTCAGGGCTTGTAAGATCTAGAGCACAGGCTTAGTAGTTGTGTACAGGCTTAATTGCTCTGAGGGATGAGGAATGTTCCCAGACCAGGGATTGAACCCATATCCCCAGCATTGGGAGGCAGATTCTTATCCACTGCACCACCAAGGAATTCTGTCTTCACCAGTTTTGAAGCATGTGTCAGAATCTTCTTCCTTTTTAAGGCTGAATATTGTTTCATTGCATGTATATACCATATTTTGTTTATCCATTCATCTGTTGAGGTAGCTCAGTTGGCAAAGAGCCTGCCAGCAATGCAGGAGACCCAGGTTTGATCCCTGGATCGGGAAGATTCCTTGGAGAAGGAAATGGCAACCCACTCCAGTATTCTTGCATGGAGAGTCCCAAGGACAGAGGAGCCTGGTAGGCTATAGTCCGTGGGGTTGCAAAAGATTTGGACACGACTCAGCGACTAAACCTACCAGCCTATTCATCTGTTGACAGACACTTCTGCTTCCAATGTTTCACTATTGTGAATAATGCTATGAATATGTGTATAAATGTATGTGTTCCAGTCACTGCTTTCAGTTCTTTTGGATATAGATTCAGAAGTGGAATTGCTGGATCATATGGTAATTCTATGTTTAATTTTTTGAGAAACTGCCATACTGTTTTCCATAGTGGCTGTGTCATTTCAGATTCTTACCAGCAGTGTACAAGGAACCTGATTATTTTTTAAAACAGGTACTAATTTATAATGTTACCAAGAAATAGGAGTGCAAATTTCACAGAACTCTTATCATTATTGGATACTGCTGCTGCTGCTAAGTCACTTCAGTCGTGTCCGACTCTGTGTGACCCCATAGACGGCAGCCCACCAGGCTCCCCCATCCCTGGGATTCTCCAGGCAAGAATACTGGAGTGGGTTGCCATTTCCTCTCCAATGCATGAAAGAGAAAAGTGAAAGTGAAGTCGCTCAGTCTGTCCGTCCAACTGTTAGCGACCCCATGGACTGCAGCCCACCAGGCTCCTCCGTCCATTGGATTTTCCAGGCAAGAGTACTGGGGTGGGGTGCCATTGCCTTCCCCGATACTGTACTTTAAAAAATATTTACTTATTATTCTGGAAAAAAAGGGTACCAAGTTGTTTTAATTTATTTCTTTTGATTACTAGGTAAATGGAACATATATCTCTTAGTTATGTTTCTTGATAGGAGCTGGATATCAGATTTAGATTTAGGATAGTTTCTAATTTCTCACCTTTTCAGGTTTGCTGAGTTATACAACTCCAGAAGCCACCGTTTACAAAGAAACCAGATCATACAAATAGTGTCGTATGAACAGTTGCAGAGTGTAATGGTCTATTTTACAGTTGCCCTTTGGTATCTCTGGGAGATTGGTTCCAGGACCTCCTGCGAATACCAGAGTCTTCAGATGCTCAAGTCCCTTATGCAATGTGTAGTATTTGCCTATAACCTACATTTCAAATCTTACCTAGATTACCTATGGGCTTTTCTGGTGGCTCAGTGGTAAAGAATCCACGTGCAGTGCTGGAGATGCGTGTTTGATCCCTGGGTCGGGAAGATCCCCTTGAGAAGGAAATGGCAACCCACTCTAGTATTCTTGCCTGGGAAATCCCATGGACAGAGGATCTGGTGGGCTATATTCCATGGGGTTGCAAAAGAGTTGGATACAGTTTAGTGACTGAACAACAGATTACTTAATAATACCTAATACAATTTAACTTCTGTGTAAATAGTTGCTGGTGCAAGGCAAATGCAAGTTTTGTGAAATTTTTCTTTTCTGAATATTTTCAATCCATGGTTGGTTGAATCCATAGGTTCCACATCTCAGGAACCTGAAGATCAACTGATGGAAGGTTTACTGTACTTACATCTTTTCAGGTTATAACAGGTTGTTATTCTTTATAGAAACAATGGCAAATACCTAAAACCATGCATTTATGCTTTCATTTTAGAGTCTTGGCCTTTTCCTTATCCTCCATTACTTCAGTTGCAGTTAAGATTGATGGAGTTCATTTAGGGCAAGCTAGTCATTTGTCTGGTCCTATTTTCATACTAAAGTGGAACCCAAGAAACTACAGTAATAAGACACATAACATAGAAGTAATCGTTCAGGTAAGTTAGTGATTTTCAACTTGGTATGTAAATGATTAGTAACCACATTGAACTTTGATTTTTTTTTTTCTAGTCAGTTGATTAAGATGAAACTAAGTAAAAAATTTTGAATACACTGGGTTTAATATGCTCTGAACATAGACACTCAGGAGCAATTCTGCTGTTAGACTGAAAACTGGGCAGAGAACACGAGTATGCAACCAATGACTGCAGTAGTAGGAAGTGATCATCATTACCAAAATAGAGCAGTTTTATCAATACACTGAAACACGTTAGGTGATAGACTGTGCTAAAAGATTAGTTTCTGGAAAAAAAAGCCTGTCAGTCTCTACCACACTATGGTTTGATGACAGTTATCTTTTGATGTTAAGTCTTAGTTTGAAGATTGCCAAGTAATCCTTCAGAAAACACATGTAATTATTCTCATCTTTTTTATATGTGTGTCACAGAGAAGGATTTTGAGCAGGAAGGAGCGATTTACTGAGCATCTTCTAAGACACTTAGATTTTTTTTTTTTTTTTTTTACTAAATTCATGTAACAATCTTCCATGATGTAAGTTTTATCTCTAGTTCATAGATGAGGAAACAGGAGAAGGCACTTTGCAGTGCCACCCATCTGCTTAGAAGGAAGAAGAAACTCATGGGTAGGATGTGGAAGGAGGGGATGCGCTCCTTAATGTCTTTCATATTAGAAGTTGGCTTATTTTAAAACGACTTGAAGATATAAGTACACGTAGAATAAATTGTTCCCTATCTTTACAGTCATGGGGAAGAAGTGAGAGCAACCGTGGGAGACCTGCTCCTCGTAGGAAGGTGGAACTCCCAAATCTTTGAATTGCCTGTTTTATGAGGAAGAAACCATAGTTCACATTCCTCAAAACATTTCTGCCTGCTGAGTTGAATCCTTAGTAAAAATGTGAAATAACATATATTTTTATATGTTTCATATTTCTAACATTTTTGAGATGTAATTTATATTTAAAACCCCATATATTTAAGAGTACAGTTTGGTGAGTTTTAACTTTCTTACACATCCTTGAAACCACTACTACAATCAAGACCATCTGTCTCCCTCAAAAGTCTTCTTATGCCCTTTTGCAACTGCTTTCCTCCCACCCCCATTTCAGGCAACCACTGATCTGTTTTCTGTCTATATGAATATAATTCTAAGAAATTAGTCTACTGAATACTAAAATAGGGAACCTAGTCCCCTTATTCATCAGTGAGAAAATTCTGTCCTTTTAAATACAGTTTACATATAGATAAGTCTGAGAGAAAACTTCATGGGAGAAGACACTGATTTATTTTATTTTATCTATGCATGTATTTATTGAATGTCTGTACATTTCCAGGCAACCTAGTACCAACTAGACCTTTCAGTCAGTTCTCAGTGTGGTTCCTGAAGCAGTAGCATCAACATCACCTGGAAACTCATTAGAAGTCCCATCCCAAACCTATGCATCAGAAACTCTGGAGATGGAAGCTAATCCTATGTATTGATAATCCTTCCAGGTGATTCTGATGTGCACTAAAGTTTGAGAACCAGAATGTAAGATTATTGTGCCTGCTTTGCCAATTTAAAGAGTCAACTCTAGAAATCTCCATCTCTCAAAGAGAATCTCTGCATTAAAATAAGAACTTTAAAAAAAAACCCCAAGAATATGTAATTCAGAGTAAGAACATTTGAGAAATAAAAGTTTGATAAACACTATGAGAGTTCTTTTTGCTATTTTAAAGCTTTTCATGATAGGGAATTTTTAAAATAAATGAAAGAGATAATACTATAATGAATTCCCAACTTTAATGAATCGCCCAACTTTAAAGATTATCAACTCAACAGTCTTGTTTCATCTATACCCCATCCACTTCTCCCTGTAGCACAATGTTATTTCATCTGTGTAAATATTAATATGACAGTATGTATCACTAAAAGATAACTATTTTTAAAAAGTAATGATAATACCATATCACATCTGAAAAATTAACACTTATAGCTTAATTTCAAACTATCCAGCTAATGTTCCAGTTTTCCCATTTTGTGATTTATATTGCATTTGGTTAGTTCAAATCAGAATTCAGACAAGGCTCAAATATTGCATTTAGCTGATTTATCTTTTCAGTTTCTTAATCTATAGGTTCCCTTTCCATCCTCCTTTTTTCCTCCTTGCAATTTGTTTGCTTTGGAAACTGGACCTTTTATCCTGTAGTGTTTCTGTATTCTGGATTTTTGCTGTTTATATCCATGTGGTGTTATGTAGTATGATTTTCTACCCCCTATAGTTTCTATAACTGGTAGTTCGATTTTAAGATTTGATCATATTTGAGTCTCTGTTTTTTGGCAGGAATACTTCCTTTGGTGTTTTATGCTTTTATCAGAAGCTTATAATATCTGGTTGTCTCTCTTTTAAGAATATTAAAATTGATCACTGTATTTAGATATTGTTGACCCTATACAGTGATGTGCTGGTAAATGTTTAACCACTAACTTGGGGCATGTTTGAAGGGAGGAAGTTGATTTATACCAATTTCCATAGTATATCCTGTAGCTGGTTTTAAGCTACCAATACATTAGCTGGTCTGCAAAGTTCCTGCTGCTGCTGCTGCTAAGTCGCTTCAGTCGTGTCCGACTCTGTGCAACCCCATAGACAGCAGCCCACCAGGCTCCCCCGTCCCTGGGATTCTCCAGGCAGGAACACTGGAGTGCAGAGTTCCTGAACATGTAGCAATTGGCCCTTGTCAGACAAGCCAGTGCCAGCACAATGCTGGCTTATCCTCCATTCACTGTGGGAATTCTAGCACCTACTGATAGTCTGAGACTAGATACATTATTTCATTGGAGTTATAAAATGGTGATATTAAAATTGCCACTCTTAATTATATGAGTATTAATTAGAAGAGTCCCATAAAGAAGAAATTTGCCTCACCTATTTGATACCCTGATAAAGAGTTCACACAGGAAAGGCAGGATAAAGGCTTCATTCGTTTTCCACCTTCCCTTTTCTAAACCTGTTTTCAGAATAATGAGTTCTCTACCATCTGCCAAACGTAACCAAATGAGTCTTTTAGTATTATTGTGAATTCATAGTTTAAAAAAACGTGGTTGGTATGTTACACTCCATTCCATTTATTCTTTCTGATGCTCAATTTTCCCATCTTTGGCTAGTGGGAGCCTCTCTAAGTTGGCCACTAAGTCCTCTGATACAATCCTAATAGTCCTTGTTAAGTTTTCTTGCTTTCTGGTACAAAGATGTTCCAAGCCCTTGTGCATTTCTTACTTAAGAATTGGAATCAGCTATTTCTCTAAAGAGCATTGGTTTCTTGTAGTGGGGAATTTTATTTTGAGACGAAAATCTGGGCACTAGCCCAGCTAGCTCATTACTGTTTTTAGGTCTTTTCAATAAACAAAGGGAAATACAGATTTTTTTAAAAAAAGACTACTTTGTGATACACACTGATATTTCCAATTCAAATCTAGAATTACAAAGTTTAAAAGAAGTTTTATTTAAAGTGCTCATATGTTCACCTGAAACTACAACATTGTTAATCAACTATAAGCCAGTACTAAAGAAAAAGTTTAAAGTAAAAAAAAAATAAAGTACGAAGATACTCTGGAAAAAAAAATCAAGTTCTCATAGGAAGACTCAAAAATAAATGAAAAAAGGTGTCACTTATTCTGAGATAACTGATGAAAATTATTGGAAACTTAATCTTAGAACATTGTACATATTTGTACATGAGGATTGCTTCCCTATTGTGCTTATTCCTAGGATTCTGCTGGAAGAAGTAAGAGTGTTCACCACATATTTTCAGCTCGAGAGGATATTCAGCTCAGATTTGATCCCCTGGCATCATTTATTCTCCTTACTGACCATTGTACTGTGGTGAGTAAATTCAACTTACTATTATATATGTTTTTACTAGATTTGGTAGGTCTAATGTCATAAATAATATGCTCATGTGATGAGAAAGCAGAACCTTATCAAATTAGAAGTTTAGTTGTTTGTCTAGAAGAATACAATGACTTTAAATTGATTTGAATTGAAAGGAGACACGGACATATATTACCTGTTTTGGAACCTGGTTCTAAGTAAAGACATAAAACAAGGATCACTAAGGGAATTATAGGAACTGTGCTATGTTAGGATATTTCAAAAATAATATTTCTTCCCACATAAATAATACATTCTTAATATAGAAAAATTGGAAAATTTAGAAATAAAGTATAATGAACCCCACATCATTCCTTTATCACACTAACCATTATAACCATTGTATTTCTTGTTATAATACTATTTGCTTATTTTTTCTCTTATTTACATTTGGATATAAGTTTTTACTATAAAATGGTAATATACTTTTCATTCTCTTTTTCCATTTGATTTTTTTCTACTGAAGAATTTGTTTTGATGGTTTTCTTACATCAGATTTGTTTTATAAATGATGCTTATTGGCTGCATTATATTATCATAGATATACCTTAATTTATTTGACCATTTCCCTATTGTTGAGCATTTGTTTCCAATTTTTCCCTCTACTATAAAAATATTGCTTGTTTCTGCATTTATTAGGTTTTTGGAAATTTCTGGAAATGAATCGTTGGATCAAAGAATGGACACATTATTCTATATGCTTCATTTATTTATTATATAATTTATATAATTACACAGATTTTAAAATTATTATATTCATTGTTTTTGGTCTGTTCTCCCTCATGAAAAGATAAGTCCCATGAGGGCAAGAATGTCTTTTTGGTATGTCTAACATAAGTAGACCCTCAAATAAGGATTTCTTGAATGAATAAATATTTTTATTTTTTAGTTTTTAATATATACTGTCAAACGGTCTTTCAGAAAATCTTTGGCAATTTACAGTCTAGTTTCCTCAGACCTCCCTCTCCTGGGTATTATTAATATAAAATGCACTACAATGTTGAGAAAGTGAAAAGTAAAAGTGAAGTCACTCAGTCATGTCCAACTCTTTGCGACCCCATGGACTGTAGCGTACCAGGCTCCTCTGTCCATGGGATTTTCCAGGCAATAGTACTGGAGTGGATTGCCATTTCCTTCTCCAGGGAATCTTCCCAACCCAGGGATTGAACCCAGGTCTCTCGCATTGTAGACAGACGCTTTACCATCTGAGCCACCAGGGAAATGTTGAGAAGAAAATTTAAACCCCCTTCATTTTACCTCCCAAAGATGGCTTAATCTCCTCTTATATCCTCACAGACTTAATGTGCATTCCTTATTATTTTAATTTACGGTTATCACTTGTGTGATTGAATGTTAAAAAAATATGCCTAATGGGTATTTGCCTCTCATTTTTACAAATCATTTATTTTTCTTTTGGGGATTTTTAATAGTCACCTAGATCAGGTTTTGAAAACTTTGGTGTACTTATGAATCACTTGGAAATGTGAATAAGAGGCTGATTCTGATTAGTAGAGCTGAAATGGGGCCTGAGATTCTTTATTCCTAAGAGGCTCAAGGTGATTCCAGAGATGACCTGGGGCCCGTACTTGGAGAACAAGAACCTAGATTACATGTCTCTTTACTATGAATTAATCTTCAAGTGAGTGATTTCCTGGTGGAGAAAGCATAAAGAAATGCAGTCTCTTATTCAGCTTGTAGTGTATTGCATACTGTTTTTTTTTTTCCATTTTTATACTTAAAAAAAAAACTTTTTATTTTATATTGGAGTATAGTTGATTAACAGTGTTGTGATAGTTTCAGGTATACAGCAAAGTGATTCAGTTATACATTTACATGTATCTATTCTTTTTCAAATTCTTTTTCCATTTAGGTTGTTACATAATATTGAGCAGAGTTCCCTGTGCTATACAGTAGGTCTTTGTTGATTATCCACTTTAAATATAGCAGTATGTACATGTCCATTCCAAACTACCTAACTATCCCTTCCCCACTTCTGCCCTCCCCCTGTAATCCTTAAGTTTGTAACACTCTTATAAGACTTTAAATAAAACAGTACAAATTATACTTAACCTAGTACACTGAAAGTGGACTGTTTTAACTTGATTTTATGTAACTGTATGAAATTATTTAGTTTCAATGTTGGTCCAGGTATCCAAATCTTAAAAGACAAATGCTGAGGCAACTTATAATTATCTTCTTTGCTGCATCAGATTTTCAATTCTCTTTGATTGTATATTTTCCTTATATAGTCATTTCTTCTAATGATGTCATTTTCCATTTGTGTTAATGGGGCTGTTTATAAAAACTGAAGATGTATCCATATGTCTGTTTCACATTCATTTCTTTGTCTGCAGGCCCGGGTCATATTTGTGATGATTGTGCTGATCCAGCTCATCATTCTCATTATTTTTCGGTATCAAGCATATCCGGAGCATAAAGGTTAGTCACCATGGGTTCCTTTTATTCTTAGAAGACCTTACGTTCGTGCATCTCATAATCCCCTGACTAAATAAATGTCATTGCAGACTGTGTTTGGCTGAACTCTGTGAGGTGCATCCTTCAAACTGTCTTGCTCACTTCAAACCCCCTTTTCTGTACCATTTCCTCCAACCTTTCCAGGTCATAGTGAACTCTGTCTCTGAATCCCAAGAGTCCTTCCTAAGTATTAATTCTCTACTTAACCAGCCAATTACCTTGTTTACATCACAACTTCAAATGCATATATTTTCTCCTCAATCAGACTCAAGTTCCTCAATATAGGAGCTCTTGTTTAGTACATCTGTTTTCTACAGCACCCAGCACTGAGTTTGTGTATTACAAACAATAAATATTGACACTTGTTGAAGTAGGTGTTCCTTATTCCTTCCTGGCTTGGATGAAATCCCAGGAACTAATTGTGGGGAAGGGGAGGACTGTAGTAAAGATTAAACCATAAGATGGTTAACTGCATAGGTAGTATACATGTCCTACTGAATGTTTTCCTGCTTACATATATTTTTAAAAATTCTGTGAAAAAGTTCAAAAAGCATTATTGCACAAAATGTAAATAAATAAATATTTGAGGGAGGCCTCACCCTCATGTGGGACTACCAGTATTTTTGTATAGTTATTTAAAATTCACAATGTATTTTTACTTACATTATCTTAATCTTACAACAATCCTTTGAGGTAGGTATTATTGTTTCCCATTTAAAGACTAGAAAACTGAGGACCTCAGGGTTAATGTAGGTTATCTAGTATCTAGTATCTTATAGCTAATAACAGTCTGACTCCAGGTCAGTTCTTTTCTGTAAACAACACTTCTCAATCTGACTACACCTTAGAATGCCCTGGGAACTTTTAAAATTGCAGTGTCTACACAGTACTTTCAGTGCTTACACAGAATGTCTGTGGGTAGTACCTAAGCATAAGTATTTTTTAAAGCTCCTCAGATGATTCCAGTGTGTGGTAGGGCTGAGAAGCACGGCTCTGTCCAAAGCAGTATTTTTCAGTCCTGCTGCCTAGAATCCCCTGGGTTGCTGCCTCAACTCCCCTCTTTCCCAGGCCAACTAAATCAGAATCTCTGGAGGGTGAGACTTGGGCATGAGTATTTTCTAAAAGTTCCCCCAGATTATTGTAATGTACAGGCAAAGTAGAGAATCATTGCTTAAAGTTTATAGCATAGCTGCCTCTAAGGCTAAAGAATGATATATTTAAAATAAATAAATAATGATAATGAATGGATACGTAGATCAATACTTTGAGAAGTACCAGACTAGAACGAGAGATGAATGAGTAGTAAGTATGCAACACACAAAGTGAGAAAGGTCACGCATTGTCAGGCTTTGTCTGTAGTTCTCTGTCGGGTTGAACAGTGTTATGCGTATAAAATGAAGATGCTGGTCTACTAGGGAAGACCTACCATTTAACTTGTATCAGGCTGTCTTTCACTGGGGCCAGTCCTTTAAGTAGGACTGTTTCCCCTCAGGTGTTGCTCAGTGTGCACTGAGCTTCCCATCATAGTCTTCTGATAACTGGTATATGATCAGCCACAGACGAGTGAAATGGCTGGCTGGGGTGGAGGATCTGTGACGCTCTAGTCTGTGGCTGCAGAATAAAACCCTGGCGCGTTAGCTTTCTGGCACCGTATTTTAAGAGGTGTCAATTTGGAAATCTTTCAGGGATCCCTTTCAGTTGAAGTAAGAGGATAGCTGAGTTAAGAGCTGCATCACATATGGGAAGGGAATAGTTGGACAGATACTCATGTTAACTTTAGCTATTCATACATAAGATTAAATTTTGATATTTGCCTTTGAGATATATATATATATATAGTTTTAAAAATTTTTTATTGAAGTATATTTGATTTATAATGTTGTATTTCAGGTATACAGCAAAGCGATTCAGTTATACATATGCATGTATCCATTCTATCTCAGATTCTTTCCTCATGTAGGTTATCACAGAAGATTGAGTAGAGTTCCCTGTGCTATACAGTTGTTGTTGTTCAGTCACTCACTCGTGTCCGACTCTTTGTGACCCTATGGATTGCAGCACGCCAGGCTTCCCTCTCCATCACCAACTCCTGGAGCTTGCTCAAACTCAGGTGCATTGAGTCGGTGAGGCCATCCAACCATCTCATCCTCTGTTGTCCCCTTCTCCTCCTGGCTTCAATCTTTTCCAGTATCAGGGTCTTTTCCAGTGGGTTGGCTCTTCACATCAGGTTGCCAGTACTGGGGCTTCATCTTCAGCGTTAGTCCTTCTGATGAATATTCAGGACTGATTTTCTTCAGGATTGACTAGTTTGATCTGCTTGCTGGCCAAGGGACTCTCAGGAGTCTTCTCCAGGACCACAGTTTGAAGGCATCAGTTTTTCGGCACTCAGTGTTTTTTATCGTCCAGCTCTCACATCCATACATGACTACTGGAAAAACTATAGCTTCGACTATAGATATTGGTTGGCAAAGTAATGTCTCTGTTTTTTAATGTGCTGTCTGGGTTGGTCATAGCTTTTCTTCCAAGGAGCAAGCGTCTTTTAATTTCATGGCTGCGGTCACCATTCACAGTGACTTTGGAGTCTAAGAAAATAAAATCTTGTCACCGTTTCCATTGTTTCCCCATCTATTTGCCATGAAGTGATGTGATCAGGGACCATGATCTTAGTTGTTTTAAGCTAACTTTTTCACTCTCCTCTTTAACCTTCATTAAGAGGCTCTTTAGTTCTTCTTTGCTTTCTGCCGTAAGTGTGGTGTCATCTGCATATCTGAGATGATTGATATTTCTCCCTGCAATCTTGATTCTAACTTGTGCTTTTTCCAGCTTGGCATTTTGTATGATGTACTTTGCATAGCAGTTAGATAAGCAGGGTGACAGTAGACAGCCTTGATGTACTGTTTTCCCAATTTGAAACCAAAACTGCTATACAGTAGTACATCCTTGTTGATTATTTGTCTTATACATAGTGTGTTGGAATAGGAAATGGCAACCCAGTCTGGCATTCTTGCCTTGAAAATTCCATGGATGGAAGAGCCTGGTGGGCTACAGTCTGTGGGGTCGCAGAGAGTCAGACATGGCTGAGCACGCACGCATGTACACATTTAGGCTGCTTCCATGTCTTCGCTATTGTAAATAGTGCTGCAGTGCACCCAGAACACTGGGTGACCTGTGACATACTTTGATGTAACTTTTGGAAGTTTGTACGTTTGGTTGCTAAGTCTCATGGAAAACAAAGACTTGATCATTTTTTGACCATAGAATATTTATGTGTGTGTGTCTTGCATCTACACCATTGCTTTGAACTTCCTACCCTCTGTAATTCTAAGTGAAATGGCTTCCCCGAATTCCTGCCAACTGCTGGTTTAAAGTAATGTCATCCATAGAAAATATTTTAAAGAACCTGAACTTCGAATGTGTTTACTGGAGTTTTCAAATTTATTCTGTTTAGGACCACCAGGATTTACAAATTTGATGTCATTTTCCCTTCATGTCTTGAGCAAATTAAATATCTCCTACTATTCTGTGCTGCTGCTGACCCTGTATACAGTGCTGGGTAAGTCATTAGGAAACCTGAGATTGTGAAGAATTCTGCCAAAGAATGTACTGAGAATTTTAACATTAGCCATTTAACATTAGCTTCTTTTCCTGGAGCATGATCTTGGGGAATACAGTCCTTTCCTAACTTAAAGGACATTTAATCAACACCAGGCTAACTTAAGGGTGCTGAGAGGACCATGACAATTAGTATTTGTGTAGAAACTTAATAGAAGATAGAAGTTTAGCTTAAATGTCATCTCCTCAGAGCAGCCTTTGATCACGTTAAAGCTTTGTCCTCTATTTCACCACACTTTCTTTCATTACTTTGTCAGAATTTATGAATGTTCCTTACTAAGAGTCATTTAGGAGTTAATATATCCTTAGTCTATATTTTATACTTTCAGTCCATCTTTGGACTTTTATTTCCTCATTAGTTACTTCCACCAGAGAACAGAAAGTAGTTAAATAAAAATATGACTCTTTACAATTTTGTATAATAAGCTATGGCAGATTCCCCTTTGGAGGTTGGTTTCCTTGTTAGAAGATGGGTTGAGGCTGTTTCAGACACTTGTTTTCCACTAGGACCAAAGCAAGTGATTTGCTTCCTGACTGTAAAGGGAAACGTTAGAAGAGGAGAAGTTGTTCCATTTTTAAAGGTTAAAACTTAAACTAAGATGTATCTAATAGAGTATATATAATATATATCTGAGAAAATTACCTGTGACTTTTTAAAGTTGAACTCTACTCTTACAGCAAATGATAGTATTGCATTTTGAGATGGGAAATCCTACCTGTCCCTTGATCACTCTTGACAATATAGTAGTTCCAGAAGCCTGCACATTGAGAAGGAGCAGTAAATAATAACAGGGAGTAGAGAAAAGTCATTCTGGCATTGCAGATGAAAAATTAAAGAAGTGAGTTAAGCTATGAACATGTTAACCTTGAGTATGTAGTTGATGTACAAAGTAAGGTTTGTGGGTCAGCAAGAAAAGGATGAAATATATTCATGAATATTAATAGGAAAGATAAGAAGTACATTTTAGAATGATTAAAGTCTTATTGCTTAAAGGAGTAAATTTCAGTTATCTGAAAAATTAAGTATGGTGTCTATGGAGTACCTTTTTGCTTCTTAAAGGAAGGTTAATGCATTACTGTAATAGAATCTTCTAAAATTTGTGAATGTACTCCAGTCTGTTTCTGGAACCTATTCCAGATGTAGCACTTAGGGAATTTTATAATCTAGAGAAATAGGGAGCAAAAGAGCAAATAATTGGTTGGCTGGGATATTGGGTACAACACAGAGATTAACAGAGAAGAAAAGATTTGCAAATAAATGCTTATAGATAACTAGTCTCATATTTCTTCATTAGTCCTAAAATGTATCCTGTGATGTGTGTAATCAGAGTCATAGTTATATAAATTCCTTTCCTATCCATTGCCTCTTTCAGGCCCATGGTTTGTTGGTGAAATCACTAAAGGCAAATTGGGCTGCTGCTTTTCCTTTGGGATCTTTGTTGATGGACATTTCCTACAAGGCAGTGTAACGTTTATAGTTGGAATTCTCCAGGTAAGAATTCAGAAATACAATTTAAGAACATCTTGGTTTTGCTGGACTAATTGCATAACAATTATGAATTATATCCAAAATCCCAAATTAAATACCACAGATCATGTGTCCTAACCTACCGGGAGGGCAGTCTTTAGTATTTGGTGTTTTGTTTGTTTTTATAATGCTTTCCAAGCTGTTTCTTCCACCAGTATTGTAAGCATCTAAAATACATTTTTGGCAGGAGGGTTTATAAGAGGTGAGAGAGGTTTTTGTCGTTTGTTTGTTTCACTGTGCTTTTTCATCTACAAACAGTGAAAGAAGAGACTTAGGGTAGAATAAATGATAGACTTCAGGGTAAACCAAAATTGGTTATGATAATGAAGAAGGAAACTATTTCAGAGGGAGGAAAGGAAAAATAGACACACAAGAAAAGTGGATCAGTTACCCACTTTTGGAAGCTTTCTAGCTGTCTTAGCAGTTCACTTGTTTCTGAAAACACTGATATATTAGGTTTACATTTGGATTGAGATTTCTTTAGAACAAACACAAATAAAAAACCCAGACCTGTAGCAAATCTCTGTAAACAGGTTTGAAAACTGTTTACCTAACAATTTATTTATTTATTGTTCTTACCTAATGGGGCTAATGGATCAAAATCTGAGGTGATGATCTGAAGTTTTATAAGCGATCCAAAAACATTGTTCAAAATGAGTTCACAGCCTCATAAGAGGGCAGTAAAGCATGATCTGCAGGGTTAGAGACAGACAAGTAGGGAAGATCTCTGCCTAGTGAACACTGACCACAAGCCAGAATATTCTGTTTAGCAGCATTTCATATGTGTTGAGATCTAGGTCTAGTTCAGTTTTCTATTTATATAGATGGAGGCTGTCTCTCAGGAGCATCCTTCAGTTCAGTTCAGTCCTTCAGTCATGTCTGACTCTTTGCAACCCCATGGACTGCAGCACGCCAGGGTTCCCTGTCCATCGCCAATCCCCAGAGCTTGCTCAAAGTCATGTCTATCAAGTCTGTGATGCCATCCAACCATCTCATCCTCTGTTGTCCCTTTCTCCTCCTGCCTTCAATGTTTCCCAGCATCAGGGTCTTTTCCAGTGGGTCAGTTCTTCGCCATCAGGTGGCCAAAGTGTTGGAGCTTCAGCTTTCACATCAGTCCTTCCAATGAATATTCAGGACTGATTTCTTTTAGGATTGACTGGTTTGACCTCCTTGCAGTCCAAGGGACTCTCAAGAGTCTTCTCCAACACCACAGTTCAAAAGCATCAATTCTTTGGTGCTCAGCTTTCTTTATGGTCCAACTCTAACATACATATACATGACTACTAGAAAAACCATAGCTTTGACAGGAGCATCCTTATTCCAAATAAGATCTGAGCTTTACCAACAGGTGGGTTTATAGCTGTATTTTAATAAATAGTATACCAAGAATGGATTTTATGTATCATCTAGGTCCATAGCTCATAAATCTATTATATCTCTGACCTAGACTTCTCTGCACCTCAGGTGCCTGTATATACAACTAATATTTCGCATCTTCCTTAGATATCTCACAGGAATCTTATATGCCTCTAACAGGACCTTTCATTTGTATCCCCAAACCTGTTTCTTCCAAGTTCTTTGCAATTTCAATAAATTATCTAGGATGCATCTTAAGTTATTCCCCTTCCTTCACACTTTTATCTAATTCATCAGCAAATAGCAATGTACATGTCTTTTCTCTGTCACTGTTACCACCATTCTTACCTAATCATATTTCTTTATTAAAAAAAAATATTTGGCTGCGTCAGATCCTTGCAGCATGCAGGATCTTCGTTGCATCATGAGGGATCTTTCCTTGCAGTACTTGGGCTCTCTAGTTGTGGTGCTTGGGCTCAGTAGTTGCAGTGCATGGGCTTAGTTGCTCCACAGCATATGGGATCTTATTTCCCAAAGCGGGGATCAAACCCACATCCCCTGCATTGCATGGTGGATTCTTGCAGTGAACCAGGGAAGTCCCCAGTAATTATTTCTTGCCTGGGCTACTGCAGTAACCCCCTAACTGGTTTCCCGTTGTTGCTTTTGTCTCTCTATTATTGTCAGCTTAAAACTCTTAAAGCAGATCAGTGACATGATCTGGGTCCTGCTGACTGCCCCAAATTCCACCTACCTTATCATGTTCCAGGCCAACAGGAGAGTAACGGGAGATGGGCCCATCTCTGGGCTTTTCATTTGTTCTTCTGCCTGGAATGCTCTTCCACTGATTCATTTCTGTCCTTCAGACCTCAGAGAGCCCATTTCCCGTTGCCCTGTAACCAGTTATTTTCTTCATTGAATTTATCACCATTATCTTCCCCCTCCTCTTTTTTGGGGGGTGGGTTTCCTCTTTTCTGTACTGGAATGTAAGCTGTCTGAAGCATCTTTTCTGACTTGTTCATCAGTGTGTCCCTTGCCTAGAGCCTTGCACAGTGCCTGCCACATAATGAGTGTACAATAATTATTTGGTGAATGAAAACTCATATTGTAGTTATGGTTGGATTATAAATCTTAAATCTTCTAGTTTGTATTCCAGTATTCATTATGTTACTTCAATTACAAATGCAAAGTAAAGAAAAATATTGATATCCAAGTTCCCCCCTCACTCTGCCAAAAAAAAAAAAAGAGTACTATATATATGTATGTGTGTGTGTGTTTGTACATAGACATATATATTCATTTCTGCCTTAAACATTTGAGAGCTTCAACAGAAATGAAGTGACACTTGCCTTTAAGATGAACAAAAGGATTCAGGCAAATAAACAACTAACAACACAAGTGTGATTAAAGCATAAAGTATCAGTTAACCCCCAAGAAAGAAAACAACATATTTTTAGGAGTCACCAATAATGTGTTAGTGAGACCTGACCCCACCAGGGCTTAATAAGCTAATGGTTCTGTTCTGTTCTTTCCAGCTGGTGTTTTTTAACATCCCCTTGATGGTTTACCTGTGTTGGATTTTGCTGCAGCGGTGTTTTGGTCACAGCTTCAGGTCTCATCTCCGTCAAGGAAGATACTTGAAAATTATACCTATTCACCTACTTATGTTACTGCTGTACATCTGGCATATTTATTCCTGTTACTTTCTTCATGTGACATATGGCACTCTAGCTTTATTATTCTCCCCTTTACGGACCTGGTTGACACTGGCGACACCTGTTCTCATTCGTTGTGTTTGGACACTGAACTCTGCTGAGCTTGGAATCTTCATAGTGCAGTTAAAAAGCCACTTGAGCTCCTGAAGTCTGTATCTCTTCATCCACCTCTGTAGCCCAGGGCTCTGCCTCAGCAGCAGGTGAAAGGCCAGTATTGATGGGCAAACTTCAGGGAGCTGCTGTTCCTTGGACACCTGGGAGTCGGGGGGATTACCTACTACTGATTCTTGCAGAATGGACTGCAGAAAATTCTCTATATAAAATGCCGTAATTCCTCCCTTCCTCAAGAAGGTAAAGGGTTGATTTACTTTTGTGAAGAGAAAGCTTTCATCTAGGAGATCCACAGGGTAGGGGCTGGTGGATATGGGAGTATCTGAGGCCCACTCAGTGTGTTTTTTTAGATACCTCATGTAAAGTACCTAGCACAGTGTCTGGAACTTGGCAGCCTGTAAGGAGGCCACTTTAGGGACAGGGAACTTGGACCTGACCCTGACTACCCTTGATTAGTTCCTAGTCCTTTTTTCAACAGGATTATGGGCTCTCTGCTTCCTCAGTCGGGGGTGTTTTCAACTAATCAAATACCAATAAATGAATAATGAATAAGAAACAACCTGGTCTGGGTCTTGCCTGTGTCGCTAGGAGCGGGAGTGAGGCGGGGCTTTTGAGAGCGGAAGGGGCGTGGCTGGGCTTCCGAGGCGGGGCAGGTTGTTGCCGGAAGCGAAACAGTGGCCCGGAAGAGGAGCTGGGACAGCAGCGCGGCTCCGGAAGCTGTTGTGGGGGTTACTCCTGTGGCTCCTAACGCGGTACTGGGATGGAGAGCGCAGCTGTATCTGCAGCCCCAGACTCCACCCTGGACCCGCCTCTGGAACAGCTTCGGCATCTAGCCGGGGAGCTGCGGCAGCTGCTTCCTGGGGTGCGGGGTGAGCTGACGTAGTGGGGCCGGGCGACCGCAGGGGCGGGCTTGCGTGGGAAGAGGCCGCGGCGCCGGGTCCGGGCGGAGGAGGTGGGGCCGGGAGGTCGCTCCGCTTACCTGTGCTCTCTCGTTTGTCGCCGCCCGGCGCGCACCCCGCACCCACTAGTCGGCGAAGCCCAGGAAACTGCCAAGGAGTTTGATCGGGAGGCCTTTTGGAGACGACTCAGTGAGTGCCTCTCCTACTGGAGACTGCTGTCTCTCATTTCTTCCCTGCTCCTTTCCTTCCTGCTTCCCCCCGCCCCAGCCTCTCTGCGGGGATACTCCTCCTTCCCTATCCTTGGTACCTCCGAGGTTGAAATGTAAGACGCTGATTTTTGGAGGTGTTTCTGAGACGGCTCAGCGGGCATGGGTGGAGAGGGAACGCATTCTCTTCAAAGCCCGTGCAGCCGTTGCAGCCTTTTCCTTTTGGCACTAACATATTGGCTCTTGCCACCTGCTCTGTCACTCCCCCAGATGAGGCAGCTGTGACAGTGTCCAGGGAAGCCACGACTCTGACCGTAGCCTTCTCTCGACTTCCACTGCCGTCCCCACAGGTGGGCTTCACTTTTCTAGAATTCTTGTGCTGCTCAGTATTCCTTAGGAAGCCTCTCATTTTCTTTCATACCTTTTACACTCAAATCTGGGGATTTAATTTCCTCATCTGTCGAACAATCCATAGGATTGTTCTGAAGATCAAATTGTCAAATGCAGTAGTTGTCATGGGGTAGATGGCTCTTCTAAATATTGGTTCATTCTGAGGTTCATCCTGGTTATTTCCTTTCTGACATTTTAAAAAGTACTTTCTGTTTATTAAGTGTTTTCACATTCATGATCCCTTTCTGACTGAACAGGCAGGCTCAGAGGCTCAGTTTAAAGTAGATAAGTAGTGAGCTAGGGCTTAAATTAGATTCTATCTGATGTTTGAGCTCCACCTTTTCTATTATACTACATAATACTCTTTTGTACTGAATTATTTTTATACTTAATTTTAATAATGTAGACAGTATGAAGTTCAAAAGATATCAAAGTTAAATGTGCTAAAAAGTTTATATCTCCTGTCTCTGGTTCCTTTTTTATTATTCCATATATATGCTATGCATCTTGCCTATCTTGCCTGGTGAATCCCATGCATATTCACACTTAAGTGCATATGGCTTCTTTTTACACAAGTGATAAGAGTTTCTGTTGAGAAATCAGCTGGTAACCTTATGGGAGTTCTCTTGTAAGTTATTTGTCACTTTTCCCTTGTTGCTTTTAATATTTTATCTTTGTCTTTAATTTTTGTCAGTTTGATTACTCTGTAGATGCTCAGGACAGTGTTTTTTTCATTCGTAGATGAAAAATTAGAATATGGCTTTATATGAATTATATATATTTGAATCACAATTGCTTTCTTAGGATCTCAACACACTAATTCTCCCAAAGAATGGGTTTTTTTTTTTTTTTTTTTATTCCAGTCCTTACAACATGGTATTTTTACAAAATTATATGTTTGGATGTTGAAACAGTACTCAATCTTTGTACCTATCCATCTCAGACTGGTAACAGATCATTTATGGACTGGCACCAATCTGTAGATCACATTTTGCGTAGCACTGGCTTGGAATTTAGCAGAGTGGTGAGGACGAGGAAGATAAGGGAAAGCCAGAGACTGCCTAGAGGGAAAGTAGTCAACATTGAGCATTGTAGACTCCATGCTAATTTCCTTTAGGTATACTGAAATTCTGTTAGAAACAGAGGCAGAGAGATATGAAGTTAATGGTCTAAGATAGAGCTGACAACTTTTCTGTAAAGGGCCAAATAGTAAACATCTTAGGCTTTGCAGTCCAGCTACTCCACTCTGCCTCTGTAGTGTGAATACTATTATAGACAATTTGTAAACACATGAGTGTGGCTTTGTCCCATAAACATTTTATTTGCAAAAACTGGCAGTGAGCCTGATTGGGCCTGCCAACTCCTGGTCTAAGATATGGTGAATACCTCAAAGCCGATCACAGATATCTTGGGATATAGAGTATCAGAGATGTTTTTCCTACAGTTTCTTCTTGTCTTACTGAGTTTCTGCTCAGTACCTGGTATCCAGCTAACTCCTCCCTGGTATGTGATGAGAACAGCACAGGACCTGATGCATAATAGGACTTCAGAAAATGTTTGATGATGCTATACAGATGTCTGCTCTTTTCCCCTGTAGATGGCTTGACCACATCGATCTAATCCATTTCTTTTTTTCTTTCTGAAATTGACTTATCATCTCATAGGAAACCCAGAGGTTCTGTGAACAAGTGTGTGCTGCCATCAAGGCAATTATTGCAGTGTACTATTTGTTTCCCAAGGATCAGGGTAAGCCACTCCATACACATAAGTATTCAGTTTATGGGGTAGATCTTTGCTAATGTGACAGCTTATGTCCTGAGAATTTTACCTTTTCCTCAATTTGATCATGTAATGTAACTTTCTCCCATTAAGTACAGTCAGAGATAGTTATATAAGTGATCTCCGTAAGTAAGCCTTTGTGCTAAAGTTCAGATACTGTGTTCTCATCTCCCCTGCCTTACCTGACTCTTAACGTTCTTAATTCTCACTGGCTTCACCGTCTCTAATGCATTATAATCACCACAGATACTGCCTGGTTAGCAGTGCCGTCCCCAGGCTCCTCCTCCTCCTCATCACGTGCTGTTTCTGAGCTCCCTTATAGGTTAAGTGGCCTCCAGCTCTGCCTGTATCTTCGTGTCTTGATTATTATCAGGTTACAATTATAAATGAATACATGTCTCATGGATCGTCAGGGTTACTTATGTGGTTTAAACTTGAAGTGTTTTCTCCACAAATGCCAAGAAATCACTGTTTTTAAAAATGTTTAAAAAAAGATAAAATAAAAATGTTTATTATTTTATTTATTTGGCTGCGCCAGACCTTAGTTGTGGCAGGTGTGCTCTTCAGTCTTTGTTATGGCATGCAGGGTCTTTAGTTGCAGCATGTGAACTCTAAGCTGTGGCATGTAGGATCTAGTTACCTGACCAGAGATTGAACCCTGGCCCCTGCATTGGCAGCGTAGAGTCTTAGCCACTGGACCACCAGGAAAGTCCCAAGAAACTACTTTTCAATGAATGAATACATGCTGTCATGGAACGATGTTGTTCCAGATCTCTTTTGGAAAATACCAGTAAGGAATGGTGGGAGGGGCAAGCAAATGACATGGGGATATACATAAGACCTAGGTTTTGTGTTGGCATTCCAGTTAAAGCATGTGGGTGCACATTACCTCAAATTCTGTAGGGCTTAGATTCTCGGGAAGACTTTGCAGACTTCTGGAAAGACGAACAGGCTGCTTAGTCTTTGGGTCTGGCTATAGGCATCACCCTGCGAAAGCTGGTGCGGAGCGCCACTCTGGACATCGTGGATGACATGGCTCAGCTTGTGGAAGCACTTTACATCAATCCAGCTCAGAGGTAGTGATGCCACAGCTGGAGTTATTGGGTAATGGGGTTCTTTGCTTCTGGGAGGGGGGAAAAAGTCATTTTAATAGCAAAGTTACTGATAATTGAGATTAATGACCAGCAGGAAGGACCTTTGTAGGAACCAGGAACCCAGGTTATTGAGATGTCCTTATTGATTCCTTTCAGCAGCCCTGAGAACCTGATTTCCTACAACAGTGTCTGGGATGCCTGCCAACATGTACCTCAGATCCCAAAAGGTGAGTGAGAGTGAAAAGTAGACAATGGCTCTGCTGGCCAAAGCTGACAGACCGCAGGCCTAGCTGCCCGCTCTGTAGTAGGACGTAAAGAACTTACTGAAGTAGGTCTAGTTTATCACCAACGTGAAAAGATAGGTATTAGTTCTTTTTGCCAGTCTTTTTAGTTCACGTAACTTCTAAATTCAAACACCCTCTGGCTGTGGCTCTGTCTCTTGTTGAACAGATGTGGTTTTCTCTTCTGGTCCTGCCCCAGGAGTATTTTGGGGACACTGAAGCAGGTGGAGCCTGCTAGGCCAAGAGCAGTGGTCATCCAAGGGTACCATGCTGAGAAACATCCTGTGACTATTCTATTTCTTCCTATGGTGAATGACACAAAGCTTTTTAGCCCCCCTGTCTGGGCACCCAGAGGATGTATACGAGAAGAATTTTACAGTCAGCTGCTGCCCTTGTTTACTGTCCTTGGCACTCCCTTCAGATGAGAACACGGTTGCTTTTTGCAGACTCAAGAATTGTTGGGATTCTCCACTAACTGTAGTGCTTCTCGTTCTTCACTCATAGATAACAAAGCTGCAGCCCTTTCAGTGCTGACAAAGAGTGTGAATCTTGTGAAGGATGCACATGAGGAGATGGAGCAGGTGAGAGGACCTCTTTCTTTGATGGTCATTGGAAGGCCACTCTATGTCTAGTAGATTAGGATTGGTTATAAAGAGAGAAGATGTGTCAAGCGTGGACCACATGGGTTCCCCCCTCACTCCCATCCTCCATCTCCCATCTCTCCCCGCCCCATGTGGGAGTGTGATTTATACCATTCCTCTCTGTTCCTTTGCTGCACTAGGAGAGTCAGAACAGCATGTGTGAGGTGATTCAGCTCTGTAGCCATTTAGGGAAATAGCTGGCTGAAGTCTGGGGACAACTCAGACATGATGCTAAAAGTATTAATACTTTTTTTTTTTTTTTCTGACATGCACATATATCCTGTTATATCTTAGGCTGTGGAAGAATGTGACCCTTACTGTGGCCTCTTGAATGACATTGAGGAGGACAGCTCTGACAACCATGTTGATGAGGAGGATATATTGGGATGTCCAAACAATCAGGACTCATATTGGTCAGAGGAAGACCAGGAGCTCATAATCCCATGCCTTGCACTGGTGAGAGCATCCAAAGCCTGCCTGAAGAAAATTCGGCTCTCAGTGGCAGAGAACGGGAAGAAGGATCAGGTGGCCCAGCTGGATGACATTGTGGACATTTCTGATGAGATCAGCCCTAGGTAAGCGTAACCTCCACTCAAAACAATCCCAGCAGCAGCGTTCTGACCTCAACTTGTGCTGTCACCTGAAGGTTTTTCCCCATCTTTTTTGTTTTGAAAGTTTTCAAACCTGCAGGAAGGGTTAAAAAGTATTGTAGCGAGTACCTGTACTTCCATCTAGGTTCACCTATTGTTCACTTTTTTTTTTCCTGTATTGGTTTATTTCTCTAATTAGATGTGCCTTTTTAAAAACTGAAATAGATGTGCTATTTTTATCCCTGAATCATTCGTAAGTTGCAGACATCAGTGATGTTTTCCCCTGAATATTTCAGCATGTCTTTCCTAAGAACAAACAGTTTTACTCTTAGTATTACATTTAAGAAATTTACATTGAATATGTGTTTGTTTGTGATAGTCACTTAGTCATGTTCGACTCTTTGCAACCCCGTGGACTGTAGTCTGCCAGGTTCCTCTGTCCGTGGAGTTCTCCAGGCAAGAATACTGGAGTGGGTTGCCATTCCCTGACGATAAAGATTATACTGAATATAATAATATTATTTAATATTCAGATTTCCCAGATTGTCTCTAAAACGTCTTCTATGGCTTTTTTGTTTTTTTAATTCAGGGTTCTGTCAAGGGGTCATACTGCATTTGGTTGTCTTCTCTTTGGTATCTTGCAACTAAAACAGTCCCTGTCCTTTTTTTAGCTTTTTTTGTCATTGACATTTAATTTTTTTTTTCTTGACATTTTTAAAGAATCCAAGTCAGTTGCATTGTAAAATATCTAGCAATCTGGATTCAGGTGGTTGTTTTCTCATAATTATATTCAGGTTAAACATTTTTGGCAAGAATATTGCTTAGTTGAGTGTTTCATGCTTTTCATTGCATCATGTCAGAGAGGCACATGGATTAGTTTGTCCTGTTTTTGGTGGTACAGCACTAACTTGATTGCTTGATTAAAGTGGTGTGTACTTTAATGGCATTCAGGGATGAACCCTGCCTATATCAGTTATTAAACTTATGGTTTCAGATCCAAACATTTTTAACTGAATTAATAATGTTCCATCCTACTGGCCAAGGGAGTTCCCCTCACCCTCAACTTCTTAGGAAAACAGAGTATGTATGTATTCCATAAATACCAGTTGAATTGGTTATTTATTGGTTGCCCAGTTTAAGCAGAGAAGGCAATGGCACCCCACTCCAGTACTCTTGCCTGGAAAATATCATGGACAGAGGAGCCTGGTAGGCTGCAGTCCATGGGTCGCTAAGAGTAGGACACAACCGAGCAACTTCACTTTCACTTTTCACTTCCATGCATTGGAGAAGGCAATGGCAACCCGCTCCAGTGTTCTTGCCTGGAGAATTCCAGGGACGGTAGAGCCTGATGGTCTGCCGTCTATGGGGTCGCACAGAGTCGGACACGACTGAAGCGACTTAGCAGCAGCAGCAGCAGCAGCAGCAGCCCAGTTTAAGGAACTGATGCATTTCTGGGAATTATTTCCTCACTCGTTGCATCCTTAGTTGTGTCCTGGAGACCACCTAGTTGAGCTTTGTTTCCTTCTTGGTTAATGGTTATTTTTTCTTTCTCCCTTTAGTGTGGATGATTTGGCTTTGAGCATTTACCCACCTGTGTGTCCTTTGACTGTGCGAATCAATGTAAGTACTGGCTTTGAGGGAATAGCTGCAGACCTAATTGGTAGGGTTTCAGTAATCATTGGTATTTCCTTAAACTGTGGGGAATATGTTTATTTGTTACACTTGGATGCAAGTACGATAGTAATGTCACCATGTGTTTGTGCTTGATAAATATTTGTTGAATTTGAATTCTGATAGCAATGAGCTCTGATAGTACTCTCTCTTCCATAACCACTTGGGTAATTGCTTAGAAAAACCCAAAGACCTTAGAGGGGCTTCCTTGGTGGCGCTTGCGGTAAAGAATGCACCTGCCAGGGTGGGAGACATAGAGACATGGTCTGATCCCTGGGTCAGGAAGATCCTCTGGAGGAGAGCATGGCAACCCATACCAGTATTCTTGCTTGGAGAATCCCATGGATGGAAAAGCCTGCGCACCACCGTCTGTAGGTGCGCAGAGTCAGACAGAGCTGAAGTGATTTAGCATGCATGCACCCAAAGACCTTAGAAAACCATGCCTTGAGAGGAAGTCTTAATTAGTACAGTGCTTTAGGATTCTTTCAATGTGAAGTTACAAGTGTCTAATTTCCAGTATAGGCCAAAATAGGTGAATACTCTATTTATTCTAATAGAGAATACTATAATAAAAAATATTAGAATATATTTAATATCTATTCTAATTCTATATCTGTTCTCTATTCTAATATCAACATATTATGTGATCTAACCATGAGTGGTCATGAAGGGTTAAGCTCTTTATTAAAATCTGATTTTATTGTTTTCTTTGAAGTCCTAGGTCCTATGCTAGAGTTCTGTTCTCTTATTTTTTATAAACTTTAAGTTATTATGTCTCATTTTATTGGAAAGAGAAGTAAAATTGCAGATAGCTTATATTTTACCATCAGATGTATCAGTCCTAATAATATTTGGTAAATTAGATAGTGGAAATTTTTAATAGAGTCATCAAATGTATCTTCACAATGTGGAAACACCTTGGAGTAGAATTAGGATCCTTTTGGACATTATCTTTTTTTTCACATTCACTTTTAAAAAATTGACTGCTGAAGAAATAAACATCCTTAGTAATATGCCATGTCAGTTACCTAAAAGCAGTTTTAAGGAATGCATGGTATATTGGTAGGATACATACATCCTCGTGTTATCTTGTTATTGGTATTCTTAAAATTTTAAGTTTTTTTTTTTTTTTAAACCCAGTTGTTTTTGCTGTATATATCCTGAACTATCAGCAGTTAGGACAAATTTAGGTTATATTTTTCTTTTTTTTGTTTTCTTAAAAAAAAATTTAAATGTAAAAAAGCTTATAAAGCTGCTATGGCAGCAGTATTAATAAGATTTTGCTAAATAGAAGAGAGTCCATGATCCTGCCACTTAATCAACATTTTTGCTTTTGATTGTTTCCTCCAAGGTTTTTTTTTAATGACTTCTTATTACCTGAGTATTGAAATACTGTAATATTTTAACTCTCCTCCTTCCTTTTTTCTCACTTTCACTTTTTAAAAATTGACTTCTTGTCCCAGCTATGCTTATAGTTCAGGATATGTATAGCAGAAACAACTGTTTTTTTTTTTTTTTAGTTACGAATTTTAAGAATACCAGTGACAAAATAACATGAGGATGTATGAATGCTACCAATGTACCATGCATTCCTTAAAATTGTTTCTAGGGTAACTGACACAGTGAATTGCTAAAGATGTTTATTTCTTTTTTTTTTTTAGATGTTTATTAAGTCAGTTATTAAAAAGTGAATGTGAAAAAAAAGTGGGAGAAGAGAGCTAAAGTATTATATATTTTAATATTCAAGTAAAATATTTTAGCTCTTCTCCCCCCTGCCCCTTTTTTCTACCAATGTACCATGCATTCCTTAAAATTGTTTCTAGGGTAACTGACACAGTGAATTGCTAAAGATGTTTATTTCTTTTTTTTTTTTAGATGTTTATTAAGTCAGTTATTAAAAAGTGAATGTGAAAAAAAAGTGGGAGAAGAGAGCTAAAGTATTATATATTTTAATATTCAAGTAAAATATTTTAGCTCTTCTCCCCCCTGCCCCTTTTTTCCTCCTTTCCTTTTTTTCCCCTAAATATTTGTTTTATTTGTTTGGCTGTGCTGAGTTTTAGCTGCCCCCCCGAAGTATCTTTGGTCTTTGTTGGGGCATGCAGGATCTTTTAATTGTGGCCTGTGGGGTCTACTTCCCTGACCAGGGATTGAACCCAGGACCCCTGCACTGGGAGCTCAGAGTCCCAGCCACTGGACCTCCAGGGAAGTCTCCTCTCCTTTCCTTTTTGTGGTAGGGCTCAGGGTGAGTAACTTCTCTTGTTTCTTTTTTTTCTAGTCTGCAAAACTTGTATCTGTTTTAAAGAAGACACTTGAAATAACAAAGTGAGTATGAAGACTTATCCCCAAATAGCTTTTTGAGAATAAGACTATACAGCCATTCTCAACTCCCAAACCCCCATTTCAAAGAGTAGAAAGTGAATGTAGTGTTTTCTTTCAGCTTTGCTTATGGAGCAGCTGAGTTTCTGCAGAGAAACTTGCCCTCTTTTACTATAATTTTCCCTGTGCTCCCTTTTGAGGATAGGTCTTTTCCTTGACAGTATAATAAATTTAACTTCTCTTTTTCCTATTGTATTTGCAGAGCAAGTCATGTGACCCCACAGCCAGAAGATAGTTGGATTCCTTTACTTATTAATGCTGTTGATCATTGCATGAATAGAATCAAAGAACTCACTCAGAATGAAGTTGAATCATGAATTTTCAGGCTCATTTGAACTCTCTTCTCTTTCTTATTGTCACAGCCGAGCTCTGATGTCTGCTTTTAGAATGGAGCTAGGATGCTTTCTGGATTGGAAGGGAGTTCCTATCTATGCTTACTAAGAGACACAATTACCAAACTTTGGTGATTAGGCCAAACTGGCAATTATTTATAAATGATAAGAGTATGATATATTTTTCTGTGCTAGATACAAAAGATAATTACATGAGTTTTTGTTATTGAGTTGCCTCTCAGAGATCCCTGGGGAAGCTGCCTTATTCCCTATTCAGTAAAATGTGTCATTGTCAAAGATATATTTTAGCATGTTACTGAATATAATTATTCTTACCAGCAAGTTCTTTTGAATGTTATTCCAGTTTGTTCCATTACTATATTGGTATTGAAGGACTTCCCCAGGGGCTCAGCGGTAAAGAATCTGCCTGCAATGCAGGAGACGAGGTTTACTCCCTGGGTGGGGAAGATCTCCTGGAGGAGGAAATGGCAACCCACTCCAGTATCCTTGCCTGGAAAGTTTCACGGGCAGAGGAGCCTCACAGCTGAGCGCACAGAAGAGAGTTGCTGGTGTTGAGCTTGTGAAGATTATTAAGTGTGTTAGCCACTCAGTCATATCTGACTCTGCGACCCCATAGACTAGCCTGCCAGGCTCCTCTGTCTTAGCGATTTTCTAGGCAAGAGTACTGGAGTGGTTTGCCATTTCCTTTTCCAGGGAATCTTCCCAACCCAGAGATCAAACCCGAGTCTCTTATATCTCCTGCATTGGCAGGCGGTTTCTTTACTGCTAGTGCCACCTGGGAAGCTGGAAAATTAATAAAGTGAAACCTTATTTAAAATGGAGTCGAGAGGCCAGAAGGAGGAACTCACACAGTATTACTCTAGGGAAATAACAGGAAGGATTGTCAATTATAGATAGGAATGGTGTACATTTTACCTCCTGCAGGAAATTCACCCTAGCTACTAAGCTGAGGAAAACCCCTCATCACCCTGAACTCCATGAAATTTTGTTCAAAACAACTGCCCCCAACTTCCTCCCTTTTCCTCCTTTGTTTGTGAGACTTGGCTGTGGCTTTTACTATAGCTGGCTTGACCCTAATTGCAGTTGTTTGTTGTTCCCAAATAAAGCCATTTTGCTGGTAAAATAACTGGCTGTTTAATTTTTTAGGTCAACAAGCTCAGTTGTTAGGTTTGTTCGCTGTATTGAACAGACATTTTCCTTATACATATTTGTATTGTTTTCTGTTTTGCATTGCCTGTCCCCAAATGTAAGTACAAAATTTTTGTAAATCAAAAAAATTTGAATGTATAAGATTATAGAGTTTATATAATACTAAGGGCCTCTTCAGTTAATCCTTTTGCAAAACCATCACCAGTTAATTATATTTTTACATCAGTCTGGAAGATCACGTATTGGAAAGCAAGGTAAACCTGGAAAGTAACATCTTAGAAAGCAGGGTATACAGTGCTATACCTGACTAGGCCTTATGCATGTCCTACAGGTCTCCACACTTCTCCTGGGTGTCCTTTGTCTTGTATAGATGGACTTCGTCACATCTGCCCATCTGACATCCCCATGGTCTCTTTAGATGCAATCAGCAACAGTAGCTGTCCTTTTTTTAATTCCCACCACCGCTTCTTTTTTGTTATGTTTGCTAATTTGTTACATTCTTTAGATTCCACATGTAAGTGATACCACACCGTGTTTATCTTTCTCTAACTTATTTCACTTAGCATAGTAGCCTGCAAGTCCAGCATCCATTCTTTTGAGAGAATACTGTGTACTTGAGGCTGAAGTTCTTTGAGTCAAGAGTTCTAATTTACTTTCATAAAGTGCCATTCTGTACTTGTTAACAAGTATTACAAAGAAAAGAAACTAAAACCGAGAGTATCAAAGCAACAAAATGGAAACAGTGAAAATTTAGCTTTATACAAAAGGAGTCCAGCTTTTTTTATAGGTCCTATTTTCTTTAATAATTGTATATTTCTCTACTGGACCAAATTCATGTTGTTAACATCACACTTAATTGTGGACTATGTAATCGCTCATAATATTCAACTCTAATAAGGACTTATCCATAGCTGAATATGGAAGATCATTCTCCACTCAGGTCTTATGCTGTGTATTTTATAACTTTCTTTAGTCATCTTTGGATCTTTAAGGATAATGGTCAGGGATGGCATTGATCAATATAATCTTAGGATTGTCTAAAAATCATATTTTTAGTTAATATTGTCCCATTTCATCAGAAATAACAGGAGTGCTTTAAATATTAGATTATTTTCCTTACCTATAAATTTATGTATTAATGAATAGTAAATGGTTAGGAAAAACCCTGAACTGAAAAAAATCTTAATTTACTTATCTGGATACCTTTATAAAGGCTTTTTAAAAAAATTCCTCGAGCCCAATAGTTTCTATTCTAAGACAACTAGTCTTCATAGATACCTTGAGCTGGGGTGACAGAAGTGAGTTTTTTCTGTTGATTTCTGAGAATATAAGTTTTTTTGAGGGGGAGGGGCGAATCTGGTTTTGTTCTTGGTCCTCTCCTGCTCAACCTGAGCAGAGAATCATTTGTCTGATAAGCAAAGTTTCTCTTCCCAGCATGCTTGGTTTTAGATTGTAGATTCAGGAGGTGGTTGGGGAAAGTGATGCTGGAGCTGGAAGTTTAAGCTGGAGGTTCAGGGGCTACCACTGTGACAGTTCTGAAGTTGGTTAGGTTCTGGAACATGTTGCAGTCCATTTCCACAGTGAGCCTCTGGCACCCCACCTTCACTGGCACAAACTTGAGTTGGGTGCGCAAAGTGTTTCTGGGCTGCACTGAATTCACTCTGAAATAGAAGAAAAGAAAAGTCCTAGTTCTGTCTCAGGGCCATTCCTTTGCTGGTCCCAGTGAATCTGATCCTTACCCGCTTACAGAGGTGGACCCTGAAGAAATAAATATGTAATACCCAGCTGTTAAAACAGAGGTTTGAAGGGGGTGGAAGGCAGGAAGGAGCCTCTGTGGTGAGCAGCTGTGTGGTTGAGAAGAGAAACATCCTATTCTAAGGGCTTCCAGGTTGCATCTGTTGTTTCATCACCTGTGACTTCAGTCTGGTCCCATTCTTGGTAATAGTAGGCTTGTGAAAACTATGGTTTTAGAAGCCTCATTGCTAACTGCAGTGGGTGTAGTGGGCATACTGAGATGTCAGGATGCCAGCAGGAGGTGTTTGGAGCCCTATCAGCAGCTTTCTTGTCTACCTGTGGACCTTATGGTGACTGAGCAAATGGTGTGGATTTCTTTTGAGAAGCTTTGCCTTACAATTTATCTGGGCGACCACAGAAGTCTGGTTAAATGCTGGCAGTCCTCTCAACTTATGGCCAGGAGTGACTGAGTTTCTTGAGGCTGAAGTGGTGGCTCAGCAACCACACGCCTGTCAGGGACCTCGGGTTTGTAGGTGGGCATTGTGAACTCTAAACCGTGTGTGTGTGTTTAGTGGAGGATGCTGTGGACCTCACGAGAGAAGGAGCAATGATTAACAAAGATACTTGCAACATCTAAAGCCAACAAGGTGCTAATAACCTAGATTGTACAGGGTTTGTGTGTATGAATATATGAGTGTGTATATATACCCACAGATCAACATGGAAAAAAGGAACAGCAAAAAAAAAAGTGGGCAAAGTTAAGGAACTATACAGAGGAGGAAATGGAAAAGGCTAATAAACATGAAGAGTTGCAAATTAAAACTGATGAGATACTATGTTATTCCCGTTAGACTGGATTAAAAGAGAAAACTGGGTATTGCCAAGAGTGGAGGAATGGTAGGAATATAGAAGCTGTCAAGTACTGCTGGAGGAACTGCAGCTATTCTACAAAGCAATCTGATAGCATGTGGTCAAACCAGGTCTTATCCTATGTCTCAGCAGCTCCATTCCTGTGCATTTACCCCACACACATGAATTTTCAAGCAGGTGTATAAGGGAATATATGTATTTGCGGTGTCTAAGAGTTGGAGGCACTGTGGTGTGGTAGGAAGCGGGTATACATGATGGAGTAATTTGTAGCAGAAGCAATGGAATTGACATATGGATGAGTGAAAAACAGTTCTGAGTGAAATGAATTAGACATAACATTTATATAGTTTAAAAATAGAGGCTCATGAAGCAACAGTACACACTTTACACAAATTAAGGATATGGAAAGTGGTGGTGGGAATGGGAGAGGGGATTGGAGTGAAAGGGAATGTGTAAGTAAAATTCTGTATTCTGTTGTCACTGGTAGAATGCAGCTCTTGCCTGTCATGTTCCCTAACCCCCTCACCTGTGTTCGTCAGTAATACCCAGGCCCTCTCTGCATGACCAGGGTCTCAACCAGCGTCGGGTGCCCAAAGGGCACAGAACCTCCCTCTGTCCTGTTCCCCTGTAAACATTGGTGGCTCCAGGGTGAGAGAGGCCCTGGTCTTTTAGTTCAACTCTGGCAGGTATTTGCTCTGTCTTCATGGACACAGCAAACAGAGTGTCATCTTGGTTTCCTGCTGCTCTTTACCATTTGAGCCACCAGGGGAGCCCAGGTTCCTGCCTTTCTGACAGGTTGAGATACTTCTGTGGGATGAGAAGCTTGTGGTCTCTTACCTGTAGCTCTTCTCTCTGTGAATGAGCCCCCTTCCAAAGATGGAGATCACACAGTCTTCCAAGGGAACATCGAGGGGGTTATGGATGCTGACCAAGGCCATCAGCGGCTGATGTTGCTCTGCCGTGTCTGGCATCTGTGGGGATCCCAAGAGCATGGAGCTGTAGTCACTCCTTCCCTTCCTGGCTGCCCTCCCTGAACCCTTTCTTGGTTATCCTCCTATCTCTACCATCCTCGCCTAAACTCAGCTGCTGACTTCCCTGCCCCTCTACTTGGTCTTCTGTATTTACTCTCACCCTTGGTCCATCACCGACAACACTGATGGTGCCTTTCCTCCACTTGGAAACCTTGGAAGGTTTCCCATTGTCTTCAGAATTCAGCTTTGGTTGGCCTTCAGAGCCCTTCACAATCTAACCCCAATCTATCCCAGGCTTATCTGTGCTACCCCTGACTACACCCTAACCTCTGTGGGCAATTTCCCAGCCCCAGCCCAGCCCTCAGGCTCCCTTCCTTTGGGCCTCTTTACTCAGTCTTCCATCTGCAATGGCCTTCTCCCTCCTCTGCCCTGAAAGCTTACCTATTGTTCAAAGCCTGACACAAATGCCACCTCCTCCATGAAGTTTTCCCAAACCCCCAGCCGGAAACAGGCCTCTTTACTTCACTTGTGCCAGAGTGACTTTGTTCCTCTGAAAGCTCTTACATAGATGACCACACGTCATGTCACCCTTGCCCACCTGTAACCCCCTCCAGGGCAGAGACCAAGTCACATTCATTTTGGTCCGGGTATGCATGTGGAAAGAGGACTGGACTAAGAGCCCTAAGCCTCTAAGACAGCCCATTTTTATGATTTGTAGGCATGATGCTTTCCTCATCTGAATAATAGGAGGAGTTCACCTCCCAGGGCTGTTGTATTAAAAGAAGTAAAATGTGAAAATACATTTGTATTGTATAAAGTGCAACCTAGATAACATATTCAAAAGCAGAGATATTACTTTGCCGGCTAAGGTCCATCTAGTCAAGGCTATGGTTTTTCCAGTAGTCATGTATGGATGTGAGAGTTGGACTGTGAAGAAGGCTGAGCACCGAAGAATTGATGCCTTTGAACTGTGGTGTTGGAGAAGACTCTTGAGAGTCCCTTGGACTGCAAGGAGATCCAACCAGTCTGTTCTGAAGATCAGCCCTGGGATTTCTTTGGAAGGAATGATGCTAAAGCTGAAACTCTAGTACTTTGGCCACCTCATGTGAAGAGTTGACTCATTGGAAAAGACTCTGATGCTGGGAGGGATTGGGGGGAGGAGAAGAAGGGGACGACAGAGGATGAGATGGCTGGATGGCATCACCGACTCGATGGCCGTGAGTTTGAGTGAACTCTGGGAGTTGGTGATGGACAGGGAGGCCTGGTGTGCTGCAATTCATGGGGTCGCAAAGAGTTGGACACGACTGAGCAACTGAACTGAACTGAAAGTGCTAAATGACCGTATCTTTGTGAGTTTGGAGGCAGCCACTGAGAAGACTCCCAATTTTAGAAACCTTTACTTAAAGTGGAAAGATTTAGTATCATATATAAGAAATCTCTTTCAAGAGAAGGAGCTCTCAACCCAGCCTTTCCTGATAGTTTCTTTAGCACGGTCACCTGGTCTGAAGCTTGAGGGGCTCTGTTCTTTCTGAAACGGCCACCTGAATAGCAGCAAACACAGCGATTTGGGGAAGGACTGGTGCCTACCTCTATGGCAAGGTGTGGTCTGCAAATGGCAATGTCTTGCTGGGCGAAGCAGGGAAGGCTGGAGTGCGTTGCCATGGCAGTGAGTCTGAGGAAGCTATTCTCTGGCAGGCTTTGTTCAAAATTGGAGTTGAACAGGGAGGTAGAGATTTTCTTAGCTGAAACACGTAACAGGTGAAGTCAATGCCCAGGAGTGAGTGCACATGCTCCTGAGACAAGCAGTGGTTTCACACATGACTCCCAAGAGTCAGGGCCTCAGTGAAGCCAGAAAGATTCCTCAGAGCAATTTCAGAATGAACTCACTCAAGAACCCACCCAAAAGGACTTCCCGGGTGGTCCAGTGGTTAGGACTCCATGGTCTCAAAGCAGGGGGTCCAGGTTCAACCCCCAGTCATGAAAACAGTTCCCACGTTCCACAACCAAGAGCCCGAATGCTGCAACTAAGACCAGGGGCAGCAAAAAACAAACAACTCACCCGAGACGAGCATCACCATCATGAGCACAGCACTTTTGGTAGCTCACCTCCACAGGGCTCTGGAAAGGGCCCTGTGAACTACAAGTGGAGCCTCAATCTCCTTGTCTAGTAATAACACCTAGGTGGGACAGCTTCTGGTTCATGAGACAGTTGTTAAGTGTTGGCCTCAGACCTGCCACCCAGTCATGGCTGAATATATGCTTGCTTGGTCCCCTCCCCTTCTCTGCTTCTGTTCTTTCCCATTTGCGGAGAAAATGAAGCCACCCTTCCCTCCTCACCACTGCCTCCAGGGTGAGGCCCACTCTGTGCCCAGATCCTGTCCTCTGCTTTTTAAATCAGTGCTCCATCCCAACCCTGCTTAGCTGTATAACTGTGGGCAATTTATTTAACTTTCTGTGTCTTGGTCTCCTCATCCTTTGTGGGGATGATAATGGTTCCTGCCTCATAAGGTCATTATGAGGATAAATGAGATAATGCATACAGAACACTTAACATCATGTTTGCCGAAATAAGTGCTCAATAAATGTGAGCTATAATTATTCTAGCTGTGTCTCATTTCCTCAAAGGTTGCACCATCGATTATAACCCATCTCTCTTGAGGCTTTGTCTTTCTCTATTAATTCTTCTTCAGCATATAAACAGGTTCTGCTCTCTATCATCTTAAAAGAAAACGAAGAACACCTTCCCTCTCCCGAGTGTCCCTGTCTGCCACCCAGCCTCTCTTCTTTTTCCATCCATTCTTCCAGGAAGGACTGCATACCTTGTCTCACCTCCTCAGCTCTCAGTCAGTTTAAGTCCCAGGAACCTCTTGCTTCTCCATCAGCCCTCTCTGTCAGTAGAGGCTTTCCAGCCTTGACCTCTCACAGCCTGTCCGCTGGCCCTGCTGGGCTCCCCCTTCTTCCCTTTGACGTAGTCTCTCACTCTATCATCTCCCTGTCTGGTGCCTACACGCTGGTGCTGCCTGGGTTTCCTCCTCGCCCTCTGATTTTCTCTCAGTCCTTCCCCACTCTCCCCTGCCCCCATCCAGAACTTTATCTAGAATACCAAGTTTAGGTTTCCAGCTGCCTACTGGCCATCACAGCTCAGATGTCTTCTGGGATTTCAAACCCAGCATGCAACAAGCAGAACGCATCATCTTTCTCCCCAAACCTGTTCTTTCCCATTGGCCCTACTTTAGAGGCTCACCCAAACTGGAAGTACCCTCTAGCCACATACACAAGTTCAATCTAGCCCACTTCTATAATATGACTTTATTTGAAAAGTTCTGCTAGTTTACTTTGTCCTTCAATTTTTTCAAAACCTTCCAACTTCTACTCTGTGGTTACTGGATACACATTAGATACACATTAGAATCATATGGGAAGCTTTAAAAATTCCCAATGCCAAGCCACACCCCAAGTCAATTATAACAGACTCTGACCGAGAGATGTAGGAATCAGTATATTTAAAGTTCTCCAGGTGATTCAACATATAGATAAGGTTGAGATACATGGCTCTAATATGACCCCTTCCATTCCATTCTACCAAAAATTCTTTTTCAGAAATGAATTTCTAATCCCATTGGCTCCTCTGTTTTTACCTTTTACCAGCTCCCCATTGCCCAGAGAATAAAACCCAAACTCTTGGGCAGCATCTACAAGCCACTTCAAGATCTGGTCCAGTCTGGCTTTCATGCAACTCCCCCTCTCCACTCCTCCCACTCTTGGCAAGGGAACAGGGTGGAAAGACTGGAGGCAGGGGACCAGTCAGGAGGTTGCTGCAGTCATGTAAACAAGCTCTGTTCCACTGATTCTCTTGCCTGCACATTGGAGTCACCCAAGAACTTAACAATATTTTTGATGTTTGGGTCAAACTGTAGAGTTTCTGACTTAATTGGTCTGGGGTGCGTTCTTACATGCAGCAAAGTTGGAGAACAGCTGCTCTAGTCCAGGGAATTTCAACCCTAGAATAACACAGGGAGCTCTGAAAAAATTCCAGTGCCTGGATCCGGCTCCAGATCAATTACATAAGAATCTCAAGGAGGAGGAAGAATCTGGGCCTATGTCCCCTCTGCCTGGAAAGTCCATGACTCACTTCTCTGGCACTGCCTTACTCATCCTTCAAGACCCAGGGCAGCCTGATTTACCTGGGGGCAGCCTGCTTCTGCCTGGGAGAGATGCTAATCCACCATTGTACTGCGTTTACCTCATCAAACACTTCTTAACACTGCTCCATAGTCTGTTTACTCAAATGACTACAATCAGAATTGTGGGTTTTGTTTTTCCTGTGTGAAACTCAGTAAATATGTATTGAATGAGAGAGAGAGAGAGAGCGTGAGCACATCAGGAACTAGAAACCACGTCATCAAATCTGCAGGGGTTGCTGTATGGCTGCTGCCTGCTCAGAGTGGGAACCGGGTGTATAGAGTGTTGGGAAGGGATCACAGATAGTTACCTGAGTTGGCACTGAGTGTAAGGACAAACTTCTTCCTCCAGAGCTTGGCAGCAAGGACGCCATTGTAGTACACTGCCTGTAGCCCAACTGCCAGCTGCACTTCCTTCTCCTGGTCAGTGGGGTTTAACAAATTCACAGAGAACTCTACATTCTTTCCCAGGGCTAGGGAACTCGGTGCTTTCAAAAAGAGTTGTAGAGGATCATCAGTCTCACAACAAGGAGGATAGATGCCATCATTCTTGTGTTCCATTCTGTATTTCTGGACTTTCTCCAGCACCATTTTTTCTTGAGAAGATCCTGAAGAATGAAATAAACAAAGCAGGCCTCTTACCCAGCAGGTATGCTGCTGCTAAGTCGCTTCAGTCGTGTCCGACTCTGTGCGACCCCACAGACGGCAGCCCACACAGGCTCCCCCGTCCCTGGGATTCTCCAGGCAAGAACACTGGAGTGGGTTGCCAGTTCTTCTCCCAGCAGGTATAGACCCTTCTAATAAAAGCTCACGATTAAGGTTCATTGACCTACTACTGCTCAAATCTGCCAAGGATGCCAGAGCCTTGCAGACCTCTTGTGCCACATGGAGCTAAAAAAAGGGTTTGTGTTAGACACACTCACCACAGATACAGTGTGTCTCTTCCAAGTCACTCAGGGGTCAAGTTCTTCAAGTGCTATGAATTTGCCCCTTGAATGGTGGGAGAGCTAGTTTTTGTACAAGTTGCAGGAACTTGTATTTTCCTAAATGAAGGAGTTTGGACTTATTCCAAGGGAAATGGAGGCCATGGAATATTCTGGAGCAGGAATATTCTGTAACATATATTTGTGTCCTGGGAAGCTCATTCTGGAAACTGTAAGTTAGAGATGGACTAATGATGGGGAGACTGGAGGCAGAGGTCCAATTAGGAGGCTACTATAATACTGTAGAAAAGAGATGATGAGGCCCTGGGTGACCTGCAGGAGTGGGGAAGGAGATGAGGAGATGGGTATGAGGGTACCATTGGGAGGCTCACGAACAGTGCAAGCCTTCTTGTTTGGACAAATGGGTGGACAGTGCAGCAGTGCGCTCTAGTAACTAATATGGAGGGGAATACACAGGGAGGTTGGGGAGTGTTGGAGGACAGCAGGAGAGAGAGAATATTTCCTGGCAGCTGGGCTTGTTTTTTGTTTTGTCTTCAGCCATGCCCCATGTGACCTGTGGGATCTTAGCTTCCCAACCAGGGATTAACCCCCTGCAGCAGAAGTGCAGAGCCTTAACCACGGGGCCACCAGGGGAATCACCTGGGCTTGGTATTGAGTATTCTGTCCTATAGCAGTGGTTCTCAGCTGGGGACAGTTTTGCCCCCAGGGGACATCTGGAAATGTCAGGAGACATTTCTGGTTGTCACAACTGGTGGTGGTGGTTGGAGGAGGGGCTGGCATCTAGAGGATACAGACCAGGAAGGCTTCTGAATGTCACAGGTTGCACAGCCTCCCAGATAGCAAAAGTATCTGGTCCAAAATGTGAATAACGTCAAACAGGGTTGAGAAGTCCTGTTTTTTGTGATGGGGAACGGACTGCACGTCTCCCTGGCCTGCCTGTATCTGGCCCATTCCTTTCCCCCTGTTGCTGTTTGGGGCCCTCCTCTGCCTGGTGCGTGCATGCTAAATTGCTTTAGTCGTATCCAACTCTTTGTAACCCCACAGACTGTAGGCACTCAGTCTGTCCATGGGATTTTCTGGGCAAGGAAACAAGTGGGTTGCCATTTCCTACTCCAGGGCCTCTTCCTGACCCAGGGATTGAACTGGCATCTCCTGAATTGGTGGGCAGATTCTTTCCCTCTGAGCCACCCAGGAGGCTTTACCTCTGAGGCCCCGCACTGCCTGGTACCTTCAGGATACTTGTAGTTCTGTGTGATGTCCTCGCGGCGGTCACAGTCCACATTCTTGGTGCTGATATTATTGCCAAAATACTTAGTGCTGCAGTCAGTCAGCTCCAGTGTCCCATCCTCACGGCACCTCCAGACCACACATGAGGCATTTATTGAGGCAAAAATGTCTGATACTGCAGGGCTCAGCCACACAGTCCCCTCCTTGACTGCTTTGACTGGGACCAGATCACAGGCCTCCAGGACTGAGGGAGAGAAATGTCAGTGAGTGAGAGGAATCACACTCAGACCTTGGCTTTGGTCAGAGCAGCAAAACCTCTGTCCACATCCTAATTCCTATTGCCCCTCCACTGGAATCAGGGTCAGAGGTGGGCACGAGGCAGGGTTTCTGAGAGGGCACAGCTGGGGTGAAGCTCACTTTTAGTGATGAAACTTTTTGGTCAGGGTCTATGGCAGGTGCTCTCTTGGACAAGGGCTCAGAGTTACAGAGTACATGGGTGTTCCTAAGCCAGCTTGACCGCAGACACGACAGGAGGAGGTTGCCTTTGCTGAGCGCTTCCTACGTGCCTGGCTCTGAGACTGTTCTGTTCCTGGGGGGCCTTGGGCCAGCATCCCACTGCTCACTATCAGTCCTGCCACCATTTCTGTTTTAGGGGCTGCAAGACCTGCTATGGACCACCTGCTGCCCCTGTTTCCTCTCCAAGGGACTCCTTGTACTCTTGCAGCTCTGTGTAACCTGGTGGTCCTAGGCCCACCCAAGGCTTTACCTTCATCTCCTTTAAGAGCACTTAGGTATAGAATCTGCCATCCATCATAACCCTCAGGCAGAGCAGGCCGGGCCATCCAGCACTCCGTGGAAGTCTGGAAGATCCTGAAGCAAAGGGAACAATACAAGTGGGGGGAAAAAGTCCTGCAGCAGTCCTAGAGATGACAGAGCCGAGACAAAGTGGATGGGAGGACACTGTGTAAGAGTGGTTCCAACACTCCCAGGAAGGGGTGTGCATCTCACATTCACCCTGACCTTCAGAATCCTGCCTTCCGGAGTCCTGAAGGCCTATTCACAGCAGGGCTACTTGGGCTGGGGGGTTCCCATGGATGACAGGCTGTGGGTTTGGAGCCCTTTCAGGTCTGGGACTTCATCTATCCCCTTTGGGCTTCTCACCAGGCTCTGCCTCTGCTGCCTTCTCCATTTTGAAGCCCCTCCTCGTTGTAGTACTCGTCTACCAGCAGGTCCCCACCGGTGCCCTGGGCTGAGGTGAACGTGGTAACCACTCGGGCAGGGATTCCCAGACCTCGCAGCACTGCATGGAAGCGGGCAGAGGGTCAGGGCACCAGAGAGACCTGAAACGCGGGGATGGGGCCTATGGCTAGCATTCTCAGTGTCTCCTCTGGACAGTAGGCACTTTCATGGTCTTAAATGCCAGGTGACATTGTGGAAAGAGAAGGGGCACAGGAACTGACAGCCGCCCGACCTACGCTATATGAAGGCCAAGTAATGAGAAACAGACAGGTTACACAGCAGGTGGAGCACACAGCAGGGGGAGGCTTCAGCACAGTGCTGGGACTGGCTTTTCTGGGGCAGAGGCAGGGAGGAGCTTTGGGGAGTTTGGGAGCAGAGCTCACCAGATGGGCCCAACTTTGCTGAATCTGGGAAAAGGAGCAGAAGCTGGTTGGGAGGAGTGGCTGGGGAAAAGCCATCTTAGCCAGATGGTGCATGGGAAGCAATCACAGGTGTGGTGGAGGTGGGGGAATGCTGCGGAGTGGAGGCAGTGGCTGCTTTGGGGCAGGGGGTACTGGGCAACCCAAGAAGCAAGGCAGACACTCTGTGCGTTAGCCAAGGTGACTTGCCTGGGTGTGGCAGGCAAGTCTGCTCTGTACCTGTGCAAGCAACAGCTGCCAACACCCAGGCCTGACCCTCGTACACGGGCCTCCCATGACCAGTGACCCACTGTCGCAGGATGGGCGCACTGCCCCGGCGCTTGTTCAGCAAGACCCTTTCCTCCACAGTCTGGATCTTCGCAGTGGGCAGGACAAACTTCTCCTTAAGGATGTGCAGCTGTTTGGGGAAATGTGTGGATGTTTATGGGGGTGGGTAGGGAGGGCTTGGGTTTCTTAGGTGGCGCTAGTGGTAAAGATCCCACCTGCCAATGCAGGAGAGGAAAGAGACATGTGTTCAATCCCTGGGTGGGAAAGATCCCCTGGAGGAGGGCATGGAAACCCACTCCAGTATTCTTGCCTGAAGAATCCCATGGACAGAGGAGCTTGGTGGGCTACAGTCCAAAGGGTCTCAAAGAGCCGGACACAACTGAAGTGACTTAGCATGCCCGTAGCGAGGGCTCACTACAGCTCTCCAGGCGTGGTGAACAGACCACCTGTATGAAAATCACCTGGAACTTGTTAAACCTGCATGTTCCTGGGCTCCACCCTCACCCACTGGGATGGTGTCTGGGAAGCCTCCTTTTTAACAAGTCCTTCAGAAGCAGGGGTTCATGAGCCATGAAAGTGAAAGGGTTAGTTGCTCCATCATATCCAATTCTTGTGACCCCATGGACTGTAGCCCACCAGGCTCCTTTGTCCATGGGATTCTCCAGGCAAGAATACTGGAGTGGGTTGTCATTCCCTTCTGCAGGGGATCTTCCTGACCCAGGGGTTGAAACCTGGATCGAACCCAGGTCTCCCGCATTGCAGGCAGATTCTGTACCGTGTGAGCCACCAGGGAAGCCCATAGTGGCAGATGACACTCAGGACATGAGAGTAGCAGGAGGGCTGCCCCTCGCTGGAGGCTTTCACCGTTCCTTGGTCTGCCTGGCCCTGATTCTTCGAGTGTTTGCACCTGGGACCTTGAGGCCCACGTTTCCTCCTCCTCGTGGGCTAGCCCTATCCCTCACCCTCTCCTCAGAGAAGAGGACTGAGCCACATGAAGAAACAGACAGCACATTACTCCTGTGAGAGAACTTTTTAAGGACAATAGGAAAGGACCAAGCCACCTTCATGGGAATAATTTAGAAATGAAAACAATGCCTTTGACTGCCTTATCCCCAACCCACAGGTAAGATGGAACTGACCCCCTTCTTCCCAGGGACCTAAGCTCCCTGTCAGGGCTGGGAGTAAGGAGGCAGGGAGAGGGAGGGCTCAAGGAAATCCAGGTCAGTTTCAGTCCTCGCTGGCTTGTGACCTGAAGGAGGACAACTTTCTGCCATTTCCCTCCCCGCTGGATGCTACTGTCTGCCCCTCCTCACTCAGACCCTTCTCCAGGGCCTGTCCCCTGCACTCTGGGAGGAGGGGACCATTTGTGAGTAAAAAACTTCTGGGGCCCTAGACGGGGGCAGCTCTGGCAGAGGACTGCTGTCTCATCTCCTCCCCCGCCCCACGCCATCCTCACTCACCAAGGAGCCCAAGACTTGGGCCACATGCACGGGGTCGCCCCACTTCTCCACCTGATTGTCCAAGGTCAGTAAGCTCAAGCCAAGGTCGATGACATCCTCCTCGAGCTGTAAGGACCACACAGGGCCGCCCATGATGGAGGGTGTGCAGGTCAGCCACTCCTCCCACAAGTCAACCCCGTCCCCTTGTCCTTCTCCTTGATTCAGGCTCCACTCCTTCCTGCTGTGTTCCTGACATTCTCACTTTCCCCTCTGCCCCAGGGCCCCCTGGTCGCAGGGCCCTGCACCTCAGCCTTTTACCTCTTCTGTTGCCTGACTGCTGATAGTGTGGGCTTTTGAGCACCAGGGCTCTGTCGAGTCCTTTCATTTCTACAGTTTTTCACGTTAATTTGCTCCCACAGCTCCTAACAGGGCTGTCCCTGTGTGGGGGTGGATAAAATGGCAGCTTCTGCTCTGGAGGAGCAGAAGTGAGGAGTGAGGGAGACATGTGGCCACTTAGGCTACAGATCTCAGCAATGTGGCTGGGGCTCTAGGAGAGATGCCAACCCAGGGAGCACAATGGAGAGTCACTCTGCCGCTGGGGGCTGGGAAAACTTTCAGAGGGTCTTAAAAGATGGGCAGGCATTTTCCAGGTGGTAAGTGAGGGAAGGTATTCCTGTCAGAGGGAACATTCAGCCTGCACAATCGAGGGATGACCAGGAGCTGAAGCATGGAGATGCGGGGGGAGTGCTGCTCTTGGGGAGAGGGAAGCAGTGGCCTGGCTGTGAAGAGTCTTGTGTGTCAAGCCAGGGGATTTGGTGTCTACCCTGTAGATGGTGAGGATATAACAGAGGCTTTATCTGCATGGTCTTTAGGAGGATAACTCTGGTGGTTGAGGAGGATGGTCCAGTGTGGCCCTGAGGGGACGGAGGTACCATGTGGCTGAACTTGCACGAAAAAATGGCCTCATGACAAGAGGCTTTGGACTGGCCCAATCTGTTTGACGTGAGCACTGAAAGTTATGGGGTGATCACTGTCTCTCCACCTTCCCTGGAGGACCCCGTACCTGGCCAAAGTCCCAGGGCTCGGCCTGGATGCAGTCAGCCGTGCCCAGGAAGATGAGGCCATTCTGGTTCAGCAAGTACTCCCTGCGTTGAGCTTCATTCCCCAGGAACACAGCATCCTCTGGAGAGAAGCAGGCAGGGATGAGGGACTGTGGGATGCTGGGTGTGCCATCCACCTCCAGGCCCTTGCTCTCCCTGATTCGGGGAGATTCTGCTGCAGGCCCTCCCTTCAGCTCCAGGCCTGATAGAGACTGTGAAGGAAAGCCCTCTTTTCATCCCATACCAGGACCAGGCCTCCTCTCTGGTGAGAGTGGGGAAGGGGATGAGAGTCCCTGGGTCAGCCACAGTGGCTTTCATGGCTAGTCAGCAGACAGGAATAAACCAACCTTAAAAAGCCTACTGGTTCCCAAAGAAACCTGCTCCTGAACCAAGAGCATTTGGCAATAGGCCAGGTGGCTTCCCAGTGGGGCTGCTATGTCTCTCCCACAAGTTCAACCAGAAAAAAAAAAAGTGTTTCAGAAAAACCAAACAGGTTGACAGATGTGAGCAGAAGGGAAGACAAGTAGGGTCAGAGGGCGAATGGGGCTGTGTGAGTGAGGGGACAGTGGGAGCCACCTGGCATGTCCAAGGGAGTCTAGGACACCTATAGGCTCTTCCTGCTGCCTCTCCTACCATCTTCACTGAAGGGTTGCCTAGGGGTGATGAAGGGGGTGGGGGTTTTAAGGAGGCCATCGCCTACTCTAGGAAGCTGGGAGTAGCTGGCGGACCTAATATGCTTGTCAAGTGTCTCTCTCTGCCTGCTGCTGGGGGTGAAGTAGGGGCTGGTTGGACTGGTTCCTGGAGACTAGAATGAGAAGAGGATTTCCAAACCATCCTCCCAGGCATCCAACTAGGATGAGGGTACTCAAAGTAGCAGAATGCTAGGATATTAGATATCAGGAAGCCCTGAAAAACCTTGGACAGAAAATCACAGAATCATGTGCCCAAGGAGCCCCAGGCCCCTGCCCCTCCATCCTGAGTACTATCTGTGAAGTCAGCTGGACATCGTCTCTTTGGGAATTGCTTCAAAGCGAGGAGTTTGGCCCCAGGCTCTGCAGGCTTTGGGAAGTACATTATCAGAGCACAGGCATCCCCTCCCCTGTTTATAAAGCTCCCTGCTTATGAATAGGACTTTGACTTTCACTATAGGGTGTAAAATTTCCTTTTGAATCCAGAAGAGCCCCATCTTCAAGTATGGTAAGATGAGACTGATTCCCCTATAATTTCTGAAAATCTCTAACTCACCTCCCAGATGGGCAGTGCCAGTACTTCACCCCTGGCTAGACAGACACCTCACCCCTATAGAGAGGCCTTCCGTCACCGGTCCCAACAAGCCAGGTGTGGAGGCAGGAATCCTGGCATAGAGTCAAGACTGTGAGCTCCCTCTGAACCAAGGCCTGTTCCAGAACTGTATTTCTGCATCTTTGCTCAGGTTGTCAGGGCCTAGCTCTGGATGTGTGCTCAGTTAACAAGGCAGGTACAGTAAAGTGCTCATTTTGGAGGGAAATGGCTTGAAGGTCTTTCTAGCAGTATGTGGAGAGCCACGGGCCCTCACTCAGCTGAAGGGGCCATGAATCCACACTCACCTACATGGGGCAAGGGCACCTCAGTGGACACTAGTTCTCCTCCATTGTTCCACCTGCCAGCCCCCTTGGAGCAGGAACGAAGGGCCTGGACTGAGGACAGACAGGGCTATCCGAAGGAGGGGGCCCCCCGAGGACTCCAGGCTGGGCACGTGAAGTGGAGACAGGGAGTTACTGGGACTCAAGTGCTGATTAGGAAGGCCATCAAGCCCTGGGATCCAGGGGCTTCAGGGGAGATTTCTTCTACTTCCCCTTGTTCTGAGCACTGCCTCATAAGGAGGCTCCCTTTGGGCTGGCAGTGAACTCGTGAAAGGAAAAGGCTTGTCCGGGGATAGCAAGGATGGGCAAACAGGAAGAAACTGTTTTCCAGTCTTCTCAATAACAGTTCAGGTAGCCCAAAGGATTAAGGTGGGGTGTGGCGGATTCAAAAAGGAAACAGACTCAGTCTTCAGAATGGGAAGGAAGAGGAGATGTTCTCTTGGCTTTCATCTGGGGCACGTCAACCATGTCTAATGACTCTTCTAGATTAAATAGTCCTGACAGCTAGGGCTGAGCTTTGCCAGAGGTGGCCACTGGCTGGGCCTCAGGAGGCCACCTGACCCCAGGAAAGTCCATCCAGAGGCTGCTGAACTAGGGAGACTGGTTGCTAATATGCTGCTCTAGGCAGGTATTTGGATGGGTCATGGTGGAGAGAGAGTCTAGAGTAAGGACAGAACGAACAAATAGAAAGCAGGAAGATTTACTGTGAAGCTAAAACTGAAGCTTTGGGTCGCTCACCAGCACAGAAACCCCCCTTCAAGTCGGGGGCGGGGGAGGCTAAGCAATTCAAAATTCTATGTTCTTTTTCTTAAAGAGGATCCCCCAAATTAATTAAAAACTCAGGTCCTGGAGTTTTCACCATGGTGACAGACTATGGGAGCCCAGAGAGGGGTCAGAGAAACCTGTCCCGCAGGCCCCCTCTTATCCTGAAGTGCTTTCCAGCTCTCCACCCCTATCCTGTTATCACAGAGGGCGGTTCTTCTGGGGTCACCTCAGTGAGTCTCAGCTCCGGTGGCTGAGTAGCCTGAGCCAGAAACAGACTAGCCTCTGCTCTCAGTGGGAAGCGCTGGGCTTTTTCCATCAGGTGACACCAAGTCAGGACCCAGGGTCTAAGAGGCCGTTCATCCAGGGAGTGGTTTCCACAGTGGCTAAGTACCTGTGCTGCTCTGGAGGAAGCTGTCCCCTGGGGCCCCGGCTCCAGGGCCTTGAGTCTTGCACAGCCCAGGCTGACCCAGGTCCAACTCACCTCGATTCCAGGGGTTAAAGAGCAGTGTGAACTGGCCTAGGCATTGTTTCCTGCCCGAGACCTGCAGCAGGAGTGAGTAGTGGCCAATGATAGCATCTGCAGGTGTGGTCACAGAGATTGTCCAGGACTGGTCATCTCTCTCCTCCACCATTGCACTCCACCACTTCCGGTCCCCCAGACTGGAAACTGAGAACGTGGCTTGGGTCCCATTGGCCTTGGTAGGCTGCTTTCCTGCAGTCACACAGAGATGAATTGGTCATTTGGACCCCTTGGCCACAACTCAGAGTAACAAAAGGAAGTATCACAAAACTGAAGTAAGTGAAAATTAGATTTGGAGGAGAATGAAAGCCACCCATCAAGGAATGGGGGTCAGAAAAGGGTGAGGGGAGAGCACAGGTCCTTAGTGCCCATGGACATCTAGAAAAGGCTCATAATGTATAACATGGGTGTCATCATATCTCCTTCACTGGACCGGAGTAAGGTCTTAATGAGATATTGCAAGTAAAGCCCTTGGCTCAGAATCTGACATGTAGTACAGATTCAGCAAGTAGGAGAAATTAAATGTTATATTTAGCCTAGATTAAATCCCATTCAGGCTTTTCTACAAAACTGATATTATATTTGTAACAGAAAAACTCCTTAGTGATAATGCAGCCAAACAACTTCTGAATCATGATAAATGCTACTTATTATGAATATTGTCAGGCTTCCCTGTAGCTCAGCTGGTTGAGAATCTGCCTGCAATGCAGGAGACCCCAGTTTGATTCTTGGGTCGGGAAGATCCACTGGAGAAGGGATAGGCTAGCCACTCCAGTAAAGAATCCGCTTGCAGTATGCGAGACCTGGTTTCGATCCCTGGGTTGGGAAGATGCCCTGGAGAAGGGAATGGCTACCCACTCCAGTATTCTGGCCTGGAGAATTNTGGAGAAGGGATAGGCTAGCCACTCCAGTAAAGAATCCGCTTGCAGTATGCGAGACCTGGTTTCGATCCCTGGGTTGGGAAGATGCCCTGGAGAAGGGAATGGCTACCCACTCCAGTATTCTGGCCTGGAGAATTCCATGGACAGAGGAGCCTGGCAGGCTACAGTCTATAGGGTCACAAAGAGTTGGACACTAATGAGCGACTTTCACTCTCGCTTGCATATTATCTCACCCTCACAGGATTTCTTGAACCCCAGGTGCAGTGTGAGCCAGTTGCCCCTTGGTTCCCTGAGGAGGGGCTGGAGAAAGAACCCCCTAGTCCTACTGCCAATGGAGTTGAGGTCAGTCCCACTCACCAGTTTGTGCAACGAGGGCTACCTTCTTCAGAGCATGCAGAAATGTGTGGACTGGAGCCTGAAAGTGGAAGCTGATGGTGAAGGGCTGCCCCCGCCTCACGATGAGCCGCTGGGAGCTGATGTCATTGGTGTGGTGCTCTGCGTTGTTTCTTGCTGCCTGGAAGTCGCAGCTCTTGATCCCCAGGCCTGCTGTGGAGAGAAAGAAATTCTGGAGACTAGGTAAATGTGACAACATCAGTAAAAGCAGAGACCCTGAAGTCAGATGCAGGGTTCAAATCCTTGGCTCAACTTACTAGCTGTGCTGTCTCAAGCAAGTAGCTTAACCACTCATCCTCAATTTCCTCTTCCTTAGAGTCACCATTCTCCTTGCAGGGTTGTGAAAAGCAAATGAGGTAATGTACATAGTATTCTCAGCCCCGTGTCAGACACATAGTAAGTCCCTGTTACTACGATGCTTGTTCTGATTGTTGACCTCCTTTTCTAGTCCCGATTCAAAAGCAGTGAATAAAATCCAGAATTTTGCTCACCCCTACTCATTTTTGTCCAAGAACACAATGATCATTTCTAGAGCTAATTTTGAAGTCACTGATTGAGTCCAATTCTTTTGTTTTACAAGTGAGAAGAGTGAGGCGCAGAGAGCAGCTCGCTCGAGATTGCGTGTGGCTTTCACCTAAAGGCTCATAAAACCCACAGCACCATGCAGCCCAGAAAAACCCTACAAGGAGGGGGCCTGTGAGTATTGAGACATTCTCCCAGGCAATTCTCACTTCATAACAAGAACTTGTAAATATGCTAACAGAGGCTAAGCTTTCTGCAGCCTCTGCTTCTGCCTGTTTCCCTGCTTGGTGTCTGCCTCTGTCCCTTTCAATTGGATTCCCTGGCTGTGCTGCGCTCTGCTGTACTAAGTCACTCAGTTATGTCCGACTCTTTGCAACCCTGTGGACTGGGGTCCATGGGGATTCTCTAGGCAAGAATAAAATGGGTTGGTATGCTCTCCTCCAGGGGATCTTCCCAACCCAGGGGTCTAACCCAGGTCTCCGGCATTTAGGTGGATTCTTTACCATCTGAGCCACCAGGGAAGCCCTTGAATACTGGAGTGGGTAGTCTATCCCTTCTCCAGGGGAGCTTCTGACCCAGGAATTGAACCCTGGGCTCCTGCATTGTAGTTGGATTCTTTATCAGCTGAGCTATCAGGGAAACGCTGGTTTCCCTGACTCCGGCCTCCCTTCTCTCCTACTTAGCTTTGAGGCTTTCCCAGGTTGTCTACCAGATGGGCCACAACCCAGTAAAAATAGTCATGTTAGGATGATGCTGGGATAAGAGTATAAATCTGTTTAACCACCATCACCACCTTACCACCATCATCACAACTATGACCAATTTATCACCAACAACTCAATCGATTGTCACTCCATAGCCACACCCCCAGCACCACAGCACCGTTGCACCCATCACTACTTCCCACCATAACCCACCTCTATCATCTCCTCTGCTGCCTACACCAACCACTACCTTCCCCACCAGAGTCGCACAAACACTACCTCCCCTACCACCAGCACCAGCGACCAGCTCACACACTAGCTCCTCCATCATCAGCACTATCCGTTTACTATTCCCCCAACATAGCCCTACAACCACCACCTCCACCACTATTAGCATCCCCTAACACTGCAACCATCGTTGCTCATCATCACCTCCGCTACCATCCTGCTTATTTTAATGAAAGCATAATGATAGAGAAGCTACTGAGAGTCCAGTAAGTCCTGTGGAGAGCTGGCTTGGCTCACCTTGTCCCATGGCTGCAGGCTGTTCTTATCCACTTGGCTACTGGAAATGCTGTCTTGAACTGCTGCTCTGAGCTCCCTCTCTGAATCTGTCTTCCAGACAGAAAATGATGATGGGTGCCTTTGTTGGCTTAAGAATCTGTAAAGAGTGGCATTTCCTTCTACTCCACCTGTGTGCTTCCCCACATGTTTGTCTTTCCTGCTCCCTCCCCTCTGGTATCTCTTGGACCAGCTGCTAGAGTTCCCCGTTCTCATTTATCTCTTGTACCAGGAGGCCCAGACAGGGGTATATCTGGCAGGCTCGAGTGGGAAGTGAATTGTGGGGTGAATCTGCCAGTTGGAGAAGCCCAGATAAATGTCTAAGCCTCTAGCTTCCGGGGCCTCAAGAGACCCTCAGAGATATTACCTTGCTGACACTGGAAGACTCTGGAAGGAGGTCCATATCCAACTTCAGATTCAGGCCCTAAACATGTCTTGGGCTTTAAGTTGTTAGATGTTCATGGACCTTTCTGATAATATAAAGAGAGAGTGCATGTGTGTCTGGGATTCATCTGTGTGAAAGAAATTAGGTGGTAGAATTTGTTGGTGAAAAATAAATGTCCAAAGAGCAGAAGCAAGAATTGTGGCTCTTTCAAGCCTGCTGGGTCCGGCACACTCGATCAGAGAAGGTTTGGCACTCTGTTGTTTTTCCTATGACTACTTGTTTTGTCAGCACAGGAGAGGATCTCCTACTTGGTTCTCTTTGGCCTCCCAGGTTTTATCTGGGCTTCTGAGACTGTGTCACTAGAAGCTCTCTCAGACACAGCTGGACTGGCCTGCACATATATGGCATGTCTATAGAAGGATATAGAAGAGACTACAAGGACTGCTGTTTGCCTATTGGGAGAGGAGCTTAGAAATGGATATAGGAATGTAATTTTTCTGCTGTTTACTGGTTTATATCTTTCAAACTTTGAACCATTACCCATGAAGGATCTCGTTATGCAAAAAAGGAAGTTATTGCTTCTCACTCTTACCAAAAAAGATTCTTCATGAGAAATGAAAAGGGAATTTTTCTTATTATTTGAAGATGATATAATTTTTACTTGAAAAATGTGAATCTACTGAAAAATGATTATAGGAGACAAGATGATTTAGTGAGATTATCTTAAGTTTAATGTATTCCCAGTAAAAATACTAGCAAGTTTTCCCTCTGAAACTGAAAAAGCTGATTCTAATGTTCAAAAGTAAATTTCTAAAAGATCTAAAATATGATCTAAAAAAATCTAAAGTTTAATGATCTAAAAAAAAATCTCATTAGAAATGTAGTATGGCCAGGATTCCTAGATATTAAAATATATTATGACAGTACTGTAATTTAAAAAGTAGGTAGACCAAAATGTATGTATTAAATATGTACTAAATGTGGAAATTAAGTAGGAAAGATAAGAATTCATTAGTAAATGGTTTCCCAAAATAAAGTTTGTTTGCGACTTTGCACAATACGCTTCAATAAATTCCAGATGGATCAAAACTCTAAATGTAAAAAATTAAATCCTAAAAGCACTAGAAGATAAGAAACTTATTTTTGAGTCAGCACGGAGAGGGCCTTTAAAGATATTATACAAACTCCAGAAGCCATGAAGAAAAGATTGATAAATTTGATTCCATAACAATTTTTACATGGGAAAACATAAATAAAGTTAAAAGATATACAACAAGTTAGGGGAAATCTTTGAAACTCATATCACAAAGGGTTACTTTCCTTGGTGTAAAAGGTTCTCAGAAATTAAACAATGAAAGGACAACAAATCAATAGAAAAATAGATGAAGGCTATAATGGGTAATTCACAGAAAAGGAAGTTCAAATGTCTCTTAAGTACGTGAAAAGATGTCCAGCCTCATTTAATACAAATACAAAATAAAACTGCCTGGGATATATATTTTTTCACCTATTAAATTGGCAAAGATAAAATAGTTTCACAACTCTCTGAGTTAGTGACAGTTTGAGGAAATAGTTGCTCTCTCAGTGTGCTGGTAGGAGTGTAAATTGGTGCATCTTTATAGAGGGCAATTAAGTAGTATCTACCAAAACTTTACATGCTTATACTTTTGAATTAGCCATTCTACTTCTAGATATTTTATCATGCAAATAACCAAATGTATAAAATGCAATTTAGAGAAGTATATCCATTACATTGAAAGTTACAACAGCAAAATTTTGGAAACTACCTAAGTGTTTACAGATAAGGCACTGGATAGACAGATTATGAGATACGATTAGTATCTACCAAAACTTTACATGCTTATACTTTTGAATTAGCCATTCTACTTCTAGATATTTTATCATGCAAATAACCAAATGTATAAAATGAAATTTAGAGAAGTATATCCATTACATTGGAAGTTACAACAGCAAAATTTTGGAAACTACCTAAGTGTTTACAGATAAGGCACTGGATAGACAGATTATGAGATACAAATTTAATAGAATACTATACAAGCATGAAAAAGAATGAAGCAGCTCTGTATAAACTGATATGGAACAATCTCCAAGCTACATTGTTAAGTGAAATAAGCAAGGTATAGAATGGTGTGAACAGTAGGCTACCTTTGTAGAAAAGGGTGTGTGTGCGTGTGGCAAATAGATATGACTTTGCTTGTATTTACATAGAATATTTCTGAAAAGTTATTGCTTCTAATAACTATAAAGTTATTGATTTTATAGGAAAATTCAATGCCTGGCAGTAAGGAAGGCTTTTTTCTTTATACTCTTTAGTATCTTTGTACCACAGAAATATTATATGTTAATATTTCAAAAAAAATTATAAAAACTTACAGCAGGAAGACAGGTAGATGGGAAGACCTTTCAGCACTGGGAGCCCACTGCCTGGGAGGGCAACAGTACAGTCATGGGCGGGCTCCATTTTTGGGATTCCACTTTTGACACTAGCAAAAAGAATCTTCTCTTTCATCATACAATTCCCATGGAGTTTCACAAATACCCCTCTCTGGCAGTGTTTCAGTTGGGCCACTTAAAATATATTAAAAAAATTTATTTGCACTGGGTCTTAGTCACGGCGTGTGGGATTTTTGATCTTCCTTGCAGCATGTGGGAGTTTTTTTTTTCTTAAAGTTGTGGCATGTGGGATCTAGTTCCCAGGCCAGGGATCAAACCCAGGCCTCCAGCATTAGGAACTCAGAGTTTTAGCCACTGGACTGCCATGTGGAGGTGGGCCACTTTTGGAGGAGCTTGTGGTGAGACAGATACTGTTGTATTTTGGTGGAGCTGGGAAAAGGAGAGTGGGAAATGTGAGGATGGAGGGAGGGAGGAGGGATCATAAAGGTCCATCTTGCTTCATCCTGCACCCACACCTTTCAATGCCCCATCCTCTGGCAGAAAAACAAACCTTCAACTGGTGTGTACCCAAGAAGGTTTCACTAATTCATATGCGACACATTTATTTATTGAGCACTATTGTGATTCCAGAACTGTCTTAGGCACTGGTAATATAGTAATAAATTAGTTGGGCATGTTCTTGCCACCAAGGAGCTTATATTCCAGCAGGAGCAAACAGACAGTATTAAGTGCATACACCACTACTTATTTATTTGCTGTTGTGACAAGTGCTATAAAGGAGAAGTTTTGAGTTCTAGGACCTGGATTTGGAGGTCAGGGAAAGCTTCCTGAGAAAGTGATACTTAAGTTCAGAAATTGGGAGGATAAATAGGAGTGAGCTAGGCAATGGGACAAGGGGAGGGGTGGGAGGAGGGAGAACAGCATGTGCAAAGGCCCTAAGGCAGTGAGCAATTAAAGGAATGCCATGAAACTGGAGCACAGATTATAATGGGAAAAAGTAAGGGGAGGGCTCCTCTTATAGAATTAAGGATTTTTAATTTTATCCTCAGATCACTGGAGAGCTACTGAATGGCATAACAATCAGATTTGCATTTTAAAAATTCCACATTGGCTCAATAGAATAAATTATCTAGGGCGGGTGGGCAAAAGTGGAAGAGAGAGGACCAATAAGGAACAACTGTGATGATTCAAGGGAGAGGTGATGGTGGCCTGATCAGGGGAGTGTTGGTGAGGATAGAGGCGGACAGATTTGACAGAAGTGTAGCAGGTTAAATTGGAAAGATATGCTGACAGACAGGATAAGGAAAGCAAAGAAGAAAAGATATTCAACATGAACCAGGTTTAAATAAATTATACTGGTTCATTGCTTTACAAAGCATTTTCACAGATATCACCTCATATGATCTGAATCTTGTAAACTCAGTAAAGAAAGTGAAGTCGCTCAGTCATGTCCAACTCTTTGCAACCCCATGGACAGTAGCCTGCACCAGGCTCCTCGGTCCATGGGATTTTCTAGGCCAGAGTACTGGAGTGGTTTGCCATTTCCTTCTCAGGGAATCTTCCCGACCTAGGGATCGAACCCAGGTCTCCCACATTGTAGACAGAAGCTTTACCATCTGAGCCACCAGGGAAGTCTAAAAACTCAGTAAGGGGGATCATTATTCCAATTTTATTGGTGAGAAAACAGGTTCAGGGAGTAAACATGTTTATTTTCATGAATGAATTAATGGATAAATAGATTACCATTTGCCTTTTTTGGAAAGAATTTGATGGCTAACGTCATGTTTCAGAAGAGCATATTCAGTTTAGTCGCTCAGTCATGTCTGACTCTGCGACCCCGTGAATCGCAGCTCGCCAGGCCTCCCTGTCCATCACCAACTCCCGGAGTTCACTCAGATTCACATCCATTGAGTCAGTGATGCCATCCAGCCATCTCATCCTTTGTCGTCCCCTTTTCCTCCTGCCCCCAATCTCTCCCAGCATCAGAGTCTTTTCCATTGAGTCAGCTCTTCGCATGAGGTGGTCAAAGTGCTGGAGTTTCCTTCCAAAGAACACCCAGGACTGATCTCCTTTAGAATG
>SJYX01002110.1:128957-156332 GCA_006410675.1 Oreotragus oreotragus
GTGATGCCATCCAGCCATCTCATCCTCTGTCGTCCCCTTCTCCTCCTGCCCCCAATCCCTCCCAGCATCAGAGTCTTTTCCAATGAGTCAACTCTTTGCATGAGGTAGCCAAAATATTGGAGTTTCAGCTTTAGCATCAGTCCTTCCAAAGAATACCCAGGACTGATCTCCTTCAGAATGGACTGGTTGGATCTCCTTGCAGTCCAAGGGACTCTCAAGAGTCTTCTCCAACACCACAGTTCAAAAGCATCAATTCTTCGGCGCTCAGCCTTCTTCACAGTCCAACTCTCACATCCATCCATGACCACTGGAAAAACCGTAGCCTTGACTAGACGGACCTTTGTTGGCAAAGTAATGTCTCTGCTTTTCAATATGCTGTCTAGGTTGGTCATAACTTTCCTTCCAAGGTGTAAGCGTCTTTTAATTTCATGGCTGCAGTCACCATCTGCAGTGATTTTGGAGCCCCAAAAAATAAAGTCGGATACTGTTTCCACTGTTTCCCCGTATATTTACCATGAAGAGCATATTAAAACAGTGCAAAAGATGAAACATGGTTAGAGATGGAGGCAAAACAAAGATGAGGCTAAAAATGCACATCAAACCTACCACCTGTCCACACACTAGAACTTCATCTCTAAACCTCCCAGGATCTGAGGCTTTCCCAAGGTCTCACAGTTTATGATAAAGATTGAATTTCACTGGGGTTTTCCAGCTCAGATCCTATACATGTGAGTTCATATTAGTCTGCAATCCAAACCACCACTTCTCGAGAAGGAGGGTCCCTGTATTCAATGTTTAAAAAAAAACACAAACTCTAAGGATTTCAACTTCTAAATATAGCAGAATAGCTTGATACCATTGTCCCTGTTGAAAATAACTAGAAATATGAATAAAATATCTCAAGTTTCTGTGTGAGGTATCAAAGGCAGCAAAGATTTGAGGGACCTTGGGGAGAAGAGAAGCACAGAGAGCTAAGCTTGACAGAATACCACTTTTCCTTTTGGGACATTTGCTGTTGCACAATTGGCAGACAACAGCCTGAGGATCTGTTCAGCTCTCTGGCAGTCTTACAGGGCTGAAGGATAAAAACTAGAGTTCCAGGGCCATCAAGGATGAAGGACCCCAATGAACATTCTAGGTTTTCAGTGGGGAACCCTGAATAACTGTACCCCAGGAGTAAAGGTAAAGACTTTACAAAGACTGAAGCCTGATTTTGATTGTTTTTAGGCTCTCATCCAAAGAAAATTTTTATTTCTGCTGATGTTGTATTAGGTGCTGTTATTATCATTATTTATCTAATGAAGTTTAAAATGACGGAACAGCATAGATTGGTTTAAAGAATTTTTATTGTGATAGAAAACATGTATCATAAAATTTATCATCTTAACCATTTTTAAATGTACAGTTCAGTAGTATTTAGTATATTTACATTGTTGTGAAAGAGTTCCCCAGAATATTCCCATCTTGCAAAACTGAAACTCTATACCCATTAAGCCCAACTCCTCTTTGCTCCCTTCCCTCAGCCTCTGGTGACAATCATTCTACTTTCTGTATCATTAATTTGACTAATTTAGATATTTTATCTTCACATAAGGGAAGTTATATCCATCCTTTTATGACTGGCTTATTTCACATAGCCTAATGCCCTCAAATTTCATCCATGTTGCAGTATGTGAGAGAATCTTTCCTTTCTAAAGGCTGCATAGCATTCCATTGTATGTATGTACCCCATTTTGATTATTCATTCATCTGTATAGACACTTAGGTCCACTCCACTTCTTGGCTATTGTAAATAGTGCTATGAATGTAAGTGTGCAAAAATCCCTTCAAAACCTTGTTTTTAATTCTTTTGGATATATACCCAAAGGTGGGATTGCTGGATCATATGGTACTTCTATTTTAATTTTTTAGTGGACTACCAGACTATTTTCTGAAATGATTGCATTTTACAATCCCTCCAACAATGCATGTGTTCTAACTTCTCCACATTCCCATCAGTACTATTTTCTGTTTTCCAGATTAGCCATCCTAATAGATGTGAGGTAATAGTTTCTCTTTTCTTTCTTTTTCTGCCTGTTTTTTTTTTTTTTTGCTGAGCCAGGGATCATGCGGGATTTTAGTTCCCTAACCGGGGCTCCAACCTCGCCCCCTGCAGTGGAAGCTCGGAGTCTTAACCACGGGACTGTTATTTTTCTGGTTCTGACTGTACAGAAGTTCACTCTCATGAGGAAAGGATTCCTGGTTTGTGATCCCTGTATGTGTAGGGTTGCCTCAGAACACTGCACTCTGTTTTCTTTCAGGATGAGGGATAAAGAAAACTTCTAAGTTAAAGATGTCTATCCCTAGATAGTCATAGATAAGCCATTTTATTAAAATTAGAAAGGCTTATTTCCTCCCCATCCTGGCAGCCCCATGTCCCCCCTCTGGCTGTTTCAGGGCTTTGCTCTGCATTAGGGTCCCAGATCTGGCTGGGTGCCTCTCAGGGACCCTGAGGCTCAAGACCCTCCTTCTTGCTGACCAGGTGGTGGGCCGAGGTGGACACCTCCAGGCTCCCCCTCCCCACCGCCCTGAGTTTAAGCCATTGTTGTCATAGGGTTTCTTTCATGTGTGGCTGAGTGGTCAATTTCTGGTCGTAGAGTTGAAATGTGCACAGGAGGACAGACAGATATCACGTGTTTGCAACCCTGAATTGACCCTAGGTCTGAGGGCCTTGGGTATGGGGACAGAGGAGTAATAGGGGCTGGTGGGTCTTCGTGTGGGGGGACAGTCTGAAGGCAGCCATCCATGCTGGTGGGGGTCAGGGTGGGGAGACTTTCACCAGAAGGAGGGGAAGAATCCGTTTTAACAGAAGCAAAAGCAGAAGGGAGCCCACCTCCCTGATTTCCAGGCTGTGGGCCTTCTCTTTTCTCAGTGGCAGCTTCTGGGGTCAGAGCCTGTGAGAAGGACAGAGTTGGGTGCTGTTGGGCATGGTCAGCAGTCCCGGAGGCGGGTGCTGTGATGTCCTCATTTTGCAGAAGAGGATACTGAAGCCTAGGGAGTTTCAGCTAGAAAATGGTGGAGACTCTCCAGGTCGATCCTTAGATGCACCTGTTGGGGGATCCAAATGCAGAAGGTTGAGGGCTGGAACCGAGCCGGCCTGTTCCCCTCAACTTCCCCATAAGTCATTTCCTATGGACCGACACCTGGGTCCTAGCAACGCTGCTGGAGTCCAGCCTGCAGGCTAGCACGCGGCTGACGGGGGGCTCTCGTTCTGGCAGGGTTTCCACCAGACCTCCTAGTGTCACTGAAAGCCCTCCCAGGGAAGGCTACTTCCCCATAAGTCATTTCCTATGGACCGACACCTGGGTCCTAGCAACGCTGCTGGAGTCCAGCCTGCAGGCTAGCACGCGGCTGACGGGGGGCTCTCGTTCTGGCAGGGTTTCCACCAGACCTCCTAGTGTCACTGAAAGCCCTCCCAGGGAAGGCCTGGTGCCGAGCGGTACTTTAACGCAGAAGAAAGAGCATGTTCTTTGAGGCAGCTAAACTTCTAAAATCTGAGGTGGAACCGGGCGGGGGGCGGTGGTGCTCAGGCCTGCCACCACAGGCCTCTGGCATCAGCTGGCCCGGCCAGTCTTGGGAGAGCAGAGCCCAGACCTCAGTCCCAGTGCCATCTTGTCTCAGCGCCTCAAGGCCGCCCAGTCTGCTTCGGGCCCTGGACATGGCAAGTCACTGTCCCCTACCCACCCTGGCCATGCCCAGAGCTGGAATCCTGACTGAGGGGATGGGCCCCTGTCAAAGGGCTGAGAACAAGAGTATGTGTGAGTCTCCCCGGTGGGACCCCAGCCCCCAAAACCGAGTGGCCCTTCCAGAAGCATCAAGGGCCCTGGGGACCGGGTGTGACTCGCGCGGCCCACGCTGGGATGCCGCCCTCTAAGCCTCAAGCCTTGTTTTTGAGACTAGAGGATTGGATCCCCAAGAATGAACTGCAGCTGAACTATGATTCAGCCCAAGCTTCAGCACTGGCTTCCAGGAATAATTCTAGAGTAATCCATGGTGAAACCAGGCCTACATTCATTCTACTGAAGCTGGTTTCCCCAGCCTCCGCATGAGGGTGCGGGGACTCTGCCCAGTGAGGTAATGTTTCAGTGTGGTTGGTTTTTTTTTTTACATTGTTTGTAGGATTTTATTATTATTTTTTATCACATTTTTAAATTGAAGTATAGTTGATTTACAATGTCATGTTAGTTTCTGGTGTATAGCAAAGTGGCTCAGTTATATATGCTTTTCTTGTGAGGAATTCTATTGGTAAGAAGCAGATACTGAGTTGTTGAAGTCCTTGTTGCTTCTGTAATGCATTACTGGGCTACTTCACATTACTGGGCTATTTTGAATGAACAAAAATGAGATAGATCAAGACAGTTATGTGGTATTCTCAGACATTTTACCATGAAACGTTTGTGGACACACAGTCAACCCTATGTGTAGTGTAGCAATTGGTTGTGAATATGGAACTTCAAAATGACCCAGGTCAGTTATGAACACAATCAACATGAAGTCCAATATATAAAATTTCAGCTTTACATATTGCTTCAGATATTAACTTGACAAAAATATTTACCACAAGGTATGTTAAGTATTGTGTTCCTAATTTAAAATGATTAAAATAGAAGATGTTTTTGGAATGTACAATAAAAACTGTTTTCAAACAGTAGTGTTTATGTTTGCTAAAGACTACACAGCATTACAGGATGCATAATCCCTTATATGGCAAAAAGTATCAATACAGTAAGAAAGAAAAAATAAAGACTTTGTTAATTGTAATGACAAATACATTTTACTCCCTGGTGTTGCTTTTATATTTTTTGCTTTTGGATCTTGATTATTTTGAATCTGAATTTTCAATATTTGTGTGTGTATAAGTAATCTCATAAATCATTCTTGGGAGTTTGTTTCTATTACTAAACTCTATTGTATAGAATTCTAATTATAAAAAAAACTAAATATAACAAAATAAATCAAAATAAAATCAAATAATAACAGTAACAACAACAGCAAAGATACAAACAAACCTCCCATGCCCCTCAAATGGGGTAACTGAACATAATTTAAAAACCCTTTGGAGATGTTACCTGTTAAATCAGGGTAAAGGATGATTCAGAGTTGTTCTGTTTTGTGACACTGTGTGGATATGAGTGGTCTTAAATAGGAACTTTTATTTTGTTTCAGATATGCAGTCTGTTATTATGGGGAAGAAAGCAAGAGAGTGAGAAAAAAAAAAAGGGGGAGCATCAGGACAAGATATCAAAGAACAGTTATTGTCCTTTTGCCAGGAGCCAAGATAACAGAATCTCTGATGCTCTACCACTATCAATATTTTCATGGTGGTATGGCAGGCACAGATTGCACATACATTAGAGATATTCAACAACTTTTTAAGTAAAATGTAATATTCATGAAAGTGATCTTTCTAATGTTTTTCCATCACATTCTTGGGTATAGGAATTTGGGCAAAACTGAGTTGCTGGGGAAGCTGTTTCTTTTCACATCTACACTGATTTTCCCAGTAACGAAGGCTGAGCGCTGAAGAGTTGATGCTTTTGAACTGTGGTGTTGGAGAAGACTCTTGAGAGTCCCTTGGACTGCAAGGAGATCCGACCAGTTCATTCTGAAGGAGATCAGTCCTGGGATTTCTTTGGAAGGAATGATGCTAAAACTGAAACTCCAGTACTCTGGCCACCTCATGCAAAGAGTTGACTCATTGGAAAGACTCTGATGCTGGGAGGGATTGGGGGCAGGAGGAGAAGGGGACGACCGAGGATGAGATGGCTGGATGGCATCACTGACTCGATGGACGTGAGTCTGAGTGAACTCTGGGAGTTGATGATGGACAGGGAGGCCTGGTGTGCTGCGATTCATGGGGTCGCAAAGAGTCAGACACGACTGAGCGACTGAACTGAACTGAACTGAAACTCATGTAACTAGGAGGATTGTCTTAAGACAACCCTAATTTGGTTTCTTTGGTTACCTTGTATTTATATTTTACAGATAGAGTAAACATGAAAAGGTTTCCTGATTTTGATCCTGAATTTTGAGTATTATATCTAGCTAACTGTTAGGTTCAGATATGGAAATCAGATTTGCAATGGGAGAACAGGCAAAAATAGAGTATTGGCCCTGCTCTGGACAATATTACCACTGATTTGGATGGTTATGGAAGATGATAACTATTGGTTAGCAGAGACCTGTGACCAGAGCAGATATTAATGAGGTCTTTGTAATATTATGTAGAATTATAGGTGGGGTCAAAGGGATCAGGAGGATGTATATTTTTTAATTTTAATTTTTAAGGACTTCATCTGTTTTGAGCAGGCTCTAGATATCTTGAGGCAGTAGAGAAGCAGTGATGTAGATGGAAAGATCAGATGGACTGTGATTGAGTCTTGGCTTTGTTTTTACATTTCTGAGACTCCATTTCTTATTTGAAAAATAAAGATGAATAATATTGTCTACAGTACCAGAATGTAGTCTGAATTAAATGTTATGATGTATATGTGAGTGCTTTTGTAAAATTGCTAAGAGCTATGAAAATGACATTTAATAGTATTTCCACCCACCCTCTCCTCTCTCATGCATTTCTTTCTCCTATTTATGTCAGTTCTAGATAGTGTAATGACCGTATTTGGGGATAAAAAGGTGAGACTAAAATGAAATTGATTTATTCTTCTCTGTGGGAAGTTCTGTATGCTTCCCTTAGTGTTTCCATTTCCTTCAGATTTAGAGTTTGTGTAGATGAAAAATGTGTGGATGAGAAAATGAATTTTTTTAATGAAGATGCTGTTTGAATAACTTTATACATACAGACTGAAAATGTAGCAAATGATCAATTTTATGAATTTGTTGTTTAAGCATATATGCATATAACATATATGATATACATCATCTAAAAGAGGAGAGAAAGACAAAAGGTAAAGTAATGAGCAGAAATGGCAGCGAAGGCATCTGCTCTACCTGTTCCTGGATTAATATTCAGGGCAGTTTGGCACCGGTGGGGTTGGCCTTTTTAGGGTGTGTGAGCAAGAAACAGCAGAACAGGAATGAATGAGGAAGCTGTTTCACATATACATTGATTGGTCAGTGTTCCTTGTCAGCTATCCTATTGGGCACGTGACTGCCAGCCTTTTATCTAGTGCTTGCAGACAGCTTATCGTAATTTGCAGCTTTTTGCTTTAAGGTGTCTTCCCCCACATCCCTAAGCTGCATGTGTTCCACCAGATAAAACCTCCGTAACAAACTTTATGATGGACAGATCCAGTATTGCCCATATTAACAAGAAATACCATTTTATACTTACATATTCTGTATATAGGGGCTTGCCTGGTGGCTCAGTGGTAAACAATCCACCTGCCAATGTAGGAGACATGGATTTGATCCCTGTGTCAGAAAAAGCCCGTGGAGAAGGAAATGGCAACCCACTCCAGTATTCTTACCTGGGAAATCCCACAGACAGAGGAGACTGGTGGGTTACAGTTCATGGGGGTGCAAAGAGTTGGACAGGAGTTAGTGACTATACAACAACAAGTTCTGTACATAGATATATAATTTCTATGTTTACATATTTTGTACATCAGTTCAGTTCAGTCGCTCAGTCATGTCCGACTCTTTGCGACCCCATGAATTGCAGCACGCCAGGCCTCNACAAGTTCTGTACATAGATATATAATTTCTATGTTTACATATTTTGTACATCAGTTCAGTTCAGTCGCTCAGTCATGTCCGACTCTTTGCGACCCCATGAATTGCAGCACGCCAGGCCTCCCTGTCCATTATAGACACACATAAAGTCTTCAACACTCATAGACATATACCTTTATTTACAGATCTGGGAAAATGACAACCATTACATTAGGAAACGGTGAGGGAGAGTGAACCCAACATATAATTCTGGAGTTCTCTCCAGACCCTTCTATGAGACAAGGCAATTTGAACTGTCATATTAATAATTGACAGTGTTCTGATATTATAAAGAGGTGTGGAAGATCAGGTGATCTCCTCTACTTGTTTGCTGAAATTTTTATCACTATGGCTAGGTGTCAAATGGTGGATTTTCTTTGCTCATCCCATTCCCTGTTGTAGATTCGATAGTGAAAGTGAAAGTTGCTCAATTGTGTCTGACTCTTTGTGACCCCACGGATTATAAAGTCCATGGAATTTTCTAGGCCAGAATACTGGAGTGGGTAGCCTTTCCCTTCTCCAGGGGATCTTCCCAACCCAGGAGTTGAACCCAGGTCTCCTGCATTGCAGGCGGACTCTTTACCAGCTGAGTCACAAGGGAAGCCCAAGAATACTGGGGTGGGTATCCTATCTCTTCTCCAGTGGATCTTCCTGACTCACGAATCGAACCAGGGTCTCCTGCATTGCAGGTGGATTCTTTACTAATGGAGAGTATTTTTCAAATATTTTGACTTGTGATTCATAGAAAGAATTTTGTATCATGACCCAATACATGTAAGCCTAAATACAAATACATAATGTAATTTTATTTATTAAGAAAAATTTAGTTATTTTTTGCTGCCCTGAGGTTTCCTTGCTGCACATGATTTTCCCTAGTTGCATTGAGCAAGGACTACATTCTCATCATAGCGCGCAGGCTTCTCATGTGTGGTGGCTTCTCTTGTTGCAGAGCATGGGCTTTAGGGTGTGCGGGGTTCAATAGTTGAGGCACACAGGCTTAGTTGGCACACCAGGTTAGCTGGCACATGGACTTAGTTGCCCCATGGCATGTGGCTGCTGCTGCTGCTGCTAAGTTGCTTCAGTTGTGTCCGACTGTGCGACCCCATAGATGGCAGCCCACCAGGCTCCCCTGTCCTTGGGATTCTACAGGCAAGAATACTGGAGTGGGTTGCCATTGCCTTCTCCAATGCATGAAAATGAAAAGTGAAAGTGAAGTTGCTGAGTTGTGTCCGACTCCCAGGGACCCCATAGACTGCACCCTACTAGGCTCCTCCGTCCATGGGATTTTCCAGGCAAGAGAACTGGAGTGGGTTGCCATTGCCTTCTCCCATGGCATGTGGAATCTTCCCCAAATTGGGAAATGGAGGGAACCAGCCAGCATGGGCAGGCAGACTCTAAATCACTGGATCCCTGGGGAAGTTCTATAACATAATTTTAAAAATGATTTTCATGATCCACTCAATAGCTGCAAAGTAGTTTTAAAAACCTTTATTAATTGACAACTGGTGAGCTGAGACCTTGGGGCTCATTTTCTTATGATCAGTTATGTTTTCCACTGAAAACAAGGCAAAGGTCAGAATGGCAAAGACTGATTTCCTTCTTTAGCTATACATTTAAGATTTCTGAGACTTCTTGTGGGATCAAGGAGTCTCATTGGTCTCATCATAGCTCATTTGAAGATAAAAGAATAAGATAAAGCAATTGAGCCAGATAGGTTTATAAACCTCTTGGAGAAAAGGCAGTAAGCTTTCTTTCCTGAAAGAACTCCCTCTTCTCCTCCTCCTCCCTTCTCCATGTTACATGGATGTTGGTGTTATATTGAAAGAAGGGGTCATTTTCTCTTTATAAGGGAGAAACTTTATAAAGTTATTCTAATGTAGGGAGTTAGAAGATCTTCATGAAAGCTTCTCTCTGTGTCTGTCAGACTATTTGATCTCCATGTTATGAAGTATGCTATGTTGCCAATAAAATCTCAGGTTTTGCCACATTCCGTTCAGTTCAGTCACTCAGTCATGTCTGACTCTTTGCGACCCCATGCCAGATTTCCCTGTCCATCACCAAGTCCTGGAACTTACTCAAACTCATGTCCATCGAATTGGTGATGCCATCCAACTATATCGTCCTCTGTCATCCCCTTCTCCTCATCCTGCCTTCAGTCTTTCCCTGCATCAGGGTGTTTTCAAATGAGTCAGCTCTTTGCATCAGGTGGCCAAAGTATTGGAGTTTCAGCATCAGTCCTTCCAATGAATATTCAGGACTGATTTCCTTTAGGATTGACTGGTTGGTTCTCCTTGCAGTCCAAGAGACTCTCAAGAGGCTCTTCCAACACCACAGATCAAAAGCATCAATTCTTCTGGGCTTAGCTTTCTTTATAGTCCAACTCTCTCTAGACATCTGAAGTTTTGTTACATGACTAAGGTCAAGTCAGGTCATGGCAAATTCAGATACAGAACCAGTGTTTCAGCTCACTTAACTCGAGGATCCCTTTGATGATACTGTATTCCTTCAAGTTGATAAAATGCTGGACCGGGAATGTAATATAATGCCTCAGAGAGTCATAGCCTGTGCCATTTTTACTCTGGGTGTTCCACTTCATCCCTAAATCAGGTCTCAAGTGTGAAGCAGACATCCTCTGGACGTAATCTTATTTTTATACTCCAGAAGTGGCATTTGCATCACATTATCCTACAAAAACAAGCACTTAGAATGCAAAATAGCCATGAGATGATGATGGTTTTTTAAATAAATGAGCTGGCTTAATAGATAAGGCATATACTCCAACAGTACAGATGATACATCTTTGTAATCATTCTGCATTGTTTCAGCTGGCTGTGAGAGAACTGCCAAAGAAACTGGAAGAATTAGGTTTCATGAATCATTCATTAGATTCAGTTTAACAGTCTCATTATTTATAGTGCCTCAGGTTAGTCTGTGGTGCTGCCTATTTGCCTTAATAAATATGGGAATAATGACTTGGCAGTGTATCTGTTTGCATTAGTGTGTGTTATTGTTTATTGAAATAAAGCCCAAGGGATTTTCAGAAATATGCCTCTTTAAAAATAGTCATTGCTGAAAAATATTGCATTTCATACTTTGGGGCCTAAAATTTTTTATTGTATGAAATATTTTATCCTTTAATGAATATGATTAATACAGAGCTATATTCATACTTAGGGTATCATTGTTTATTGTTTGGCTAATGCATGGACTGTAGAAATTTTTCTAAGCCTGGTTTATCTTGGAATTTAAAAATGTATATAAAGAGGCAAACTAAACTAGTTAGATTGTAGTTGGTTTGTGTACCACAACTCTGCTGTTTGAATTCCAGTGATGGGTATTTATTTTAGGGAAAAAAGTTTACTTTGTAATTATAGCAATTATTTAGCAAATATTTACATAGCTATTCTCAAATTATTTGTTAGATAAAGTTTATATATATATATATATATTTTGTGTTCAAGGATTAAAATGTATCTGATGGGCCAATTCTGAAGAATGCAGTTTATTACATATATGCATGAAGAGAGGTAATTTTGGCTTACATTTTAGATAGATCCTTTAGACTCTATTAATAATCACATATTAAAAGAATAGAGAAGACTGGGAGAGAAGGAAAAGGTATTTATATGGAAGAGTGAGAAATAATAAATCATTAATAATGCTCAGAAGGTATTTCTAATAATTTCTCTACTATCAGACTGATTGACTTTAAAAAAAGCAACTTAAATATTCGTATCTCTATACAGTAATGGTTGGGGGATTCATCTGAAGTTCCTTAGCCACACAGTTTTCCCATCTCTTTCAGATGTAAAGCACCATGCTTCTCTTTAAAGCACCATGCTTCTCTTTAATCACACCTGCCATTTTTAATCATCAAGCTGTGATTAGACCATAGTACAGGCAACTTTATCTTAATCTGAATTGTGATCCAAAGTTGCTTTGTGAGACTTTGCCAACAGGTACTTCTGTAGTTCACCTTATTTTGGAGAAAATTCACAGGTTGGTTACATGAAATAATTTGTGATCTTTGACATCAATTGGGCTCTCAGTACTATTGAGAAATCCTTCTATATTTCCCTAGTCCCCTCATTCCTCTTCTTCACAGCAGCTACATAAAATTTCCTTATCTTTTTCAAACTTTAAACTTCTCTACCATCTTCATCACTCTTAAAAGATAACCTCATTTTCTTCTTATCAGAGAAAACTAAGAACACCAGAGGCTTGCTTTCTCATTCCCTGTCACTGACCAACAGCTTGATCTTATATAGCCATCCTTTTATTTCCTTCCTATGACATGAAAGAGGCATCCTTTCTCCTATATGAAGCTGATCATTTCCTTAGGAAACACTTCTGCCTCTTCAGACATCTTGCATATTAATGCTCTCCTCTTTTATATTTTAAGCCTCTCCTGTTTAATACTATAACCTTCTATATTAGTTCTATATTAGTTTTCTATTGTTGTAACAGTTTACCAGCTTAAAATAACATACATTTTTAAAGAACTTTCTTTTTTTTTAATATTTATTTTTTGTATCCATTCAGCCAGTCTGTGTCTTTTGGTTGGAGCATTTAATCCATTTACATTTAAAGTAATTATTAATATATATGTTCCTATTGCCATTTTCTTAATTGTCTGGGTTTGATTTTGTAGATCTTTTTTCTTCTCTTGTATTTCTTGACTATGTAAGTCCCTTTAACATTTATTGTAAAGCTGGTTTGGTGGTACCAAATTCTCTTAACTTTTGCTTGTCTGAAAAGCTTTTTATTTCTCCATCAATCTTGAACGAGATCCTTTCTGGGTAGAGTAATCTTGGTTGTAGATTTTTCCCTTTCTGTACTTTACATATATCCTGCCATTCCCTTCTGGCCTGCACAGTTTCTGCTGAAGGATCAGCTGTTAAGTATATGGGGTTTCCCTTATATGTTACTTATTGCTTCTCCCTTGCTGCTTTTAATATTCTTTCTTTGTATTTAGTCTTTGTTAGTTTGATTAGTATGTGTCTTGGCATGNTGCCATTCCCTTCTGGCCTGCACAGTTTCTGCTGAAGGATCAGCTGTTAAGTATATGGGGTTTCCCTTATATGTTACTTATTGCTTCTCCCTTGCTGCTTTTAATATTCTTTCTTTGTATTTAGTCTTTGTTAGTTTGATTAGTATGTGTCTTGGCATGTTTCTCCTTGGATTTACCCTGTATGGGACTCTTTGTGCCTCTTGGATTTGATTGACTATTTCCTTTCCATGTTGGGGAAATTTTCAACTATAATCTCTTCACAAATTTTCTCATTCCCTTTCTTTTTCTCTTCATCTGGGACTGCTATAATTCAAATGTTGGTGCATTTGATATTGTCCCAGAGGTCTCTGAGACTATCCTCAGTTCTATTCATTCTTTTTACTTTATTCTGCTCTTCAGAAGTTATTTCCACCATTTTTTCTACCAGCTCACTGATTTGTTCTGCTTCGGATATTCTGCTATTGATTCCTTCTAGAGTATTTTTGATTTCGGTAATATACATTTATTTTTAATTCTTCTAGGTCTTTGTTAATTGATTCTTGCATTTTCTCCATTTTGTTTTCAAGGATTTTGATCATCTTTACTATCATTATTCTGAATTCTTTGTCAGGTAGTTTGCCTATTTCCTCTTCACTTATTTTGACTTTTGTGTTTCTAGTTTGTTCCTTCATTTGTGCAGTATTTCACTGCTTTTTCATTACTTTTTAAAAACTTATTGTGTTTGAGGTCTCCTTTTCTCAGCCTTCAAAGAAAGTTGAATTCTTTCCTTGAAAAAGGTTGAATGCTTTCCTTGAAGCAGGCTGAATTCTTTCTTCCTTATGGTTTCTGCCTTCCTAAGGTTGATCCAGTGGCTTGTGTGTGCTTCCTATAGAGTGAGACTTGTGCTGTGTTTTTGTTTGTTTTTCCTCTGATGGTCAAGGCTGAGTGAGGTGGTAATCCTGTGTGCTGATGATTTGGTTTGTATTTTTGTTTTGTTTGTTGTTTAGATGAGGCATCCTGCACAGGGTGCTACTAGTGGTTGGGTGATGCCGGGTCTTGTATTCAAGTGGTTTCCTTTGTGTGAGTTCTCACTATTTGATGCTCCCAGGGGTTAGTTCTCTGGTAGTCCAGGGTCTTGGAGTCAGTGTTCCCACTCCAAAGGCTCAGGGCTTGATCTAAGTCTGAAGCAAGGTCCTAGAGCAACTCATTACCATGTGCAGCAGACACAGCAGGACATGGCTTCTTTTTTAAAAATATTTATTTTTATTTATTTATTTGGCTGTACCTGGTCTTCATTGCAGCATGCGGGATCTTTTTAGTTGCAGCTTGTGAACTCTTAGTTGCAGCATGTGATCAGGTCCCATGCATTGGGAGTGTGGAGTCTTAGTCATTGGACTACCAGGGAAATCCCACAACATACAGTTATTATCACATCACTATTGTGGGTCAGGAATCTCTGAGTGGCTAAACTTTATGACTTTTGGCTCAGAATCTCTCATGTGATTGCAATCAAGATGTTGGCCTCAGTTGGCCTCATTTGAAAGTTTAATGGACTGGAAAATCTATTTTAAGATGGCTTACATACATGGTGATTGGCTGGAGGTGTCAGTTCTTTGCTAGTTGTAAGAAGGATGAATGTTCCTTGCCACATGGACCTCTGCATAGATAGGGCTGCTTGAGAGTCCTAAAAACATGATATATGGCTTACTCCAGAGCTAGAGATTCAAGAGAGCACGGCAAAGTCACCATGTTTTTTCTCATTTAGTTACAGGAGTTGCATACCATTATTTACACCCTCTTCAGGAAGCTATTACTTGCACAGGTCTGTACCATTCAGTGTGTGTGTGTCAGACATTACATGAATATCAGGAGGTGGGGATTATTTGGATCATCTTGGTGGCTGGCCACCATACCTTTCCATAAGCATTCAAACACATTCAATTTTCTCCCAATTTAAACAAACAAAGAACAAAAAACTAACCAAACAATCATATCCAATAAAATCTCTCTGTAATGTACAGCTTCTTCTGGTCTTGTCTTTTTTCTCCTGTTTTTTCTGTTTATATTTGAAACTCTTGAAAAACTCTTGCCTGCATTTCTTGCTGCTGTTCCTTTACTTGAATTCACTTCTCATTCGTCTCTTGCCAGATAGCATACTTTCACTTCATAGAACTGCTCTTGTCAAGGTCCTGACTACCTTGTTGCTGGATCCAATGGACACTTTTCAGTTCTTTTTGTTTTTACTTGACCTATCAGTAACATCTGATACTGTTGACCCATTGTCACACTCACTCCTTCCTGAAAAATCTCTCTTCCCCATTGCTCTGATACAACACTCTCATTTTTTATCTAGTTTCTCTGTCTTGCTCCTTCTCTGTCTCCTTTAACCAACTGTTATAATTTTTTTAAAGACAATCCTCAAAGTTTTGTGATACATCCTTTCTCATTCTACATATTCTCTGGGTTGCTATTCAGCATTGTCATGGCTTTAAGAATTACCTGTACGTTGCTGACTCTCAAACCTTTATTTCCAGGCTACAGCGCTCTTTTAACTCAAACCCAACAACAACATTAACTCTATTTGTTTATTCTATAGTTGTTGTTTAGTCGCTAAGTTGCGTCCCATTCTNCATTGTCATGGCTTTAAGAATTACCTGTACGTTGCTGACTCTCAAACCTTTATTTCCAGGCTACAGCGCTCTTTTAACTCAAACCCAACAACAACATTAACTCTATTTGTTTATTCTATAGTTGTTGTTTAGTCGCTAAGTTGCGTCCCATTCTTCTGTGACCCTATGAACTGTAGCCTGCCGTGCTCCTCTGTCCATGGGATTCTCCAGGCAAGAATACTGCAGTGGGTTACCATGTCCTTCTCCAGGGGAGCTTCCTGACAGAGGGATAGAACTCACATCTCCTGCATTGGCAGGCAGGTTTTTTACCACTGAGTCGCCAGGGATGTCCCACTATATAGTTCAAGATCTTCCTTCCAACTTTCTAGCCCATTATGTTTCTAATCTCTGTGCATGGCACCATTATCTACCAGTTGGTGAATTTAGAAAGGTCAGCACCATTATCACCCCTTTCCCTCTTTCTTACCTCCATCATTTCTACAACTAGCAAATTATGATGATTCTATTTTTTTTTTTTTTTGCTGTGCCATGTAACTAAGCCCATGCCCCAAACCTCCTGAGCCCAGACTACAGAGCCCTTGAGCTGCAACTCCTGAGCCCGTGTACCACAACTGNTTCCCTCTTTCTTACCTCCATCATCTCTACAACTAGCAAATTATGATGATTTTTTTTTTTTTTTTTTTTTTGCTGTGCCATGTAACTAAGCCCATGCCCCAAACCTCCTGAGCCCACACTACAGAGCCCTTGAGCTGCAACTCCTGAGCCCGTGTACCACAACTGCTGAAGCCCCAGTGCCCTGGAGCCTGTGCTCCACAATGGGAAGCCAGGGCAATGAGGAAGCCTGTACACTGCAATGAAGAGTATCCCCCACTTGCCACAACTAGAGAAAGCCCTCACAGTAGTGAGGACTCAGCATAGTCAAAAACAAAAATAAATAAATTACAAAAGGAGAAAGATAAAAACAAAACATAAAAAAACCTAATGGTGTCCCTAGTGCTGATGAATTAGTTTAGTTCTGGAGGACTATTTTTTCCTCTAATATGCAGATCAGAGTATGCTCCTTTTCCCTCAGGCTTACTGAAGTTCCAACTTGGATTTCTAAGGGGAAAGAAGGCAATGAGGTATAGGTGGGGAGAGTACTTCTTCCTAAGTAAGTTAAATATTTGGGCTCTATTTCATGTCCCCGGCATCAGGGAGGTTAGACACTCCTCAAAGACACCTGTACTTACTATAACCCAGAGATTACTTTGGATTATTGACATAAATTCAATTCAGAGCAAGATTCTTCCTCCTTTGGTACACAGTGAGTGGGAACTCATTGGTACTTTAGAATTTACAATTTTCGTTTACTACTTTTCTTTGAATGAACTATTGATAGCTTTGGATTTGTGCATACACCAAATTAAACACACTTCTTTGTGGGACTTCATGTGGAGGATGTTGCTTATTGCAGAGGACAATAGTCTTAACAATATGTTTACTGAAAATACAGGAGTGAGTTTCTTGTGTTTGTTTCCTGCTTTTTCATAAAAGCCAGAGGGTTAACACAAAGTAACTCAATAGGAGTGATTCTAGGACACCACTTTATATAACTCCACAGGTTGCTATTCAAATAAACTATAAAGTGTGTGGGAGGAGAGTGCAAGGAGGGAGTGTGTCTTTCACACAGTGGAATTCTAAGTGCCTAGTGCTCCTGGAATTTTCAGATATGAGTGGCCTCAGGCAAATCCTTGAAGGACTAAAACAGTATGGTTCACATATGTAGACTTTTGGAGGTTCAACTTGAGTCCTCTTTTCAGTTTTATAGTAATATGAAACTGTTTTCCTCTTAGATTATTTTTTATAGTTTAGGGCATGTAAAGGAAAAGGTAGATTGCTTGCTCCTGGGGCTCTTTGTCTTAAATTTGCTTTCTATTAAAGATTGAAGGCAGGGCCACATAGCATGAAAACAGATAAGAAGGGACAGACATAGTTAACATTCTGTTTTGGAAGTTCAGGAGTCTCATCAGTGCCCTGGGTTGAAAGGAAGTCTGGACTGTTTTCATAATTGTTCATTACTTCATTCAACACACTCATTAACATTACATATGGTATAAAGAAAGCAATGTATATTCTCCTTATCCTCAAGGAGTTGTTAATTTAGTAGGGGCTTGTTGTTCAGTTGCTAAGTTGTGTCCAATTTTTGTAACCCCATGAACTGCAGCACTCCAGGATACCTTGACCTTTACTATCTCCCTGAGTTTGTTCAAATTCATGTCCATTGAGTCCGTGATGCTATCTAACCACCTCATTGTTGCCCCCTTCTACTTTTGCCTTCAGTTTTTCCCAGCATCAGGGTCTTTTCCATGAATCAGCTCTTCCAATCAGGTGGCCAAAGGATTGGAGCTTTAGCATCAGTTTTTCCAAAGAATATTCAGGGTTGATTTCCTTTAGAATTGACTGGTTTGATGTCCTTGCAGTCCAGGGGTCTCTCAAGAGTCTTCTCCAGCACCACAATTCAAAAGCATCAATTCTTTGGTACTCAGCCTTCTTTGGGGTCCAACTCTCACATTCATACATGACTACTGAAAAAACCATAGCTTTGACTATATGGACCTTTGTTGGCAAAGTGATGTTTCTGCTTTTTAATATGCTGTCTAGGTTTGTCATAGTTTTCCTTCCAAGGAGCAAGCATCTGTTAATTTCATGATTGCAGTCACCATCCACAGTGATTTTGGAGCCCAAGAAAATAAAATCTGTCACTGCTTCCACTTTTCCCCCTTCTATTTGCCATTAAGTGTTGGGGCTGGATGCCATGATCTTAGTTTTTTGAATACTGAATTTTAAGTCAGGTTTTTCACTCTCATCTTTCACCTTCATCAGAGGCTCTTTAGTTTCCTTCCACTTTCTGCCATTAGAGTGGTATCATCTGCAGATCTGAGGTATCATCTGCAGTGGTATCATCTGCAGATATTTCTTCTGGCAATCTTGATTCCAGCTTGTGATTCATCCAGACTAGCATTTCCCATGATGTAATCTGCATAGAAGTTAAACCAACAGGGTGACAATATACAGTCTTGTCGTACAACTTTCCCTGTTTTGAAACAGTCCATTGTTCCATGTTGGTTTTTAATTGTTGCTTCTTGACCTGCATACAGTTTTCTCAGGAGACAGGTAAGGCAGTGTTGTATTCCTATCTCTTTAAGAATTTTTCACTGTTTGTTGTGATTCACACAGTCACAGGTTTTAGTGTAGCCAGTAAAGCAGATGCAGATGTTTTGCTGGAATTTCCTTACTTTCACTGTGATCCAGCAAATGCTGGAAATTTGATCTCTCCTTCCTCTGCCTCTTCAAAACACAGTTTGTACATCTGGAAGTTCTCAGTTCACATATTGCTGAAGCCTAGCTTGAAGGACTTTTGAACATAATCTTACTAGCACATGAAATGAGCACAACTGTCCGGTAGTTTAACATTCTTTGGAACTGCCCTTCTTTGAGACTGGGAAGAAAATTAAGGGCTAGAAGCAAGTAAATGGGTAATTAATGAAGTGTGAGGGCATGGCAACCCACTCTAGTATTCTTGGAGAATCCCCATGGATAGAGGAGCCCGGCAGGCTACAGTTGACAGGGTCTCAAAGAGTTGGACATGACTGAGCAACTAAGCCCAGCACAATGAAGTGTGAGAAATGCAGTTATGGTGAGGGTTCCCTTCCAGGATGCTGACTTCTCATTATATCTTCATGTGGCAGAGAGCAGAGAGAGGGGGCTGGCTCTCTCATAACTCTTTTAAGAGCACTAATCCTTTTCATGAGGGCTCGACTCTTATGACCTCACCTAATATCATTATATTGCATAATAAAATTTCAACACATGCATTCTGAAAGGACACATGTATTCAACTCATAACAAATACTCTAGATATAAGATAAAGTGGAAGAAACTACCAGATATAGACTTGGAGGGATGGTAGTATTGAAGACTTCCTAGAGAATGTGACAGTCAAGCTGAGATATGAAGGATGATTAAGAATTAGAAAAACAAAGAAGCCCCTTCATGGATCATAGCCTTGTTGTGGTGAAGTGGCTTGCATAACACAATGAAGCTATGAGCCATGTGTGCAGGGCCACCCAAGATAGACAGATCATAGTGAAGAGTTCTAGCAAAATGTGTAAATGGCAAACCACTTTGGTATTATTGCCTGGAGAACCCTATGAACCATATGAAAAAGCAAAAAGATATGACACCAGAAGATAAGCCCACCAGGTCAAGTGCTGAGTATGCTACCGGGAAGAACAGAGGGCAATTACTGATGGCTTCAGTAAGAATGAAGCAACTAGGCCAAAGCATGAACAATGCTCAGCTGGATGTGTCTGGTGGTGAAAGTAAAGTCCAATGTTGTAAAGAACAATATTGCATAGGAATCTGGAATATTAGGTCCATGAATCAAGGTAAATTGGACATGGTCAAGAAGGAGATGGCAAGATTGAACATTGACATCTTAGGAATCAGTGAACTAAAATGGATGGGAATGGTCAAATTTAATTCAGATGACCATTATATCTATTACAGTGGGCAAGAATCTCTTAGAAGAAATGCATTCACTATTTAAATTCCTAAAAGATGATCCTGTTAAAGTGCTTCACTCAGTATGTCAGCAAACTTGGAAAGCTCGGCAGTGGCTGCAAAGCTGGAAAAGGTCAATTTTCATTCCAACCCCAAAGAAGGGCAATGACAAAGAATTTTCAAGCTATCAGATTATTGTACTTGTTTCACATGCTAGCAAGGTTATGCTCAAAAATCCTTCAAGCTAGGCTTCAGCAGTATGTGAACTGAGAACTTCCAGATGTATAAGCTGGGTTTCAAAGAGACAGAGGAAGCAGAGATCAAATTGCCAACATTCATTGGATCATGGAGAAAACAAGATAATTTCAGAAAAACATCTATTTTTGTTTCATTCACTACACTAAGGCCTTTGACTGTGTGGATCACAACAAACTGTGGAAAATTCTTACAGAGTTGGGAATACCACACTGCCTTACCTGTCTCCTGAGAAAGCTGTATGCAGGTCAAGAAACAACAATTAAAAACCAACATAGAACAATGGACTGTTTCAAAACTGGGAAAGTTGTACAATAAGATTGTATATTGTCACCCTGTTGGTTTAACTTCTATGCAGACTACATCATGGGAAATGCTAGTCTGGATGAATCACAAGCTGGAATCAAGATTGCCAGAAGAAATATCAACAACCTCAGATCTGCAGATGATACCACTCTAATGGCAGAAAGTGAAAAGGAACTAAAGAGTCTGTTGGTAAAGGTGAAAAGTAAAGTGAAGTTGCTCAGTCATGTCTAACTCTTTGCGACCCCATGGACTGTAGACTGCCAGGCTCCTCTGTCCATAGGATTTTCCAGGCAAGAATACTGGAGTGGGTTGCCATTTCCTTGTCTAGGGGATTTTCCAAACCTAGGGATTGAACCCAAATCTCCTGTACTGCACTCAGACTTTTTACCATCTGTAAAAGCAAAACTAAAAAACAACCAAAATGGAGAACAAGACTGTGGATGAGTAGATGGACGTGGAGTAGATGCTCTCCACAGATACATAAGGAATATATCTTCAGACACAGAAGTGCATGCAGAACATCAGCTGAGAGTGGACAGCAGTACCTGACCAGAGGAAAGGAGTATATCAGTTCAGTTCAGTCGCTCAGTCGTGTCCTACTCTTTGCGACCCCACGAATCACAGCACGCCAGGCCTCCCTCTCCATCACCAAGTCCCGGAGTCCATCCAAACTCATGTCCATTGAGTCGTTGATGCCATCCAGCCATCTCATCCTCTGTCGTCCCCTTCTCCTCCTGCCCCCAATCCCTCCCAGCATCAGGGTCTTTATAGAGTCATGCAAACCTTGGTAGGATTATGAGTAGATGGACGTGGAGTAGATGCTCTCCACAGATACATAAGGAATATATCTTCAGACACAGAAGTGCATGCAGAACATCAGCTGAGAGTGGACAGCAGTACCTGACCAGAGGAAAGGAGTATATCAGTTCAGTTCAGTCGCTCAGTCGTGTCCTACTCTTTGCGACCCCACGAATCACAGCACGCCAGGCCTCCCTCTCCATCACCAAGTCCCGGAGTCCATCCAAACTCATGTCCATTGAGTCGTTGATGCCATCCAGCCATCTCATCCTCTGTCGTCCCCTTCTCCTCCTGCCCCCAATCCCTCCCAGCATCAGGGTCTTTATAGAGTCATGCAAACCTTGGTAGGATGAAGGAACTAGGGGTAAAAACAGGAGTGTTAATAGGACTGGACCTGCCCTCAGCAGGGGTCCGATCTCCACATCGGGGCAACCTTCTGAGTCAAAGGAGAAACATTTAAGGCTGAGAGTGAAACAGTTGATCTGTGGCAGCCCAAATGGAATGAGAATCAGACAGTCCTTGCCACAGCCATACATACCCCAGACAGGGACTCAAGTCTTCTGGAAGGTGCAGTGGCTGGGAACTGAAGTTTAGGGATTGCAAAGCAACCCCAGGGTGAGGGCTGCTATTGATTATGGAGAGGCCAATCAAGGGGAGGTGAGGGAGAAGACTGTGGTGGGAAATGCCTGTGGGGAAAAGCTGGGCAGCCAGGGAAGCAAGGTAATACTGCTGAGTCATGCATAGGGGTTGGCGCCATCACCATAGCCTCTCTCTCTCTCTCCCACCACATGCTAGCATTTACAGCTGAACAATAGTGAGTCTGGCCCATCAAACACCTGAGGCACTGAACTACAGAGCAGGACTCCACCCAGGGTGCTCCTTTAAGTGCCTGATGCACCAATCTACAGAGTAAGACCCCAGCCAGGGGGTGTCCTCGATGTGCTTGAAGAGGCAGAGCTAAGGAGAAAGACTGGCCAAAGAGGCCTTCTGATCGCCAGCTACAAGAGGCTTGAAAAAAGACCATAACTCCCACGGCAGAGGCAGTCTGTGTCCCTGCACACTTGGGGCCGCCAGGGTCCCCACAAACCCAAGCAGCTGCACCACCTTCACACTCAACTCTCACTGAGGCAGAGCTGCCACAGGCAAAAAATGTCTTGCGTCTATGTGCACAGGGTTGCTTCCGTAGTGTCTGACTCTTTGTAACCCTGTAGACTGTGGCCTGCCATGCTTCTCTGTCAGGGAGGTGGTACTCCAGGCAAGAATATTGGAGCATATTGGCCAATACTGGTTGCCATACCTTCTAGAGCACTATATTTCCTGGTGCCCTAGCCGCCAGCTCCCCTGAGTACCTGGTGCTGCCAGAACCCCTGCAACCCAGGCAGCCGCACCACCACCACATCTGGCCCTCACAAGGGCAAACCCCAGTCCTCCAGGGCAGCCTCAGGAGCAAACCCCAGTGGATGACCCACATGCAGAGGTGGAAATGAAACCACAGTTGAAACCCAGGGGCAGTATGGCTAAGCAAGAAGACCCAAAACCTTCCCACCAGCTGTACAAACTGCAGATGAAATCCACATGATCAACTAGGCAGACTCTGTGTCTATGGAATATATAAAAGATCACTGAGAGCTACCACAAAAGAAAACACACTAGTTCTGATAGCTGTGGACATTGAAGGCAAGATCACATAGGAGGAGGACCTGATTAGAATCTGAGCTGCCCACATAGTGGGTCCAGAGATCAACACAGTGTTGGAGGGCATCCTAGAGAGGTGAGGTGAACTGTGAGTCCCAGCGAGGGAAAGGACTCTGATAGCAGTGACTCAAGAAAAGCATTTATTATTCTTATGTTTTGACTTGTTCTGTAGATTCTTTTGGATTTTTTTTTGCCCCTTGCCCTTGTCACCCCTCTGCTGTAGTGTTGATTTTATTGGCACTATGAAATCTAATTAAGCTTTTAAGCTTTTTTCTTTCTGTCACATTTTTTATTGTAGTTATAAACCTCTGCCTCTACATTGGTCTTTTGCAGTTCTGTGGAATTTTCCTTTTTTTTTTTTTAATCTTTTTTTAATTTTAATTTTTTATACCTATTATTATTTTTTCTACATTTATTCCTTTGTTTGCCTTTCCTACTGTTCTTTTCCCCTAGTAGTTTTGTATGTATAAATTTATCATATATAAATTTAATTGTATATAATTTAAAGGAATATAACTTAATACATATAAATCTAAATGTATATAATTTAATGTATATAAATCTTTATCTACCTCAACTTTGCATATCTATTCTTCTCTCTTTTCTTTCTTTCCTTTCCCCTCAACATATTTGTTAGTTTTGTTTTCATTGCTTTATTCTTCACTTGGCACCTTGCTTTAGTTTTGTTTTCCAGTTTGTGCTTTAGTTAGTTTTGTTCTTAACTGGTAAATATAATTTTTGATTTTGTTTGCTGGATCAATCTACTGTACTTTATTTTTGTTGGACTGTTTCACTTTGATCGTGGGTGTGTATATATATATATATATATATATATGTATATATTTGCCTGATTTTGTAACTGCCATTTATCTGGGATCCATCTTTGGTTTCTCATTTTTGAATATTTGTTTTAATCTCACTTAATGCCACAACAAACCACTTGTGGAATCTTCATTCCTGACCAGAGATCAAGCCCTGAGTCTTTGGAGTGGGAGCACTAACTCCAAGACCCTAGACTGCCAGAGAACTAACCCTGCTGCTGCTGCTGCTGCTGCTAAGTCGCTTCAGTCGTGTCGGATCCTGTGCGACCCCAGAGACAACAGCTCACCAGGCTCCCCTGTCCCTCGGATTCTCCAGGCAAGAACACTGGAGTGGGTTGCCATTTTCTTCTCCACTGCATGAAAGTGAAAAGTGAAAGTAAAGTCACTCAGTCATGTCCGAACTAACCCTAGGGAGTATCAAATAGTGAGTACTCACCCAAAGGAAACCACTTGAATACAAGACCTGGCATCACCCAACCACCAGTAGCACCCTGTGCAGGACGCCTCATCTAAACAACAACCAAGACAAAAATACAAACCTAAGACAACTGAAAAAAGAAGAAGAACAACAACAAGAACAAAAAAACACCCAAAAGTTACTAGAAGGAAAGAAATCATAAAGATTGGAGCAGAAATAGATGAAAAAGAAAGGAAAGAAACAATAGTAAAAATTAATACAACTAAAAGCTGGTTCTTTGAGAAGATAAACAAAATTGATGAGCCTTTAGCCAGACTCATCAAGAAAAAAAGAAGATTCAAATCAACAAAATTAGAAATGAAAAAGGAGACATTACAACAGACAATGCAGAAATACAAAGAATTACAAGAGTCTATTATGAAAAACTGTATGGCAATAAAATGGATAACCTGGAGGAAATGGACAGATTCTTAGAAAAGTTCCATCTTCTACGACTGGGCCAGGAAAAATTAGAAATTATGAGCAACCCAATTACAAGCACTGAAATTGAAGCTGTGATCAAAAATCTCCCCCCAAAACAAAAGCCCAGGACCAGATAGACGGCATCACAGGAGATTTCTATCAAACATTTAGAGAAAAGCTAATGCCTATCCTTCTAAAACTCTTTCAAAAAATTTCAGGGGAAGGAACACTTCCAAACTCATTCTACAAGGCCACCACCACCTTGATACCAAAACCAGACAAAGACAACACAAAAAAAGAAAACTACAGGCCAATATCACTGATGAACATAGATACAAAAATCCTTATCAAAATTTTAGCAAACAGAATTCAGCAACACATCACAAAGCTCATACACCATGATCAAGTTGAGTTTATTCCAGGAATGCAAGGATTCTTCAATATATACAAATCAATCAATGTGATACAACATATTAACAAATTGAAAGATGAAAACCATATGATCACCAGTGTTTTATAGTTTTCTATATATAGGTCTTTAGTTTCTTTAGGTAGATATATTCCTAAGTATTTTATTCTTTTCGTTGCAATGGTGAATGGAATTGTTTCCTTAATATCTCTTATTAGTGTATAGGAATGCAAGGGATTTCTGTGTGCTGCCTTATGGCCCAGCAATCCCACTGCTGGGCATATACACCGAGAAAACCAGAATTGAAAGAGACACGTGTACCCCAATGTTCATTGCAGCACTGTTTATAATAGCCAGTACATGGAGGCAACCTAGATGTCCATCAGCAGATGAATGGATAGGAAAGTTGTGGTACATATACACAATGGAATATTACTCAACCATTAAAAAGAATACATTTGAATCAGTTCTAAAGAGGTGGATGAAACTGGAGCCTATTATACAGAGTGAAGTAAGCCAGAAAGAAAAACACCAATACAGTATACTAGCACATATATATGGAATTTAGAAAGATGGTAATGATAACCCTGTATGTGAGACAGCAAAAGAGACACAGATGTGTAGAACAGTCTTTTGGCCTCAGTGGGAGAGGGAGAGGGTGGGATGATTTGGGAGAATGGCATTGAAACATGTATAATATCATATATGAAATGAATTGGCAGTCCAGGTTCGATGCATGATACTGGATGCTTGGGGCTGGTGCACTGAGATGACCCAGAGAGATGGTACGGGGAGGGAGGAGGGAGGGGGGTTCAGGATGGGGAACATGTGTATACTTGTGGTGGATTCATGTTGATGTATGGCAAAACCAATACAATATTGTAAAGTAATTAGCCTCCAATTAAAATAAGTTTATATTAAAAAAGAAAACCATATGATCATCTCACTAGATGCAGAAAAAGCCTTTGATGAAATTCAGTACCCATTTATGATTAAAAATCTTCAAAAAATGGGCATATAAGGAACCTACTTCAACATAGTAAAGGCCATATATAACAAGCCTACAGCAAACATTATTCTCAATGGTAAAAAAACTGAAAGGATTCCCCCTAAGATCAGGAACAAGACAAGGGTATCCACTTTCACCACTATTATTCAACAAAGTTCTAGAAGTCCTAGCAACAGCAATCAGAGAAGAAAAAGAAATAAAAGGAATCCAGATCAGAAAAGAAGTAAAGCTCTCATTATTTGCTGATGACCTGATACTGTACATAGAAAACCCTAAAGATAATATCAGAAAATTACTAGAGCTAATCAGTGAATTTAACAAAACTGCAGGATACAAAATCAATACACAGAAACCACTTGCATTTCTATATACTAACAATGAAATATCAGAAAGAGAAATTAAGGAATCAATCACATTCACCATTGCAACAAAAAGAATTAAATATCTAGGAATAAACTTACCCAAGGAGACAAAAGAACTGTACACAGAAAATTATAAGACACTAATTAAAGAAAACAAAGATGACATAAAGAGATATCCCATGTTCCTGGGTAGGAAGAATCAATACTGTGAAAATGATTATACTACCAAATGCAATCTACAGACTCAATGTGATGCCTATCAAATTACCAATGGAATTTTTCACAGAACTACAAAAAACTTTCACAATTCATATGGAAACACAAAAGACCCCAAATAGCCAAAGCAGTTTTAAGAAAGAAGAATGGAGCTGAAAGAATCAACCTTCCTGACTTCAGATTATACTACAAAGCTACAGACATCAAGACAGTATGGTACTGGCACAAAAACAGACATATAGACCAATGGAACAAGATATAAAGCCCAGAAATAAACCCATGTACTTATGGATACTTTATTTTTGACAAAGGAGGCAAGAATATACAATGGGGCAAAGACAGGCTCTTCAATAAATGGTGCTGGGAAAACTGGTCAGCTATATGTAAAATAATGAAATTAGAACACTTCCTAACACCATACACAAAGATAAACTCAAAATGGATTAAAGGCCTAAATGTAAGACCAGAAACTATAAAACTCGTTGAGGAAAACATAGGCAGAACACTCGATGACACAAATGAAAGCAAGATCCTCTATGACTTACCTCTTAGAATAACAGAAATGAAAACAAAAATAAACAAGTGGGACCTGATTAAACTTAAAGGTTTTTGCACAGCAAAGGAAACTCTAAGCCAAGTGAAAAGACAACCCTCAGAATGGGAGAAAATAATGTCAAATGAAACAACTGACAAAGGATTAATTTCCAAAATACACAAGCAGCTCATACAACTCTATAAAAAAAAAAAAAAAA
>SJYX01002110.1:156562-189368 GCA_006410675.1 Oreotragus oreotragus
AAAAAAAAAAAAAAAACCCAATCAAATAATGGGGAAGAAAACCTAAAAAGACATTTCTCCAAAGAAGACATACAGATGGCTAACAAGCACAAGAAAAGATGCTCAACATTACTCATTATTAGAGAAATGCAAATCAAACCAACAATGAGATATCACCGCACACTGGTCAGAATGGCCGTCATCAAATATTCTACAAACAATAAATGCTGGAGAGGGTGTGGAGAAAAAGGAACGCTCTTGCACTGTTGGTGGGAATGTAAATTAATTCAGCCACTTTGGAAGATGGTATGGCGATTCCTTAAAATACTAGGAATAAAACCACCATATGACCCAGCAATCCCACTTCTAGGCATATGTCCTGAGGAAACCAAAATTGAAAAAGACGCAAATATCCCATTGTTCGTTTCAGCACTATTTGCAATAGCTACAACATGGAAGCAACCTAGATGTCCACTGACAGATGCATGGATAAAGAAGTTGCAGTACATACACACAATGGAATATTATTCAGCCATAAAAAGGAAGGCATTTGAGTCAGTTCTGATGAGATGGATGAACCTAGAACTATACAGAGTGAAGTGAGTCAGAATGAGAAAGATAAATATTGTATTCTAACACATATATACAGAATCTAGAAAAATGGTACTGAAGAATTTATTTACAGGGCAGCAGTGAAGAAACAGACATAGAGAATAGACTTATGCACATGGGGAGAGGGGAGCAGAGGGTGAGATGTGTGGAAAGAGTAACACGGAAACTTGGGGTGGGAGATGGGAGGGAGGTTCAAAAGGGTGGGGATATATGTATACCTATGGCTGGTTCACGTTGAGGTTGGACAGAAAACAGCAAAATTTTGTAAAGCAATTATCCTTCAATAAAAACATAATTAAAAAACCCCCAAATCTCTATCACACTAAAGCAAAACCACCAACTTATTTTATGTCATGTAAAGCAAAAGACTGACATTAAGATATGTGACAATGCATCTAGCCAGCGGGTCTTCTATGGGTGGTTTCAGCAGTGATGGGAAATAAGGCATGATTCAGTTCCAGCTTTTAAAACACAACAGCAAAAAACTCTCTGCCTCCCTTCAAGATGCAGGTCAAGGGGACGATTCTGGGTTGCCGTTAGTGAAGCATTCATTTTGCTGCTTTGTGTCACACTTCTCATTTTTATTCCCAGTTAATTACTATCTGCATGTAATGCTAGGCTGATAGACCATAAATTAGCAGGTTTCAGGACAGATACCTTAAACGGTTCTTAGGGAGGGTAAACAAAGTGAAAAACTTGGCTTAAAGCTCCATATTCAAAAAACTAAGATCATGGCATCTCCAGCCCATCACTTCATGGGAAATAGAAAGGAAAAAGTTGAAGCAGAGACAGATTTTATTCTGGGGGCTCCACAATTACTGGGGATGGTGACTGCAGCCATGAGATTAAAAGACACTTTTTCTTGAAAGAAAAACTATGACAAACCTAGACAGCATATTAAAGAGCAGAAACATCACTTTGCCAACCAAGGTCCACATAGTCAGAGCTATGGTTTTTTCCAGTAGTCATGTACAGATGTGAAAGTTGGGCCCTAAAGAAAGTTGAATACTGAAGAGTTGATGCTTTTGAATTGTAGTGCTGAAGAAGGCTTTTGAGAGTCCTTTGGACTGCAAGGAGATCAAACGAGCCAATCCTAAGGAAATCAACCCTGAATAGTTCATTGGAAGGAGTGGTGCTGAAGCTCCAATACTTTGGCTATCTCATGTGAAAAGCTGACTCATTGGGAAAAAACCCGGATGCTGGGAAAGATCTAAGTCAAAAGGAGAAGGGGGTGATAGAGGATGAGATGGCTATATAGCATCACTGACTCAATGGACATGAATTTGAGCAAACTCCGGGAGATAGTGGGCTTACCAGGCGGCACTAGTGGTAAAGAACCTGCCTGCCAATGTAGGAGATGTGGGTTCAATCCCTGGGTCAGGAAGATCCCCTGGAGAAGGAAATGGCAACCCACTCGAATATTGTTGCCTGGTAAGTTCCATGGACAGAGGAGCCTGGAGGGGTTGCAAAGGGTCAGACATGACGGAAGGGACTTAGCATGCAAAGCACGTATGCACAGGAGACTGGCCTGCTATAGTCCGTGGGATTGCAGAGTTAAACATGACTTAGTGACTGAACAACAAAACAAAGAAATGAATAATATTCTCGGCAGAACAATCTGGGAGAGATACTGAGTCATTTTCATTGAAAGAAAAAACAGGAGAGTTTTTTATGCTTTGAAGGTGAACTAGTGGAAAAGTCCTGGGGGACAATTGAGTAGAAGTTGATCACTATGATTAGGCCATTTTTGTTTACTGATTGGCACTTTTTGAAATTAGGCTACCCTCCCTTAGAGTCTAGGAGATAGATGTACTCTCTTTCTCAATGATTGTATTTCAAATGGTTCTCAGATCATTGAGAAAGACATTCCTGGGTTATAAAGCTGGCAAATGCTGGGAGAAGATAGCTCAAAGGGGGAGAGAAAAAAAAATTCAAGTATCTTACAGTACTCTTAAGAGTATATAACTTGGCCAGAGGCCTAAGTTCAGGAAGGAATCTAAGTTTTGAGTCAAGCTGCCTTTGACTGTGTGGATCACAATGAACTGTGGAAAATTCTGAGAGAGATAGGAATATCAGACCACCTGACCTGCCTCTTGAGAAATCTGTATGTGGCTCCTCTGTCCATGGGATTCTCCAGGCAAGAATACTGGAGTGGGTTGCCATTTCCTCCTCCAGGGGAGTCTTTCCAGCCCAGGGATTGAACCTGAGTCTCTTGCATTGCAGACAGATTCTTTACGGCCTGAGCTACAGGGAAGTTGGTGACTAATTATCAGCTAGTCTCTGTGTGTGGCGGTGCTGTCCCCTCAGAACTAGCGCAGAGAACCCAGGCTCAGAGCTCCCAGGGGCCAGGCAGCCCCAGACGTCCTCTCCTGAACCTCAGACGGGAGAACCTGACACACCCAGTCAAGAGACGGGGCCAGGAGGGATGCCACAGCCAGGAAGGCCAGGATCTCAGTCCAAGTTCCTCTGTCAGACGCCACACCAGAGCAGCTCTCACCCACAGTTACGAGACCCAAGTCTGGTGGAGTGGGATCCACAGCCAGGCACCTGGGATTGAGGCAGCAAGAAGGGCCTGGCGCTGCTTGGGAAAGGGAGTGCGTGATGAGTGTGTGGCAGGAAGTGGCAGGGGAGTTGGAGAGAGAGCGGGAGTGGGGGAGGAAGAGAGTAGGGGGAAGGGAGGGGAAGTAAAGCTGGGGGAGAAGAGAGGGAGTACATCCCTCTAGGATGTACCCTGGTGCCATCTGCTTCCAGAACAGACCTCCCCTTGGCCGTGGCTTTCAAGAGGTCAGCTAAGTTGCTGGAGGACTCAGATCTCTTAACATTTTTTTAGATATTTTAAATCACAGTCATTAAATGTGGAATGCTCTTTATAAATTATGGTGAAATACACAGGGTCTACACACATATTCCTGTACTGTTGTTGTTCAGTTGCAAGAGGAGCTAAAAAGCCTCTTGATGAAAGTGAAAGAGGAGAGTGAAAAAGAAGCTCAACATTCAGAAAACGAAGATCATGGCATCGGGTCCCATCACTTCATGGGAAATAGATGGGGATGTGGAAGGAGTATGTCAAGGCTGTATATTGTCACCCTGCTTATTTAACTTATATGCAGAGTAAATCAAGAGAAACCCTGGGCTCGAAGAAGCACAAGCTGGAATCAAGATTGCTGGGAGAAATATCCATAACCTCAGATATGCGGATGACACCACCCTTATGGCAGAAAGTGAAGAGGAACTAAAAAGCCTCATGATAAAAGTGAAAGTGGAGATGAAAAAGTTGGCTTAAAGCTCAACATTCAGAAAACTAAGATCATGGCATCCGGTCCCATCACTTCATGGAAAATAGATGGGGAAACAGTGGAAACAGTGTCAGACTTCATTTTGGGGGGGCTCCAAAATCAGTGCAGATGGTGACTGCAGCCATGAAATTAAAAGACACTTACTCCTTGGAAAAAAAGTTATGACCAACCTAGATACTATATTAAAAAGCAGAGACATTACTTTGCTGACTAAGGTCCGTCTAGTCAAGGCTATGGTTTTTCCTGTGGTCATGTATGGATGTGAGAGTTGGACTGTGAAGAAGGCTGAGCGCCGAATTGATGCTTTTGAACTGTGGTGTTGGAGCAGACTCTTGAGTGTCCCTTGGACTGCAAGGAGATCCAACCAGTCCATTCTGAAGGAGATCAGCTCTGGGATTTCTTTGGAAGGAATGATGCTAAAGCTGAAACTCCAGTACTTTGGCCACCTCATGCAAAGAGTTGACTCATTGGAAAAGACTCTGATGCTGGGAGAAGGAGGGAAAGGGGGGCGACAGAGGATAAGATGGCTGGATGGCATCACTGACTCAATGGACATAAGTTTGAGTGAACACTGGGAGTTGGTGATGGACAGGGAGGCCTGGTGTGCTGCGATTCATGGGGTCGCAAAGAGTCAGACATGACTGAGCAACTGAACTGAACTGAACTGAAAATTCATGGTAGATTAAATGGCAAACTAAATTAATAGTAAGAATATTAGCAATTTTGGTAGTCTACTGTACATGTTAGTTCCCTCAAAATATTCTTGGATTACAGTTTCTAATAGCATCAGAAACTTCAGTTTTAATGACTTGAATGACATTTATTAACTTTCCTATTATTAGTGCAAAGTAAACAGCATTATTTTATAGCCAAAAAAATAATTAATCTGCACCACAGTTCCTCTTTTGTGAGTCATCAAATGCCACCTACCTGTGACAAGTTTCAGAGCCATTAGAAGGGATTTTCCATCCTCTGCAATGTCTTCCTGACAAAAGAAAAAATTTATAAAGTATACAAATTTGTCTTTTCTCAGGCAAGGGATTATATTTATTTTAATGGTGTCTTACACTGGAAAGAGCCATATGAAAGATCTATATCTTTGCTTCCTTCACACCTATATGGATCTATTTCCATGACTGAAAGGCAAGCCAGATATTTTGCTTCAAATTTAAAAAAGAGAGAGAGAGAAGGAAGAAAAAGCCCACCTCACTCAGTATGCTAAGTGTAGTCCTTAAGTGTTTATCAGTTTCTCAAGGGCAGTGGAAGAGTAAAACTATTCTGTACAGTTTACAAGGCAAAACTATAATACAGTCTCAGTGTTTCTACATGTTCATGGATGATGCATATCCTGCCTCAGGTTCATCTGTGCAAGGATCATCGACGTCAGCATGCTGTTTTCCTAATTTGGCTTTGAGTTACTGCCATGAGGTTATCAACATTTTAGAACAAAATGATTCTATTTTAAAGTTCTGAATAGGGCTTTATTTTGTTTAAGATTCCATTCTTAGTATCACTTGGAACACTTTTGCCTCAACTGTTAATTTAAGAAAAGTCAAAGTCCTCAAACAATGCAACAATGCCAAGGAAAAGAATTTAACATGCAAAGCTAAATTGGGGGTGCCACTTCGCTGTATAGCAATGCTTCTTAGAAGTTGCTCATATAGACTCTGATTAGGAGGATCCAGTTTAGGACTGGCCAAGACTAGAAAAATGAGTGATGCTCTTTATTTAGGTGTCTTGTCTCTGGAAATGGCTGCTTTCCTTTTATATCATTTAGAATTAAATGCTTAAGGATTTTTCTAATCTTTTCTAAAGTGATGTTTCAAAATATCTGATTGCATGAGATAAATTCAGACCCCCATGCTTATACAGTCAGAACACTGAACTAGAATCTCACCTAAATTCTACAATCCAGTGATCCATTCCTGGGAGAAACTGTGTAACTTCCCTCATGAAGATCTCTCCCTTTCAGAATTAGCTAATAGTAAATACCTTAGAGAGACCCAACCAGTCCATTCTAAAGGAGATCAGCCCTGGTGTTCTTTGAAAGGAATGATGCTAAAGCTGAAACTCCAGTACTTTGGCCACCTCATGCGAAGAGTTGACTCATTGGAAAAGACTCTGATGCTGGGAGGGATTGGGGGCAGGAGGAGAAGGGGACAACAGAGGATGAGATGGTTGGATGGCATCACCGACTCGATGGACGTGAGTTTGAATGAACTCTGGGAGATGGTGATGGACAGGGAGGCCTGGCATGCTGCGACTCATGGGGTCGCAAAGAATCAAACATGACTGAGCTACTGAACTGAACTGAACTGAAATACCTTAGAACCTAATGACAACAACTGATGCTGATGTAACACGATGTAGAAATGCATCCATTATACTATATCCATATATTGTTAGTATGAACTGGCTATTCAGTTGGGCTGTTGTTTGGATGCAGTCAAGCATCAAGGTCATTACAGGGATTGAGATCATTCTAAGCAGTTCATGGAGTAGAAAGACAGTCAAGAAGGGCTTGGTTCCAATTCTAGAATTTATTAACTGTACAATTGGTTAATTCTTGAACCCATCTGGGACTCAGTTTTATAGTTTGCAATCAGCAAAGGCTTTTGTGAAGATAAATATTTAATTAGGTAGCACAGTACCGGCACATAGGGGTACACAATAATCATTTGTTGAATAAATGAGTGATCAATTCTCAGGAATTCAAGAATTAACAAAATCTTCTTTCTATTCTACTGAAGGTGAACTGACCAACAGATAGTTTTGTTGTTTCTAAAGTTACTGACATATTTTTTCCTCTTTCATGTCCTTGCTTTTTTTTTAAGAAACTTTAAATTTGAATACCTATCTACTGAATGGTTCAGAAAATTGATGCCTAAAATTATTTTTCCCATCATCTCATCTCTGCCAAACTATTAAAGAATAACAAAAAAGAAAAAAAAATTTCACCCCACAGTTACTATGCCAGACACTTCTCTTTCTGTTTCTAAATTATTAATAGCTGCCTTAGCAGTGAATTCCTTTGTGACCCTTTATGTCCTGGAGAATCACCATAACTTTAAGTATTGTCACTGTACCTTGAACCTTACTATACATAAAGAGATGAGAAAGTTTTTGAAAACATGTGACCTTCCTTAAGGTAGAAGAAGTAGATGGTGGTCAAAGTATATATATATATATATACACACACACACACATAGCATATATACTGCATTGTAGTATACTCCCAAAGGGGCTTCCCAGGTGGTGCTGTTGGTAAAAAAAATCTGCTTGCCAATTCAGGAGACACAAGAGACACAGGTTCCATCCCTGGGTTGGGAAGATTCCCCTGGAGTAAGAAATGACAACCCACTCCAGTATTCCAGTCTAGAAAATTCTATGGACAGAGGACTGTGGCAGGCTACAGTCCATGGGGTTGTAAAAAAGTCCAACACACCTGAGTATGCACACACACTCTCCCAAAACATATCAGGCAGAGTTGTTTTGTTGTTAAGACATATCTCTTAGGTGTGCAATAAGTTACATAGGTTGGTTTACTGAACATCCATATCAACCCCTCTTCCTTTGTTTCTATCTATTTTATCATGATCAGCTTCTTCAAATCTAGAGGTGACCCAGCTCTGGTCAGTTAGGCATGAGTATGTGACTGCCAAGAAACCGTTTCTTCTTTTTCCTCTTCTTCCTCTTCATTCCTAAAGCTCAGACTAAATCCCTGGAGAAGCAACAGCCTCTTGCAGCCAACAGGACAAAATACAGAGTAAGGTCAGTGAAAGCTGAGTTAGCCTAAGTTCCATGTTTAATTGAGACATGTACTTTCCTAAGGTTATTATTATTATTTTTTTTAATGAACATAAAGTCTTACTTTTTAAGCTACTAAAGAAAGGGATTTCTGAACTTGTATTGGAATGCATCATGGTATAAAACCTGACTTCACATCCCCCCTTTGAGCTGATTTCTTTGATGTCTAAAGTCAGATATTTTGTTATGCTGTGCTCACATAACTTTGTGTATATGGTTTTCCAACAACAACAAAAAAAAATGTTCTCACTAAGGTATAAATCAAAAAGTGCACAAAATAAAGAATCTATCTTAATGGTCTGTTACAAAGTGAGGCCAAACTTGGAACCAAGTCAAGAAACAGAACATCTTCAGAAACCCAGCTTACTCACTGGAAAAGATCCTGATCCTGGGAAAGAATGAAGACAGAAGGAGAAGGGGGTAACAAGAAGATGAGATGGTTGGATGGCATCTTCAACTCAATGAATATAGGTTTGATCAAACTCTTCCAGGAGATAGTGAAGGACAAGGAAGGCTGGCACACTACAGTCCACGGGGTTGCAAAGAGTTGGACACAACTTAGCAACTGAACAAGAAACCCAGAGTGCCCTCTCCAGCCACCTACTTGTCACTCTCCCTCCCTCTCCCCTGAAAACCACCAGATTAGTCTTTCCTGGTCCCGAATTTATATATATGTATATTATACACCCAGTGTGGGATCACAAAGAGTTGGACACAACTGAGTGGCTGAAAAACAAACAACAAAAGGTATTCTTTTATGTCTGGTGCCTTTAGGAAAATACTGTATTTGTTCAGCTCATTCAGGTTTTTTTTTTTTTTTTTATGTAGCAATAGTTCATTCATTTCCTTGCTGTTTAGCATTCCATTGTATAAATATACCACAATTTATTTATCTAATCTACTGTTGATGGATCCTGGACTGTGTCCAGACCTAGGCAATTAAGATTAATACTTCTATAAACATTCTTGTGCGTGGCTTTTGGTGCACATATGTATAAATTTTTGTTAAATATATGCCTAGGAGAGGAATTGCTGGGTCATAGCGTATTCATATGTCAACTTTAACAGTATTACCAAACACTTCTGCAAAGAGTTTGCACAAATCAGGCTCCTATCATCAGTGCATGAAAATTCTAGAAGCTCTACATCTGGACCAATATTTGGGATTTCAGTCAATTTTACTTTAGTCTTTCTTGTGGGTATGAAGTGAAATTTCACAGTGGGTTTAACTTGGTATTTTTCTGACTACAAATAAGAGTCAAAATAGTTCAAATCTAACTTGGCTATTTGGATATGTTTTTGTGTGTGAAGTAACCATCCAAGTCTTTTGTCCACTTAAAATATTTTACAGTTGAGCTGTATCCCTTTTTTTTTTCTCATTAAGTTGGAAAGGTGGTTATATATTCTGCACATTAACACTTTTCAGCTACATGTAATATAAATAATTTCTCCCACTTTGTGGCATGGTTTTAGATTGTCTAAAATAGTAATCCTAATTTTAACAGAGTCTAATTTACTAATGCTCTTTTATGGCTAATGGTTTTATAACCTACTTAAGAAACATTTTACTACCTCAGGATTTGAAGGTTCTAAAAGCCCTACTGTTTTTACTTTTCACACTTAGATCTACAGTACACCTTAGCTAATGTTTGTGTATAGTGTGAGGTAGATTTATTTTTTGAATCTAATATCCACATAATATGGTTGCTTTATAATACAATAATGTGGCACCTTAGATGCTATGGAATATGGTAATATTCTCAATTAACCATGTTATTTGCAATGACAGAATAGAGCATAGCATATTAAAATTTGATGAACTCAGACTGAGTAAGCTTTTAAAATATTAGAAGATAAGAAAAGGCTTTTAAAAGTTAGAATAATTTAAATATATTACATCTATCAGTATGAATTCATGATTTTCAATAAATATTCCCAGTTTTATTACCTCATCTAATATATACTTCAGAGAACACAAACTTTAGATCTCTAACACTATTGTTTACAGACGTTTAGTGAAATCTATCTTTTGGACAGAGAAAACCAAAATGTATCCAGAATATCTTGTTGTCAGACTGTAAGAGTACTTTCAAAGTTATCTGGAATAGTGCTAAACAGGACATGAATTCCAACTGAAAGGATAAAAACAAAAATAATAATTAAACTTCACTGGAGAGAGTTAACTTTTAAAATGTCATGGGTTCATAATATTACATAGAAGAGTAAATAATAAAAACTATACTAATTTAAAGTCATGAGTTAAAAATTATATTTTAATGTTTTATATTGATAAACCTGTTATTTAAATATCATCTTCAAGTTTTTATCATTGTATAAGTTGACTATCAGAAATGTTAATGTTATATATATATGTTGTATATGAATGTTAATACATTATATATAACCATTATTTACTACTTATTTATATATAAATATATTTACATATCAAAAACCTGAAACATATAAATGTTACATTCAGAATTAACTCAAATATACATATATTTTCATAAATTATAGGTAAAATTTTATTATAATATGTTGGATATTATAATACCATATGTCTCTACCCAGAGACTTGAAAGAGTAGGAAGAAATAAAAGACAAGGAGAAATTTTCCTTAAAGTCTGAATATTATCTGAAGTAGAAATTCTCAAATTTGGTCCCCCAACCAGTAGCATCAGCACCACCTGGTGATTTGTGAAAACGCAAATCCCCAGACCTTCTGAAGCAGAAATGCTGGAGATGAGGTTTGCTGCTGCTGCTGCTAAGTCACTTTAGTCGTGTCTGACTCTGTGTGACCCCATAGACGGCAGCCCACCAGGCTCCCCCATCCCTGGGATTCTCCAGGCAAGAATACTGGAGTGGGTTGCCATTTCCTTCTCCAATGCATGAAAGAGAAAAGTGAAAGTGAAGTCGCTCAGTCTGTCCGACTGTTAGCGACCCCATGGACTGCAGCCCACCAGGCTACTCCGTCCATTGGATTTTCCAGGCAAGAGTACTGGGGTGGGGAGCCATTGCCTTCCCCGGGAGATGAGGTTTAGCAATCTGTAAACTTAAGGCCCTCCTGGTGATCCCAATGTACATTACAGTTTAAGAACCACTGATATAATAAAATTATGTAAATTATTGCACAGCCTGAGCTATAAAGCTAAATTGTGTTGGACATTTAACACTGAACACAAGTTCACAGGAGTTTGACTGATTATAGACCAAATAATCTACATTTTCCTCTGCACCACTGAGTTAGGACTTGTCATTTTGAGGCCTCACTAGACTCAAAATTACTAGAGATGAATTCAAATCCAGATATGTCTTAACACAAGACTACACTCCACACAACATCATTCTCTGTCTCTCCCAACATTCATATCAACTCTGCACACACACAAAGGACAAGAAAGTCACTTGCCTAAACTGAGCTTTTACCAAATCTTAGGCTCTATGTGTATGTGTGTGTATGTGTATGTTAGTTGCTTAGTTGTGTCCGACTCTTTGCAACCCCATAGAACACAGCCCCACCAGGCCCCTCTGTCCATGGGATTCTCCAGACAAGAACACTGGAATGGGTTTCCATTTCCATCTCCAAAAGGGACTATAGAAAGAAAGAAAGTGAAGTCGCTCAGTCGTGTCTGACTCTTTGCGACACCATGGACTATAGCCTACCAGGCTCCCCTATCCATGGAATTTTCCAGGCAAGAGTCCTGGAATGGGTTGCCATTTCCTTCTCCACTGAGGCTCTATACATTTCAGTAACTCTAATCCAGGTACATGAAGATGAGATGTGAAGAAGTCCAAGTTCAGAGAGGTTAAGCATAGTCACCGAAGTCATGCAGCCAGCAAGGGCAGAACCAGGATTCCACTCTAACTCTTCCTGAATCCACAGTCCAAACATATGTTCCCCAGTATCATATACTTCTAGTATGTACACCACAAGAATTCAATAAAAGTTTATTGGGTGAACAGTTTGTGAAAGAATGACCTGAATTTCTTTGTTATGGCATTTTCATGGATTCCTTCAGTGGACATGTTCCAAGTAGCTTGCAGAAACTGCAAAGACACACAGACCAACATGACGATTCAGTTAATGTGGGAGTCAGAAAGATACTAGAGTCACTGAGGAAGTCACTGACATCATTATAGTGTTTAGCTCCTTCAGGAGAAGGATTTCCATCACTCCATAATCTCAAGCTGTGTGTTTCTCACTACTCTCTGAAAACAATGAACATATACAAAAGATATAACAGAAAAGTGTATAACTTTTTCAATGAAAATGTGAATTTTAATATCTTAAAAAGTAAATTATAATAACATGAAGCATTCCTGGTTCATTTAACTTACCTTCCAGATAACTTCTCAGGGAAACTAAAGAACTTAACATAATTCTAAAATCTTTGTAAAATTACATGAAATGACATAAGGGGATGAATGCAATAGTTGCTAATGTTTCTTGGAGGAGTCATGGGGCAAGGGAGAGAAAGAAACAGATTAAGATGCTGCAGACATTTGTTACTTGAATAGCAGCAGGAATGGAAAACACACAGGGGTAGCATTTTAAAGCTGTGTGTGGGAGGCACTTGCACAAAATATTTTGTCAACAGGATTTCTGCGTACACCTCTCACACATTGCTTAGGAAATTTACCCCAGAATAGAGATTCTCAATTTTTTTCTTCCCCTTACAAGCTGTCTAGCCTATGTAATTAAAGTCCGCCAGTAGAATAGCATTCAGGTGCTGACAAGATAGATCTTTCCCTAGCCTTTGCCACAGAGAGACAAAACTAGACATTTTCATTTCACTCAACTACAGTTGTGAAAAATAATCTCTCTCATCTGCCTCCTAGAGCAATCTCCACTGCTGGCTTCCTGCAAAGTTTCTCTGCCAGGTCCAGATGACATTTTTCCTCTATTTTGCTGGTCGACATTCACTCTCTCCGAGCACATTTATTAATATTTGATCAAATGTGTGGTAACACCTTGAACCTTTATTCATGGTAATAATAAAAAATCATGATGAAGCTCTCTAAAAGAGCTCCCTATAAAGTAGAATCCATTGTGAGAGGCTAAGAATCATTGATTTTCTCTTTATTTATTTATAAGTATGTAATCCCAATTTCCCAAAGCATTATCATGTGCATAGTCATTAGATTATGTTAACAGTTAGACTCAAGTTTGCACATTAATTAGCTCAAATCTCATCATATAATATTCAAAGATTCTTTGGGCCATACACATTAAACTCTCCCTGAAAAGCCTTAGTTATTTCTGGGCATAACTCTCTCTCTTTAAATCCTACATACACACAAAGAAAAACGCACATATATACACGTGCACACACACAAATATAACTGGTTTTCCATTGAACAGAAATGGGGAAACTTTTTCTGCTAAAGATCAGATAGTAAAAATTTATGCATTAGAAGCCATACAATTAGATTCTTAATTATTCCATTACAGTATACATAAATAAATTAACATGCCTGTGCTCTATAAATAAATAAAACTTTACTTCCAAAAACAGCCTGTGGAGTAGAGCAGGTCTGTCAGTTGGAGTCTGTCACCTCCTCTCTAAGACTGTGTGTATGTGTGTGTGCTTAGTCGCTAAGACGTTTCTGACTCTTTTGTGACCCCATGATCTATAGCCTACTAGGCTCCTCTGTCCATGGGATTCTCCAGGCAGTTATCCTAGAGTGGGGGGCTATTTCTTTTTCCAGGGTATCTTTCCGACTCAGGGATTGAACCTGTGTCTCCTGTACTGCAGACAGATTCTTTACCACTGAGCCCCCGGGGAAGCTATCTAAGACTATGCTTGCATTGAATTAGCCTCACTGTCCATCCTAAATGTAATCAAGTGAGAAAATCTTTGCTACTATACGCTCTCTATACTCAGGAATGCATTTTTTCATAGGCATAGTATTTTTTATTGTTGCTGTTTCTTGAAACAGTATTTCCCATTTCAGAAGAGCATCTTTGTATTCTAATGATACAGTCTACAGATAATATTTGATTAGGATATTCCAATTCTAAATGGCTCCTGCGCCCTTAGATCTGACACACTGATACTCTGTAGTCCACAGGCCATAAACAACTGTGGACATTTGTTAAATAATAATTACTATTAGGCCAGCTTTATAAATATTACAGCCCATATATTTTAAAGGTTTTTATGTGTTAAAGAACGCACAGGCAATTGACTGAAATAATAGTCAAAAAATTACTCTCATTTACAGAAGGTCTTTATTCAAGAGAAAAAGACCCAAATAATAAATATTGTCAAAGTATTACATTATATATATTTAAGTTTATGATCATTTTTATCTATTCAATAAACATTTAATGAAAAACTGCTGGTTTCAGGTACTGAACTAGATACTGAGATATAGTTATAAATAACACCTATGTGTATCCTTATTTTCTTGGGCTCCAAAATCAATGTGGACTATGACTGCAGCCATGAAATTAAAAGACTCTTGTTTCTTGGAAGAAAAGCTATGACAAACCTAGACAGTATATTAAAAAGCAGAGACATTACTTTGCCAACATAGTTCCATATAGTCAAAGCTATAGTTTTTCCAGTAGTCACGTATGGGTGTGAGAGCTGGACAATAAAAAAGACTGCCAAAGAAATGATGCCTTTGAACCGTGGTGCTGGAGAAGACTCTTGAGAGTCTCCTGGGTAGCAAGGAGATCAAGTCAATCCTCAAGGAAGTCAACCTTGGATATTTACTGGAAGGACTGATGCTGAAGCCAAAGCTCCAATACTTTGGCCACCTGATGCGAAGAGCTGTCTCACTGGAAAAGACCCTGATGCTGGGGAAGATTGAAGGCAGCAGGAGAAATGGGGGTGACAGAGGACGAGAGGGTTGGATGGCATCACTGACTCAATGCGTGTGAGTTTGAGCAAACTCCAGGAGATGGTGAAGGGCAGGGAAGCCTGGTGTGCTGCAGTCCAAGAGGTCGCAGAGTCAAACGCAACTGAGTGACTGAACAGCATGTGCATTTTGAAAGAAACTAGAGTCTAGGCTGATTATTAGAATCTTTCACTAGTCTTCTTAACCCTTAAATGCAATATCCAGTGTATTTCACCAGCTCGAGCACTCAAGTGGATTTTATGAGAAAACTAAAATGACTCTGGAAACAACTGAGTTTACTAGCAGAAATTTAACCACTTTTCCAGGGAAGCCCCAAATCCTCAGTGGAACTTAAATACGTTCATGAATCAGTCACTATTACAGCTCATCTTCAGTTACTTGATAGAAGAGCAGATTCTGAAACCTTCTTCTTAGGGCCAGAGTCTGCTGCTGCTGCTAAGTCACTTCAGTCGTGTCCGACTCTGTGTGACCCCACAGACGGCAGCCCACCAGGCTCCCCCATCCCTGGGATTCTCCAGGCAAGAATACTGGAGTGGGTTGCCATTTCCTACTCCAATGCATGAAAGAGAAAAGTGAAAGTGAAGTCGCTCAGGCTGTCCGACTGTTAGCGACCCCAGGGTCTGCAGCCCACCAGGCAACTCCATCCATTGGATTTTCCAGGCAAGAGTACTGGGGTGGGGTGCCATTGCCTTCCCCGTCTAGATGTGCTATATGTGAACATTTCCTCCAGGAGTGCTAAGAAACTTCAGTCTGTGCACTACAAAATGATAGCAATCTATAGAAATGAAGCAAATTATTTTCAGACAATAGTTAGACCCAGGTGCAGAACTGGCACATGGGATTGAGTTTTCACTCTTAAAAATAGCTGCTTATTTTTAATATACCCCTAGTAAATTGCTTTCCTTGTGGCTCAGACAATAAAGAATCTGCCCGCAATGCAGGATACCTGAGTTTGATCCCTGGGTCGGGAAGATACCCTTGAGAAGGAAGTGGCTACCCACTCCAGTATTCTACCTGGAAAATTCCGTGGACAGAGGAGTCTGGGTACTGGAATGGAACTTTCATTAAGGACACATAGGCTTACTGGTGGAAGGGATTACAGAATAAATAGTGAGGAAAGAACCATCTGACTGGTTACTTGCCCACCATTACTGTCAAGAAGGACAGACAAGCAGCCTGTTTCTAAAACACCATTGAAGGCAGATAGTCTGAAACAGTGCAGTAGAGGTCGAAGTTAGAGATATGATAGGACAATCAATCACTTAAAAAGAGATTTAATGTGACCCTCAAGTTATTGGGTCTCCCCAGATACCTCAGTGGATAACGAATCTGCCTGCAATGAGGGAGATGCAGGGCAATCGCATTCTATCCCTGAGTCAGGAAGATCACTCGGAGGATGAAATGGCAACCCACTCCAGTATTCTTGCCTGGAGAATCCGATGGGCAGAGTATCCTGGTGTCCACGGAACTGCAAAGAATCGAACATGACTGAAGTGACTGAGCACACTCTAGTTATTGGATATAAAATTGAGTTTAGGTTCTGAAAATAATAAGGATCAATTCATACCTCCTTCAAGTTCCCTCGAGAAATGACATACTATGGAGACAAATATCCTGCCACATAGAGAGGTTGTACTCTGAACTATCCAAGCTTCCAGGTCTGGCTAAGTTCTGCACAATCCAGCTGAGTTAGAAAAAGAATTGCCTCTTTTCAGCTTAATGATGTAGACTTGACTTTGAGTATTTGTACTAAAAAGAAGACTCCTTTGCTTGCATATCCTAGATACCATTTAATTCTAAGACACATTATTTGTGTGTGTGGCCAATGGTTATTCTAGAGATGCCAAAATGTATAAATGTAATTCAGTCTTACACCTTTCTTGTAACTCATAGCTTCGTGGTTATTGGTTTTGATTTAGAGATTAAATAGTTAGCATTTCTTGTCCTGGGGTACAGTGAAGGAAAATTCAAACCATTCACAGTTGTATTGTCAATGCTTTTCATGAGAGTCACAAACATAACTGCTTCTCCAAAGCACTGCAGAATTTCAATCAAGGAGACAAATCTTATGGATTTCCCTTCTTACCTAGCAAATTATTATTAGGTCAGTCAATATCAATCAGTTGTAGCATCCAAATACCAAATATTGTAATACATACTGTAAAAGTTTTGGAAGCAAAGAATTGGTTAAAAAACAGAACACAAGGATTAGATGCAAAAATAGAATACAAAGTGAGCCTGAAGGTAAGAACAGCTGTATTATTTAAAGGTTCAGGGGGGTAGGACTAATTACATTAAGGGATGGAACACTGAAGTTATAGTCAGAAGGGATCAAATAAATTACATAGATGGCTTTTAGTTCAAAGATCTTAATGTTGAAGGATGCTTCATGCTCCCACAGTTTATCTAAATATATGTTCATGATCTTATAGATTTGAAATTAAATGGGTGATTTTTCGGAAAAAAATATATGACTGGAAAAGGAAAGGAAAATACAATTGTCAGTGACATTTATTGGTATTGCTGTTTTACCAAAGTACACCAATATTACACCCCAATAGTAAAATGGTATATGTAGCATCTTATATATTAATATTAACATCTTACTTGGTTGATCAGTTGTAAGACATAATCACTTGCATTGTCTCTGATCATAGACTTATGTTAAAAAATAATGTGAATGTGTATTTACTTACTATCAACTATTCTGAAAACATTATTTTGAGTGAGTTTTGAGTACAGTGACTGGGTGTAAGTGCTTATACTTATTAATCCTCTCTGTAGAGCTTAAACAAGCAGCAGACCCATAAGACCTCTAAACTTACACAAACTGTTTATTAATGTTGCCAACAAGCCAGATGGTGCTCAAACAAAAAGAAAGAGAGAACTTTTCCAGTACTCATATAACGTCTGCCTATCTAGATTATTAGGCATCCAAAAGAGAGACTAAATAAAGAGTGGGCTTAATATCTTATACATTATATAATAATTATATAATAATTATAAATCAATGATATATATGCATATAACTAAGATTTTTATTCCATTCATTGTAATTCTAATATTTTGTAACATGCAATAAACATTAGAAAATTCCAAAATTAAAAAGTAGATCACTTCTTGTATATTAATTTCCTAAAGGGGACAAAAAAATCTCACCACAGTACATATGCCTGCTTGATGATGTACAATGAATATTTAACTTGAAGTAGGATATGGGGTCATGAAGAGTTGGACACAACTGTGACTGAATTGAACTGAAGACAAAATACTTTAACTCATCCATTGCTTCATCAATTTTAAGAATTCTGAAGTTATGAACTTTAGATATCCCTAAGGATTTGTAAGCATCCTTATGTTTTGTTCACAGAGATGTTAAGAAATAATTAATGGCACAATGACAACTTTCAATCCATAGAGAAAATCCATAGAAAATCCACAGAGAAAGTCTTGAAAAAACCAAAGAAAAAGTAAATTATTTACAGCCCGAGTCCTTTCCATATTGTTTTTGTTACATTAATTTTCATTTTTCTTGAATAATGATTAGATTATTCTAATTAAATTGAAGAAGAATGTCTATGTGATAGAAGCTGTCGTATCTATATGATTCAGTGCATCCTAACTCTAAAATGTATTAAGTCCCTTAGTCATCAGGACTGGAGGGAAGATTCACTCTGACTGGCTCTTCAGCACCTTTTAAGTTAAAAGACTTTGGGGCTTAACAGTTCGTTCTGACTGAATCATACAGTTATATAAATGTTGGAGACCTGCAACTGGTCCCTCCTTGGACTGGAGACAGTGATCATTTAATACACAGTCAGGATATTTTTTACATCCTCATCCTCATCAAAGCCTAAAACAGAGCACCATTCTGGCTCTCACTCTGTTCCCACATTCAGTCAGTGTTGAAATCTGCAGTGTTTACATTCCAAATCTTCCTCAGCTCTGCCCATCATCTCCCTTTTCACTCTTCCTGCTGGATTCATCTTCCATCTCCCCATAAAGGTCATCTCAGTATTTCATATAATGTTTCCTTTACCAGAAAAATTGCCCCAGTAATTATTGTTTAATGTAAATTCATTTATTTGACTCTTCTTCTTACAAGCCCTAAGAAACCTACTCTCATAATTTACAGGATTAAGTACAAAATCCAGGAAACATTTTTTACAAATCTCTTGAAGGACTTGTTCCTTAGTCTCACCTTTCCTGCCTTCACTTTTTTCTTCTAGTTCATCCTTTAAGACTGAAGTCAAAGGACATTTCTTTTTGAAGCCCCATAGGAACCCTCACAACAGAGTAGGTTACTTTCTGTATTATTCCTCCACTGAAGATGTGTATATTTGCAGCATGTAGCTGTTACACAGTGTTACATTTTGTTGATGATAATATTAATCAGTCCTTTGAAGAAAGAAATAGAAAATGTTATTCCAGTTAAACTGATCTTTATAACCCAGGGACAGCTTCTTAGATAGTTCTAAGGACTGTTCAGCCCATTAGAGGTCAGAGTACAGTTATGTAAGTTTTTTTTTTTTCTAATAAAAGGCTATACATTAAATGACATATTGATAGTTTACACATTTCAATTCTGCACGTAGAAAATGAGCAATAACTGGGTCACATGTCATCATAGTCCCTTACAAAGTTAGGGACTATGATGTGATTAAGAATGAATGTTATCTCCAAAGGAGGTCCGGTTTTACATGGATGCACGACACACACTAAGGGAAGAAAAGAGGTCCAAATGGGAAAAGAACAATTTATGTATGAAATATGAATTGCATTTCATCAACATCCTACAGATTTCCTTAATAAACTGCAAGTTTATTATTTTAAGATATGTATCTACTTCATTTGTCTGACTTTACTATATGCCAGATAGTCAATGAAATTTTGCAGTATATACAAGTTAATCAATTTAAAAAATATGTTTATGTAGTGTGAGTAGATCATGTATAATGCAGTACATATCTGTTGTGTTATATATATATATGTGATCTCTTAAGTATGTGTATGTACACACACACATATACATATAAACAACATGAATGTCTTTTATTTCTAAAGAATTGGGAGATACTAATAACCTTTTCATTGTCATCCTATCTGTTTCAAACACACACATGCACACCCAAAAACATACACACACACTGATAATTCAGTTTAAACTACTTTCAAGATTATCTTAAAATTTTTCATTTCAAATTTATATTTACAGAGACAACACATTTGGAAAAATTTTGGAAAAATCTAAGTACAAGGAAAAATCAAAATCATGTTTTTAATATTGGAAGGCAAGAAGAGTGTTCAGCTGTATAAACTGATCTACAAAAGGTATTGCTAAAGAACTAAAGTAAGCTATAAGGTGCTGGTTCCCTGACCTGTGCAGATGCAGTAATTCCACTGACAATAATAAATATGATCGCTTCCTTCTCTTCTCACTGCCCAGTGTCAATGATGGAAAAGTACTATCGACCTGGACTGCAGAGTATAGCATTAGCTATCCAACCAGGTGGGCAGAGGTCAAAATTATGACCTTTTTCTGTTTGTTTATTATTTTGGTAAAAAGATTGGAACTTTCTGAAAATTCTTATAAACCATTGTAGGATGTCAAAATGTTATCAGTGCCAAAAAGAAACATCCCCAGCTTTAATTTTATTTCATTAATCAAATATATGTATAAGTATACTGTTAAGTATAATTGAACAGTTTATTCTGCATTTTCGGAGCAAACATTTATTTATTTTGAAGTTTAACCTTTCCCCCTTTTTAATCCTTTAGGTTCCTGGCCTGTTATCATGTTTTGCATTAGTACTGTTATATAGTCTCTGAGAGCTCAGTTGGTAAAGAATCTGCCTGTAAAGCAGGAAACCCTGGTTACATTCCTGGGTTGGGAAGATCTGCTGGAGAAGGGATAGGCTACCCATTCCAGTGTCCTTGGGCTTCCCTTGTGGTTTAACTGGTAAAAAATCTGCCTGCAATGCAGGAAACCTGGGTTCAGTCCCTGGATTGGGAAAATCATCTGGAAAAGGAAAGGCTGCCCACTTCAGTATTCTGGCCTGGAGAATTCCATGGCTGTATAGTCCATGAGGTCACAAAGAGTCAGACAATTCAGCAACTTTCACTTCACTGTTATATAACTGGGTTAAAAACTTGTTTATTAATTGAAAAAAATTAATATCAAATAATTGGTATTAGAACATTATGATTTTAAAAGTTTTATCTTTTTCACTTAAATAATGTTGATAGATTTTTTTTTCCTTTCAATTCAACAGAATCCAACAATGAAGTAGAGCTCAAATTTGAAGACCTAACTGCAAAATGTGTTATACTTTTACAAACAAAAAAGAAAAATATATAGAATTAAAACACTTAATTTCAGCAACTGCAAAATTCAGATTTATCTGTTTTAACAGAAATGCTCAGTGAGGTTAGCACTGTTCAAAATCACTATTTCTGTGCTTCTCTGTCAAATTGACTGAACTATTAAACACATTTAATGTGATTGTTGTAACTTTAAAGCTTTGGAAAATGAATCCTTACTTTTAGAAGGGTATTACTTTCAGAAAACATTAAATATATATATATAAATATAATTATTTTAGGACCAGTAATTAATATAAAGGATTGAATAATTGCATATTCCACACAGTTATATTTTATACAAGCAAAGCATTGGGAATTACATGCAATTTAGCAAAATTATACTTTTGAAGAAAAAGAAGCATTAAACTGTTATTCTCTCTGCTGATAACCCAAACAAATTAAAACCATGAGGAAATGCTAAACTACATGCACTAAAAATGCATTTTTTATTCAGGATACTCTTTCCCAATCATGAGAAGAGTGAACTGCCTCAAGTCTAAGTGACTTTCATCCATTTTAATATTTTTTAATGTATTCAACTTTAAAAAGAAAGAGCTGCTGAAATGGCTATATGTTTGGGTTACAATTGACTTCAAATTTCTTCCTTTGTGGATTAATTAAATATTTTTTAGCAATTTAGCCACAGTCATCCTTTGTTTCAATTCCCTCTACATATATATAAATTATTTTTGTTTAAAATGCTGAATAATATGACTAACAGCTAACAGCAAAGTTTAAAATGGACATATGTAAGAGTGAGTGTGATCCATTATTTTTTAATCTAATTATTTTACTACACATTTTCTAATTATTTTACAACACACATTGGAAAAGGGAGTTGTATCAAGTAGTAGGAGTAGAAAGAAACATACCTTTCCTTTAACTTATCATTGAAAAGAAGTTTTCAGTATAAATTATCTTTATCCCATGAAGTCCTTGCCACAGTCTGATTAGGTTTAATTTTATGAATATTTGATAAGCAAAGACGCTAAACTTCAGGGAGGTTTACTGACTTGTTCTAAGTTATGTAAGCATTCATTGACTATAGGCTCCTAGAGTAATACTTTTGACCTCATAGGTCTTGCTCTTGCCTTTACCTATGCTTTCTTATCAGATGAAGCAGGTCCTTCTAAGTCCTGGAAGATGGCTCACTACTTGTCATAATGAGAAAAACAAGACAAGAAACTTGATTTTATATTATCCCAATTTATAAAATGCATATTAATTCCTACTTATTCATTCGCATTTTATCATTTTCAATTACTGAGTGATTTAACTATTAAAACATGCAGCTAAATTACTTTTTAACACTGCTTATGTGCCAGTTTTCTACATTTCTGTATGTGTATATCTAGTTAGCTGTGAAAAAATGCTGATACTAGGCAAACTCACCTAGATTATTTGGCTGAATTTCTGAGGTATACATCATTTGTTATTTATGAAAGTCATTGAATAATTGTGGTATTTTTCCTAGAAACAGCCATTTGATATCTGTCAATTAAACTAGTTTAAATTGTTCCTCTAGAAAAAAAATATATTCTACTTGGAATGACTTGTTCAGTATTATGGGTCAGGAAGATCCCCTGGAGGAGAACATGGCAACCCACTCCAGTATTCTTGCTTGGAGCATTCTATGGATGGAGGAGCCTGGTGGGCTACAGTCCATAGGGTCACAAAGAGTTGGATAGGACTGAAGAGACTTACCATGCACACACATTATTAAAGATTAACTTTATAAGAGTTAGTTCTACATGATCAAGATGGTAGTACAAGAGGATGCTGAACTCAACCCCCTCTACAAACATATCAAAATACTTCTACATGTGGAACAATTCTCATTGTTCTAAGTCCTGGAAGATGGCTCACTACTTGTCATAATGAGAAAAACAAGACAAGAAACTTGATTTTATATTATCCCAATTTATAAAATGCATATTAATTCCTACTTATTCATTCACATTTTATCATTTTCAATTACTGAGTGATTTAACTATTAAAACATGCAGCTAAATTACTTTTTAACACTGCTTATGTGCCAGTTTTCTACATTTCTGTATGTGTATATCTAGTTAGCTGTGAAAAAATGCTGATACTAGGCAAACTCACCTAGATTATTTGGCTGAATTTCTGAGGTATACATCATTTGTTATTTATGAAAGTCATTGAATAATTGTGGTATTTTTCCTAGAAACAGCCATTTGATATCTGTCAATTAAACTAGTTTAAATTGTTCCTCTAGAAAAAAAATATATTCTACTTGGAATGACTTGTTCAGTATTATGGGTCAGGAAGATCCCCTGGAGGAGAACATGGCAACCCACTCCAGTATTCTTGCTTGGAGCATTCTATGGATGGAGGAGCCTGGTGGGCTACAGTCCATAGGGTCACAAAGAGTTGGATAGGACTGAAGAGACTTACCATGCACACACATTATTAAAGATTAACTTTATAAGAATTAGTTCTACATGATCAAGATGGTAGTACAAGAGGATGCTGAACTCAACCCCCTCTACAAACATATCAAAATACTTCTACATGTGGAACAATTCTCATTGAAAATTAATTGGAAACTGGAGAACTCCTGTACAATCAAGGTTCAAAAAAAAAAATGCACATAAATCTTCTAGTAAGGGAAGCCTAGGAACCAGGTTGGCAGCTATACCCCTGAGACAGACTCAGAGGAAAAATAAAATTACATGGGTAGAGACCCTCCCTAGGGAGGGAGTGATTCAAACCAGATATTGGGTGTCCCAGCCCTGTGTTCTGACACAAGGAAGACAAGCTCTCTTAACTGGTTGAAGACCCTTGAGACTAACAAGAGGCCTGTGGAATGCCCAGGAACACAAACACTTGCTCCTGAAGCAGATAGAAAGTAGATGCTGGCTGACTCATTTCAGTCACCACCTTATGAACCACATCCTGAGCCAAATAAGTGTTCCAGTACCCCGGCACCATTTGCCTCTAGTCTCAGCTCGATACCAGAGTGAGGACAGCCATGACAGATGAAAACCCCTGCACATGAGGTGCTGCAGTGGCTCAAATCTTAAGTACTGTTTGATCAGGCTGGGACAGTATTGCTGGCAGTTTGCACAGGTGGAGCTTCAGATGAGGACCAGACTGAATGTCTCACAGTGGCCAGATGGCCACAACCTGTGCCCTGACCCTCATAGAATACCCATGACAGCCTGGATTGCTCTAGCACTGCTCCTCTCTGAGGCAGAAGTTGCTTGGCCCTCAGTTAAAGGGAACTGAGCCAACCGGAACCCAAATCTCCAGGGTCTGCTCCAGCACCGCGGGACATGACTCCATCACTAAATGATAGAGCAGTGAAGGAGGCTGAACTTTGGAGAACCCTGGTTCACCTTGTTTCTGGCTCTAGCCTCTCAACTCCAGTCCTACCCCCTACCTAGCTGATATCAACCAGCACAGTTTGGAGAAAGACGTGATTTTGCTCATGTCAAATTTAGCTCTCTCAACAAACCAGTTAGTCATATGCAGGTTTTATAGGGTTGCTCCCTATAAAGACATGCTTTTTAAATGAAAACAAAGCAACGACAAAAAGAAAATGTCTTTTGTAATTCAGTTAAAAAAAAACAGTTATTCGTTGATGAAGGAAATTGAAGTTGACACAAAAGAAATGAAAAGATATCACATGCTCTAAGATTTGGAGGGTTAATTAAATAAAAAATTTTAAATAATAATAATAATAATAATTACTGGAAATGAGCTGTGTTTACCAGCTCCATGATTAGAATGGCAAATAGACAGAACTTACTGAATTAGTATCTAGTGAATTTCCATTATGTTTCAGGCACTGCTCTAAGTGTTAGGATATAGCAATGAAAAAAAAAAAAGTCTGCTCTACACATCTGTGTCTCTTTTGCTGTCTTGCATACAGGGTCCTCATTACCATCTTTCTAAATTCCATATATATGTGTTAGTATACTGTATGGGTGTTTATGTTTCTGGCTTACTTCACTCTGTATAATCAGTTCCAGTTTCATCCATCTCAATGGAGTATTACTCAGTCATTAAAAAGAATACATTTGAATCAGTTCTAATAAGATGGACAACAGTGTTTCTTTAAGCAAACCTGTGAAGTCAAGATGGTGAGGTCAAGAGGAAGTTTTAAATTACCTGCATTGCATCACAGCCAACAATCTGCCTTTCTCCCTGACTTCAGCAACTAATATCTTTGTAATAAATTTGGGTATTGATCCAGAGACAATCCTCTCTAAAGTAGCATCTATCAGACATGCTCTATATTTTTGAAACACAATTTAGGAATCTCCTATATCTGTGGACATTATACATGAAAACAGATATAGGGAACTTTGTTCTCTCTCAATCTTAAACACCCAATGAATGGGAGAAGTACAAGTCTTCACTTCATTTATTAAGAGCATCTCAGCTCTCTAGGTTCTTGTCCAGATAAAATAAATGTATAACTTATTTCTATGACAGTCAGTATCACTAAGGACAGTCAAAGTAACTATAGCAGATGCTTTATTTTAGATAAAAATCTCCAAAGAATATCATTCATATCCTAACAATGATAAAAAGCTGAAAATCTTAAAAAATAATAATAATAACTTTTTTCTTGAGCCCATCAGAGAGAGGTTTGCCAAGCAACCAAATATCAAAAAGAACAAATTCTTCCAAGGACAGACAAAATACAAAAAGAACTATACCTTTGGCAGAGTGTGGGAGACTTAGGTAGTCACCACACAGGTGGATAAGAAGGAGTCAATTTAAAAAGTAACAGAGAGTAAAAGGCCAAATGTGGGCTAATGTTATTTTAGAAAAGAAGGAAAAGTACAAAACATAAGTGAAATTCATATTCATTTACAAGATTTTACCGTGGGCCTCCATTAAGTACTTAGAAGACTGAGAGGAGAAAGAATAGAGAATAGCTTTGTTCAGTGGCCTAGGCATGTAGAAGTTGACTGGCAGCTGTTAGTAGGCAGACATGAATTCCTGCCCACTACACAGACCCTTCTCTCCTACAGAACAAAGTTTAAAACAACTTGGGGAAGAACAGCAAATCTGTTACTCTCAGGACCAAGACAAAAGTCTACTAGGACTAGGAGAATTGTAGCAGAAAAAAAAAAAAATCTTCTATTGCTGTGGAAGAAGCAGTGATTTATCTTGGGACTATATCAAGCAGAAGTCTGTAACTACTGAGGGAAGAATAAGAATTTCCTGCCCAAAACTAAGAACAGCTGCAAGGAAGTTTGGTTGCCAAGGTGAGGAGGACCAGGAATATTGAAATAGACTCATTCCCAAGACCTACATCCACAGAGTTTTCTTAGACTGAGTCAGGGGAGGAGCAAGATCACAGAGATCTAAGGACTTCTGAAAGCAAAAAAGAAATAGGAATACTGATAATGGGTACTGCAGTTCACATTCTAAGTACAAAGCAAAAGTAGCCGACCACCTGAGGAATTTGAAGCCTGTAGAGCCCTGAGAGTGACAATAAAAACAACAAATCAAAACTAGTTTACTGTTGATGGACAGACTCAAATCCCCATCCTGAGTTTAAAAGTAGAATTGTACCAATTTCAATAGCTACTTACCATTTACTGTTTTATCAGCCATTCTGTACATGAACATAGGCATTCAGTCAAAAATGATACACAAAAGAAAGGGAAAAAATATCCACTGGCAAGAGATAAAGCAATTAATACTACCAGACTCAAATGATGACACAGATGTTGGAACTATCAGACAGACAGGAACTTTAAAATAGATGCAATTAATACATTAAGGGGTATAGCAGAGATAGTTACAAAATCGTGAACATATGGTGAACATCAAGAGATTGGAACTATAAGAAAAAGTTAAATAAAAATGCTAGAAATAAGTGTATTATTAGGAATGAAGAACTCCTTTAATGGCATCATTAACAGACTTCAACACAAGAGAGGGAAGAAACAATGATTTTAAGTTAGGTCAATACAAATTATCCAACTGGAAGACAAACAGAAAAGGAAAAGAAAAAAAAGTAAATCCCCAAAACCATGGAATAATATTAGAACATTAAGATACTTGTAATATTTAGTCCCAGAGAGATAAAAGAATGTGAATAGGCCAGAAAATAAGTTTGAAGAAATAATGTGGGAAATTACATAAAAATGAAGAAACTGGGAGGCCCAATCAAGATGGCAGAGTACTAAGACCCTGAAGTCAAATCTCCCCAGGAATACATGAAAAATTCAACTATATATAAGCGAGTCTCACTGAGAACAACCTGAAGATTAGCAGAATAGCTCTACCACATCCAAGGCTGCAAAGAAAGAATCGCACAAAGTCTTGTAGGAAGAGAGAACTGATCTAGTTGGGAACCAAACCTCACAGATGAGGCACAAGAGAGGGGAATATCACAGGCTTGAGGATCCTCCCTAAAGAATAAAGGGGTTGAGCCACATATTAATCACCTTGGCCCTGGGACTAGACACTGGGATGATAATCCTCCTGAACTTGTCTGCAAACAAATGAGGCTTACTGGAGAGTAAGAGGGTACTCAGCCCTGCCCACAGATAGAGCAGTGACTTACCACCACTCAGCCTGGTAGAAGGAAATGGTAACCCACTCCAGGACTCTTGCCTGGAAAACCCCATGGATGGAGGAGCCTGGTAGGCTACAGTCCATGGGGTCGCTAAGAGTTGGAGATGACTGAGTGACTTCACTTTCACTTTTCACTTTCATGCATTGGAGGAAGAAATGGCAACCCACTCCAGTATTCTTGCCTGGAGAATCCCAGGGACGGGGGAGCCTGGTGGGCAGCCATCTGTGGGGTCCCACAGAGTCGGACACGACTGAAGTGACTTAGCAGCAGCAGCAGCCTGGTAGAAACCTTGGCTTGCATCTGGCTCCTGCTCTAGACGCTCTGACTCCAGCCCTACATTCCATCAAGGCAGCAGCTGGCAGTGCATGCTGGAAGAAGATAAAACCCATGTTCCAGCCAGACCTGGCTTTCTTATCAATTTAAACAAGTAGGTATAGGTATAGGTTGATAAATATAAGCTTCATGGTAACCACAAATCAAAAATCTACAATAGACACACACACACACACACACACACACACACACACACAAACAGAAAGGAACCCAAACATAACACTAAAGAAAAATCATCAAACAACAAAGAACCTAAAAGAAGAAGAAACATAAAAATAACCAGAAAACAAGTAGCAAAATGAGAATAAGTGTATACATATCAATAATCACTTTAAACTCAGCCATTGAAAAGAAAACATTTGAATCAGTGGATGAGGTGGCTGAAACTGGAGCCTATTATACAGAGTGAAGTAAGCCAGGGGGAAAAAAAAAAAAAATACACACACACACACACACACACACACACACACACACAAACAGAAAGGAACCCAAACATAACACTAAAGAAAAATCATCAAACAACAAAGAACCTAAAAGAAGAAGAAACATAAAAATAACCAGAAAACAAGTAGCAAAATGAGAATAAGTGTATACATATCAATAATCACTTTAAACTCAGCCATTGAAAAGAAAACATTTGAATCAGTGGATGAGGTGGCTGAAACTGGAGCCTATTATACAGAGTGAAGTAAGCCAGGGGGAAAAAAAAAAAAAAAACAAATCACCAATACAGTATCAGTTCAGTTCAGTTCAGTTCATTCGCTCAGTCGTGTCTGACTCTTTGCAACCCCATGAATCGCAGCACGCCAGGCCTCCCTGTCCATCACCAACTCCCGGAGTTCACTCAGACTCGTGTCCATCAACCAATACAGTATACTAATGCATATATATGGAATTTAGAAAGAGGGTAACAATAACCCTGTATGCAAGACAGCAAAAGAGACACAGATATATAGAACAATCTTTTGGACTCTGTGGGAGAGGGAGAGGGTGGGATTATTTAGGGGAATGGCAAGGAAACATGGGCTGGTGTATGGGGATGATCTGGAGGGATGATGTGGGGTGGGAGGTGGGAGGTGGGTTCATGTTTGGGAGTTCGTGTAAAAAAATAAACAAATAAAAAAAAAAATCATATGAGAAATGAATCGCCAGTCCAGGTTTGATACAGGATCCTTGGGGCTGGTGCACTGGGATGACCCAGAGGGATGTTACTGGGAGGGATGTGGGAGAGGGGTTCAGGATGGGGAACACATGTATGCTCATGGTGGATTCATGCTGATGTGNCTTAATCCCCTTCTCCTGTACAACGCCATGAACCTCCATCCATAGTTCATCAGGCACTCTGTCTGTCAGATCTAGTCCCTTAAATCTATTTCTCACTTCCACTGTATAGTCATAAAGGATTTGATTTAGGTAACACCTGAATGGTCTAGTGATTTTCCCTTCTTTCTTCAATTTGAAGAATTGAAATTTAGCTGAATTTGGCAATAAGGAGTTCATGATCTGAGCCACGGTCAGCTCCTTGTCTTGTTTTTGCTGACAGTATAGAGCTTCTTCATCTTTGGTGGCAAAGAATAGAATTCAACTGATTTTGGTGTTGACCATCTGGTGATGTACACGTGTAGAGTCTTCTCTTGTGTTTTTGGAAGAGGGTGTTTGCTATGACCAGTGCATTTTCTTGGCAAAATTCTATTCGCCTTTGCCCTGCTTCATTCTGTATTTCAAGGCCAAATATGCCTGTTACCAAAGGTATTTCTTGACTTCCTACTTTAGCATTTCAGTCCCCTATAATGAAAAGGACATCTTTTTGGGGTGTCAGTTCTAAAAGGTCTTGTAGATCTTCATAGAACCGTTCAAATTCAGCTTCTTCAGCATTACTAGTTGGGGTATAGACTTGGATTACTCTGACATTGAATGATTTGCCTTGGAAACGAACAGAGATCATTCTGTCGTTTTTGAGATTGCATCCAAGTACTGCATTTCGGACTCTTTTGTTGACCATGATGACCACTCCATTTCTTCTAAGGGATTCCTGCCCACAGTAGTAGATATAATGGTCATCTGAGTTAAATTCACTCATTCCAGTCCATTTTAGTTCGCTGATTCCTAGAATGTCGACATTCACTCTTGCCATCTCCTGTTTGACCACTTCATTTGCCTTGGAAACGAACAGAGATCATTCTGTCGTTTTTGAAATTGCATCCAAGTACTGCATTTCGGACTCTTTTGTTGACCATGATGGCTACTCCATTTCTTCTAAGGGATTCCTGCCCACAGTAGTAGATATAACGGTCATCTGAGTTAAATTCACTCATTCCAGTCCATTTTAGTTCGCTGATTCCTAGAATGTCGACATTCACTCTTGCCATCTCCTGTTTGACCACTTCCAATTTGCCTTGATACATGGACCTAACATTCCAGGTTCCTATTCAATATGGCTCTTTACAGCATCGGACCTTGCTTCTATCACCAGTCACATCTACAACTGGGTATTTTCTTTACTTTGGGTCCATCCCTTCATTCTTTCTGGAGTTATTTCTCCACTAATCTCCAGTAGCATATTGGGCACCTACAAATCTGGGGAGTTCCTCTTTTAGTATACTATCGTTTTGCCTTTTCATGCTGTTCATGGGGTTCTCAAGGCAAGAATATTGAAGTGGTTTGACATTCCCTTCTCCAATGAACCACATTCTGTCAGACCTCTCCACCATGACCTGCCTGTCTTGGGTGGCCCCACATGGCATGGCTTAGCTTCATTGAGTTTTAGACAAGGCTGTGATCCTTGTGATTAGATTGACTAGTGTTCTGTGATTCTTGTTTCAGTTGTGTTTGCCATCTGACACTCTCTCGCAACACCTACCATCTTACTTGGGTTTCTCTCACCTTGGACATGGGGTATCTCTTCATGGCTGCTCCAGCAAAGCACAGCCACTGCTCCTTACCTTCGTCAAGGGATATCTCCTCACTGGCGGCCCCTCCTGACCTTGAACTTGGAGTAGCTCCTCTCGGCCTTCCTGTGCCCACACAGCCACAGCTCCTTGGATGTGGGATGGGGTCTCGCATCTTACCTCCTGAAAAATATCACCAAACNCACCTTGGACATGGGGTATCTCTTCATGGCTGCTCCAGCAAAGCACAGCCACTGCTCCTTACCTTCGTCAAGGGATATCTCCTCACTGGCGGCCCCTCCTGACCTTGAACTTGGAGTAGCTCCTCTCGGCCTTCCTGTGCCCACACAGCCACAGCTCCTTGGATGTGGGATGGGGTCTCGCATCTTACCTCCTGAAAAATATCACCAAACTCATTCTATGTGTAGGCATAATTACCAATTGACCCTTATTACTTCAGAATATCTATTTTCACAAATCTGTTTAATGCAATTAAGTTGTCTAATTTCTCCTTCCTTTATTCCTCTGGTTCCAAGAAATAATGAATCTCACTATGTTCTGATCAGATATGCTCCTCTCCAATTCTTTTGAACTTGATAGTCATGCCAAAGTTATATATGTGTTTGTATGTATGTGCTTCATCACTCAGTCATTTCCAACACTTTGCAACCCCATGGCCCACCAGCATCCTCTGTCCATGGGATTCTCCTGGCAAGGATACTGGAGTGGGTTGCCATTTCCTTCTTCATATATATGTGTACCTACATGTATTAACCAATTTAGGAGTATCTCTACTTCAACTTAAGGAGATTAGTTTATATTCTGTGTTTATCAATTCTGTTGCACATCCTCAAAGATATATTAAGATGAGCAAAGAAATCAAACATATTTGATTCTAGATTAAAGCTAATTTTCAGTTTTGAAATGGCACAGTAATCCTCCAAAAATTTCTCATATAGATATTAGCTTGTACTAAAATCTTTATAATTTACACTAATTACTGTACACAAATATAAATTAGACTTTGACTTTTAAACTTGAATATTCTAACTTGAATGACTTTTTAAAATATACACAGTGATTTTCAAAGAAATATTTATTGAACTAAATTATATAATAATTAGATTTTATAATGAAATTCATGCTTTTGCTAATTCTAATTTTATTTTAATTAATTGAATATTTGCCTGAAAACTGAAGCAACCACTAAATTTCATAATTCTGAGAATAGCATATAAATGTTCTTTAATACTTAATATATTAGATTGACCTTATTTCATTTTCTACATGTGTTAATAAAGTGGCAATAATTGTGTCCCCAAGTGAAATACAATTTCATGTATTCAAATTTTAAGTTGGTTAAATAGGATAAACTCTCCGTGTATTTTTCAGAATCATATATATCATGTTGAATAAATAGGCTTTCTCCATCACTAATTTAAATTATTTGTTTCACAAATAAATTTAATTTTTCTTTGGATTTTTAGCACATTTGGTTAATTTGAAATTGTGTCCCCAAGTGAAATACAATTTCATGTATTCAAATTTTAAGTTGGTTAAATAGGATAAACTCTCCGTGTATTTTTCAGAATCATATATATCATGTTGAATAAATAGGCTTTCTCCATCACTAATTTAAATTATTTGTTTCACAAATAAATTTAATTTTTCTTTGGATTTTTAGCACATTTGGTTAATTTGGCATTGCTTTGTGTTTAAAATAACCTATGTTTATTTTTTTTAAAAGTAATGATTTGGTCATGAATTATTGTCAGGAGTTTTGAAAGGTAAACTACAATAAACATGCTCACTGTTGATAAATTTTTAATCATTTACTTATTTACTTATTTGGTTGTGGAATGGAAAAGATAAATATACGTTATAAAAACACTAAATTGAGAAGGAGATGCAACACATTATCTTTAAATCAAATTACAGAGGTTATGCATATTTTAATATATGTTTGCTTTTTTTTTTTTTTTTTTACTTAATTTACTTTACAGTACTCTGTTGGTTTTGGCATACATTGACATGAATCCGCCACGGGTGTACATGAACTCCCAACCATGAACCCCCATCCCGCCTCCCACTCC
>SJYX01002110.1:189732-206751 GCA_006410675.1 Oreotragus oreotragus
TTGGGGCTGGTGCACTGGGCAGACCCAGAGGGATGTTACTGGGAGGGATGTGGGAGAGGGGTTCAGGATGGGGAACACATGTATGCTCATGGTGGATTCATGCTGATGTGTGGCAGAACCAATACAATATTGTAAAGTAATTAGCTTCCAATTAAAATAAATAAATTAAAAAAAATGTCAATGAACTGACTACTCAAAGGACACAGGATGGCTGATGGTACAAAAATAAGAAAAAAAGATTCAACTATATGTTACCTATAAGAGATTCACTTGAGAGCTAAAGACACTCACAGACTGAAAGTGAGGAAATGAAAAAGATAGTGCATGCATATAAAGACACAAGAAAGTTGAGGTGGCAATGCTTGTATCAGACAAAGCAGACTTTAAAACCAAGTCTGCAATAAAAACAAAGAATGGCATTATATAATGATAAAGAAGTCAATACAAGAAGAGAATATAACATATATAAATATATATGCACCTAATGTAGGAGGATCTAAATATAAATGAATATTAACAAAGGGAAGAATTGATACCAATATACTGATCCCAATATAATAATATTGGGAGATTTTAAAACCCCACTAATATCAGTGGATAGATCATCCAGATTGAAAATCAGTAATTAAACACTGTCCTTAAATTATATATTGAACCATATAGACTTTATAGATATCTATAGGATATTCCATTCAAAAACAGCAGATTATATAATCTTTTCAAGTGCACATGGAACTTTCTCCATGATAGATCATGTGCTAAGCCACAAAACAAGTCTCAATAAATTTACAAAGATTATATCTAGCATCTTTACCAACCACATAGATATGAAATTAGAAATCAATTACAGGAAGAAAAATGGAAAAACAGTTTATGAGTAAACAACTGCTACTAAAAAACCAATAGGTCAGAGAAGAAATCAAAGAGGAAATCACAAAATACCTTCAGACAAATGAAAATAAAAACACAACTTTCCAGAATCTATGGGATGCAACAAAAGTTGTTCTCAGTTTATAATAATACAGGACAATCTCAAAAACAAGAAAACTTTCAGTAAACAAGCTAAATTTTTATCTAAATCATTCAGACAAAAAATAATAAACAAAGCCCAAAGTCAGTAAATGGAAGAAGATTATAAAGGTCAGAGTCAAAATAAATGAGACAAAAAATAATAGAAAAAATCAGTGAAACTAAGAGATGGTTATTTGGAAAGATAAACAAAATTGATTAATCTTTATCTAGACTCATTAAGAAAAAAGAGGGAGGGCCTATATAAAGAAAGATAGAAATGAAAGAGAAGTTCTAACCAATATTACAGAAATACAAACATTCACAGGGGAATACCATGAACACTTATACATACTAGAAACAGAAAATCTTCCAAGATTGAATTAAAAATAAACAGAAAATCTAAACAGACCAATCACTAGTATTCAAATTGAACCAATAATCAAAAAACTCCCTAAAAACTAAAGTCTAGGACCAGATAGCTTTACAGGGAAATTTTATGATACATTTTTTTAAATTTAATTTATTTGAACTCCCAAACATGAACCGCCCCCCCCCCACCTCCCATCCCACATCATCCTTCCGGATCATCCCCATGATACACTTAAATAAGAGTTAATACCTGTACTTCTCAAACTACAAAAAATTGAAGGTGAGCAAGCACTCCCAAATTCATTCTACAAGGTTAGCATTACCTTGATATCAAAATCAGACAAAAACACTAAAAAAAAAAAAAAAGAAAGATAATTATAGGTCAGTATCTCTGATGAATTCATGTAAAAAGCTTCAACAAAATATTTGACAACCAAACTCAACAATACATTAAAAGCATCATACATCATAATCAAGTAGGATCAACATCTGAAAATCAATCAATGTGAAACATCACATTAACGATATGAAGCATAAAAAGCAGCTGATCATCTCAATAGATGCAGAAAAAGCAACTGACAAAATTCAACATTCATTCATGACAAAAATTCTCAACAAAGTTGATAAAGAGGGAACACATCTCAATATAATAAAGGACATTTATGAGAAATCCACAGCTGATGTTCAGTGATGAAAAGCTGAAAATTTTTTCTCTAAGATCTGGAATAAGACAAAGATACTCACTTTTACCATTCTATTTAACATAGTACTAGAAGTTCCAGCCACAGTAAACAGACAAGAAAAAGAAATAAAAGGTATTCAAATTAGAAGGGATGAAGTAAAACTGTCACTATTTGCAGATGAAATGTACTAAATATAGAAAACTCTAAAGACCTTGGTTCAAAACTATTAGAACTAATAAAGGAATTTAGTAAAGTTGTAGAATACAGATTAGTACACAGAAATCTGTTGTATTTACGTACACTAATAATAAACTATCATAAAGAAAACTAAAGAAACCATCCCATTTATAATAATATAAAATAGAACAAAATACCTAGAAATAAATTTAACCAAGGAGGTAAATATCTATACTTTGAAAGCTATAAGACACTAATTAAGAAAACTGAAGATGGTACAAATAAATGAAAAGATATCTATCATATTATCAAAAATAATCCACAGATTTAATGTGATTGCTATCAAAATACCCATGACATTTTTTCACAGAACTAAAACACATAATTCTAAAATTTGAAAAAATAAATAAATAAAAATTAAAATTTGTATGGAACCACCAAACACTCTGAATAGTCAAAGCAATCTTAATGCAAACTCCCTAACTGCATACTGTATTTGTATATTCATACAAAGTTACTATAATCCAACCAGTATGGTACAAGGCTTTCCTGGTGGTCCAGTGGTTGAGAGCTGCCTGACAGTACAGGGCACACAGGCTCGATCCCTGGTCTGAGAAGATTCCACATGCCTCAGTGACTAAGCATGTGTGTCACAACTACCGAAGCCCACACACCTAGAATCCACGCTCCACAAAAAGTGAAGACACCACAAAGAGAAGTGTGTGCACCACAACCAGAGAATAGCCTCTCTCCTCACCTGGAGAAAGTCCATGAGCAGCAACAAAGACCAACGCAGCCAAAAACAAAACAAAAACAGTATTTTACAGGCACAAAACCTACACATAGATCAATGGAACAAAATAGAGAGCCCAGACATATATCCACACACATACGGTCCATTAATCTACAACAAAGTAGGCAAGAATATGTAATGAATAAAAGACAATCTCTTCCATAACAGATGTTGAGAAAGTGGATAACTCCATATAAAAGCATGGGATTAGAACATTTCCTCCCAACGTATATGAAAAAAACAAATTCCAAATGGATTAAAGGCTTAAATTTAAGACCAGAAACCATAAAAACTCTTATATATGGAGAAGAGAATGGCAACTCCAGTACTTTTGCCTGGAAAATTCCATGGACCGAGGAGCCTGGTAGGCTACAGTCCATGAGGTCAAAAAGAGTCGGACAGGACTGAACGACTTCACTTTTACTTTCAACAAACCCAAAACAGACTCAGATACAGAGAACAAACTCGTTGTTACCATAAGGACAAGCTTTGGGAAAATGCAAAATAGATGAAGGGGATTCAGAAGTACAAACTACTAAGTATAAAATAAGCCACAGGATATAATATATAGCACAGAGAATATAGCCAATATTTTATAATAACTTTATATGGAGTATGGGCTTCCCTGATAGCTCAGTTGGTAAACAAAAGTGAAAGTGTTAGTTGCTCTGTCTGTGCCTGACTCTTTGAGAATCCATGGACTGCAGCCCACCAGTCTCCTCTGTCCATGGGATTTTCCAGCCAAGGATACTTGAGTGGGTAGCCATTTCCTTCTCCAGGGAATCTTACCAACCCTGGGATCAAACACAGGTCTCCTGCACTGCAGGAAGATTCTTTACCGACTGAGCTACCAGGAAGCCTAAGCTGGTAAAGAATCTCCCTGTAATGCAGGAGACCCCAGTTCAATTCTTGGGTCAGGAAGATCTTCTGGAGAAGGGATAAGCTACCCATTTCAGTATTCTTGGGCTTCCCTTGTGCCTTAGCTGGTAAAGAACCTACCTGCAATGCGGGAGACTTGCATTCGATCCCTGGGTTGGAAAGCTCCCCTGGAGAAGGGAAAGTATTCTGGCTTGGAGAATTCCTTGGACTGTATGCTCCATGGGGTCACAAAGAATCAGAGCAACTTTCACTTCACATTATATGGAGTAGGACACAACTGAGTGACTTCACTTTCACTTTTCACTTTAATGCATTGGAGAAGGAAATGGCAACCCACTCCAGTGTTATTGCCTGGAGAATCCCAGGAACAGCAGAGCCTGGTGGGCTGCCATCTATGGGGTTGCACAGAATCAGACATGACTGAAGTGACTTAGCAGCAGCAGCAGCAGTAACAATCATAAAAATAGTGAATTACTATATTGTTCACCTGAAAGTAATATACTATTGTAAGTCAATTATACTTCAATTTTAAAAATTTTTAGAAATTAGAAAAATAAATCCATCAAACCACAGATTCATAAAAATACAGATTCTCTAATCAAGATAAATACAATAAAAAAGTCATGTCTTGGTAAACTTATTAACACCAAAGACAAGTCTGGAAGATAAATATAAGAAAGCTGTAAAGACACTTTACATGGAGAAAAAGAAGAATAATAGCAGAATTGTTAGAAATCATGCAAGCTAGAAGAATATAAAATATTACTTTTAAAATATCAAAAGAAAAAAACTAAGTCATAGTTTGGGCTTCCCAAGTGGTGCTAGTGGTAAAGAACGTGCCTGCCAGTGTAGGAAACACAAGAGACACAGGTTCGATCCCTGAGTCAGGAAGATCCCCTGAAATAGGAAGTGGCAACCCACTCTAGTATTCTTGCCTGGAAAATCCTGTAGCATGGTGGGCTACAGTCCATGGGGTTGCAAAGAGTCAGATACAATTGAGTGCACACACACACACATACTTAAGCCATAGTTTTATACCATGAAAAATATTTTGTTTTCAAATGGAGGTAAAATAAAGTCTTTAGTAGGCAAAGAAAATCTGAGTAAAAGTCATTTAACTTCTCTAATGAGCAGAACTATACTATAAAAGATATTAAAGAAGTTCTTCAGGCAAAAGAAATACGATACTAGATAGAAAATACTCAATCTAAACAAAAAAGTAGGATGCGTTAAAATGGTAAAAATAAAAGAAAGCTTAAAAGACAAATTTTATATATTTTCAATGACTTTTATATATTATCATTCTTGTTTAATTATCTATTAAAATTATAATACATTTAAGGTAAAATATATGAAAACAGTTCAAAAGTAGAAGTTGAAAGCACTGTTATAAGTTTCATACATTGTATACAAAATTACATAATATTTGCAGATAGATTGTGAAAGTCAGATAAAGTTAAAAATAGGTACTATGAACAAGATAGTATAACAAGAACTAAAAACTGAAAAACACATATCACTAAAACCTAATAATGGAGATCAAATTATAAACAATAATTGAAACTGAAGAAGCAGAAAAGGAGGGAAAATGGAACAAAGGATAGAGCAAATAGAAAATAGCTTTCAACGTGGTGATTTAAATCCATCCATATCAATGATTATACTAAAAGGAACAACAGGTAAAAATCCTCATTAAAAGGAAGAAAATCAAAACAAAGCAAAATTGAAATATACTCTCTGCCATTAAAAAAAAACTACAACACTTTAAACATAAAGATATAGATGAGTTAACAGTAAAATGACTGAAAAGGATGTTGCTGCTGCTGCTACTGCTAAGTTGCTTCAGTCATATCCGATTCTGTGAGACCCCATAGATGGCAGCCTGCCAGGCTCTGCCATTCCTGGGATTCTTCAGGCAAGAACACTGGAATGGGCTGTCATTTCCTTCTCCAATGAATGAAACTGAAAAGTGAAAGTGAAGTCGCTCAGTCATGTCCAATCCTTAGGGACCCCATGGACTGCAGCCTACCAGGCTCCTCCATCCATGGGAGTTTCCAGGCAAGAGTACTGGAGTGGGTTGCCAAAAGGATGTTATCGGTAATTAAAAAATTAGAAAGTTAGATTATATCAAACAGAGTTTAAAACAATAAATACTTTCAGATATATAGAGGCATACTGCCCAATGGTAAAGGGGTCAGTTAATCAAGATGACCTAAAAATCATCATGTGTCTAAAAAAAAATTTTTGTTAAGAGCTTAAAACTGACAGGAAAAAATATAAAACACAAAAATTACAGTTGGAGACTTCAAAACTCTTCTCTGTGTAACTGACAGAAAAAGAAGACATAAAATCAATAAGGATGTAAAATAATGGAACAACGCTATCAACCAACTTCAACCAGTTATATAATGCTACACTCAACAACAGCGTAAGATACAATTTTCAACTGCACAAGAAACAGTCACTGAAATGGACCACATTCTGTGCCATAAAACAAATATCAACAAATATAAGAGAACTGAAATGACCAAAATGGCCTAAAATACAAATCCAACTGTCTTGAGTCTCAACCTGCTCCTGACGCCAAGTGTCTTGCTGTTCACACTGTCCACACTGTTCGCTGAACCCAGGGAGGCAAGGTGCAAGCTAAGAAGCTGGAAGAAGACTCAAGGAGTCATAGGAAGTGCAGACATGTTTATTCTCTCCTGGCAGATGCAGCCGTATTCTCTCCTGGCTGACCCAACAGACACAACCATGACTCAGCAGTAAATGCCACCCCCTGTCTATGTGGGGCTCACATATCCCTACAGCACAAAGTAACTCGTAACCAAGTGAGCACTTCGTGATGTGCATATGCAAGTGCAGCACTACAAGCGATCTCAGCCATTGCACAACCATGCAGAGTCACTGTTCACAGATCACGGGATGAGAAGTCATGAGAGTGGGATGAGAGACCTGAACATGCATGCCATCGTGGCCCCACACCAACCAACCAAGTTAAACCACAAATAAGCAAATAACACAGGTTAGAGAGGAAATCAAATAATAAACTAGAAAACATTTGTCATGAAGTCACATGTCAAACATTGGTGAATCTAGCTATGATAGGGTTTAAGAGAAAAAGTGTACTTTTACATGCATATATTGGAAAATGAAAGAGGTTTACCTTCAACAATACAAGTTCCCAGTTTAAAAAACTAGAATTAAGAAAGTAAATTAAACCAGATGCTTTTGAACTGTGGTGTTGGAGAAGACTCTTGAGAGTCCCTTGGACTGCAAGGAGATCCAACCAGTCCATTCTGAAGGAGATCAACCCTGGGATTTCTTTGAAAGGACTGATGCTAAAGCTGAAACTCCAGTACTTTGGCCACCTCATGCGAAGAGTTGACTCATTGGAAAAGACTCTGATGCTGGGAGGGTTTGTGGGCAGGAGGAGAAGGGGACAACAGAGAATGAGATGGCTGGATGGCATCACTGACTCAATGGATGTGAGTCTGAGTGAACTCTGGGAGTTGGTGATGGACAGGGAGGCCTGGCGTGCTGCAATTCATGGGGTCTCAAAGAGTTGGGCATGACTGAGCGACTGAACTGAACTGAACTGAAGCAAAAGGAAGAAAGCATTACAGATAAGAAAAAAACCCAATGATATTAAACAAGAAAGAAACAAAGTATTTGTAACAAAGAGTGAATAAACACAAAAGAACACTGACAATACTGAAGTGGACATGGAGCAACCAGCACTCTGATACATGGCTGGAGGGAATGCAAAATGATACAGCCACTTTAAGGCACAGTTTGGTAGCCTCTTAAAAGTTAAACATACAATTTCCATACAACCCATCAACACAGCTCCTAGTATTTACATAAGATAAATGAAAGCATATGCTTCACCAACGACTGCACACTGAATACGTATAGATTTATTCATAAGAAAAAAACACTAGGAATAGTCAAATATTCTTCAACTGACGAATGGGTTAACAAATCATGGTCCCCCTTGTAAAGAAATACTACCGACACAATGCCATGGAATAGGCCACAGATATATTCAACAACGTGGTTGAATCTCAAATGCACTACTACAAGAAGGCAGAGTCAGAAAGCTACATAGCTGATTCAATGTACATCACATTCTAGAACAGGCAAAACTGTAAGTGCAGAAATCAAATTACAGACTGACAGAAAATAGAGCTGAGGGAAAAGATTGACACCAGTGGGCCATAGGAAAATTTTCACTGTAATAGATATATTTGATAGCTTGGTAAATATGTGATTAATGGCAGTTTGTGCGTACCAAACTCAAATATATATATATACACACACACATATAGTTATATATAGTGTGTATGTATAAATATTTTATATAAATCTCAATAAATATCTGATTTTTTAAAATATCTCTTTTAAAAGTTCTATAACTAGTCTTATCACATATTATTTTTGATGACTTTAAGGGCTTCCCTGGGACTCAGTAATAAAGAATCCATCTGAAATGCAGGAGACTTGCAGGAGAGGCAAGTTTGATCTCTGGGAGGGGGAGATTCCCTGGAGAAGGAGACAGCAACCCACTCTAGTATTCTTGCCTGGGAAATCCCATGGACAGAGGAGCCTGCTGGGCCATAATCCATGGGGCTGCAAAAGAACTGGACATGACTGAGCAATTAAACAACGACAAAGACAAGGAAAAAATACAGGTTTCACCTCTCCATCTTCATGAGCTCCAATGCAAAATTAAGGCTGAACAGTTAGAAAAACTTTGGCTATTTTTGGCCTTTATATTTTCCAAATGGATGTAACATGGAAAAATTTATTGAAAATATAAAATAAAAAACTTAAAAAGAAACAAGTCTATTTCAAGAAATCTCTCAGGAGAATGATTCAACATTTGTGCTAAGGAAACACAGGAGGTCTAGGGTTAGGAAGCTGGAAATGAGTGGCATCCTCAAACAGCACAGAGCTTAGGCTCACAATGCACGTGAGTATAAATGAAAGCCACATGACACCTCTCTGTACAAAAGTGACCCGTACCTCAAAGTATCTCTGATTAAGTCTTAGCCCAGAGTTCAAAGATCATGCTTTAATGAGACAAATAATAAACTTTATATGAGAAAATGATTCAGTTCAGTTCAGTCGCTCAGTCGTGTCTGACTCTTTGCGACCCCATGAACAGCAGCATGCCAGGCCTCCCTGTCCATCACCAACTCCTGGAGTTTACCCAAACTCATGTCCATTGAGTCAGTGATGCCATCCAACCATCTCATCCTCTGTCATCCCCTTCTCCTGCCCTCAATCTTTCCCAACATCAGGGTCTTTTCAAATGAGTCAGCTCTTCTCATCAGGTGGCCAAAATACTGGAGTTTCGGCTTCAACATCCTTCCATCCAATGAACACCCAGGACTGATTTCCTTTAGGATTGACTGGTTGGATCTCCTTGCAGTCCAAGGGACTCTCAAGAGTCTTCTCCAATACCACAGTTTAAAAGAAAATGATTTTTTTTTACTTTATTTTACTTTATAATACTATATTGGTTTTGCCATACATCAACATGAATCTGCCACAGGTGTACATGTGTTCCCAATACTGAACCCCCCTCCCACCTCCCTCCTCATACCATCTCTCTGGGTAATCCCAGTGCACCAGCCTCAAGCATCCTGTATCCTGCATCAAACCTAGACTAATGATTCATATAGGAAATAAATCTTCATACCATCCATATCCAGAACTGATCTCCTATACCTCAAAATCTGAATGTCTAAAGAACTTGGAATCACCATTTGCCTTCATTTGGGTAAGACAATATTGAAACCGATTCCAATCTTCTGAGCTTCCAGGTGGTGTCAGTGGTAAAGAAGCTGTCAGCCAATGTAGGAAACATAAGAGACATGAGTTTGATCCCTGGGTCGAGAAGATCCCCTGGAGGAGGGCATGCGACCCATTCCAGTATTCTTGCCTGGAGAATCCCATGGACAGAGGAAACTGGTGGGCTATGGTCCATAGGGTTACAAAAAGTCAGACATGATTGAGGCAACTTAGCATGCACACACGCATTCCAATCTTCCATACTTATTTTAATTTAACAAATGTGATGAGTTTATTCTAGGTATAGGTATCTAGAATATCACTGAAGCTACTCTTGACTATGATTTTAGGGTTAATTTTCAGGAGACCTTTTATGACATTATACAGAGTTATTTCATCTGTTACAGGTATTGGTGTAAGTCTCTCTCTCAAGAAAGTAGTGTATTATAACAGCATGAGGTTTTTCATTTTTTTTTAAGAGAGGCAAAACTTGCAGAGTCAACCACTGATAGGGCAGCATCTGTAGAGACACCAACTCAGTTCTTCCAAGATAACACTTGTGTTTCTAGATATGAAGACAAATTACTAAATTTACCCTGGCATTTGCTTATTGTAGGCAATTCTTTGCTGCAGAAAAACCTTTTTCTTAAATGTCACCATCATTTACAAATCTTACAGGGCTATATCATAACATTTATTGGTGAAATCTGTTGACTCATCAATCTGCAGAGAAACTTGTTTTTCAGTATATTACACAAAACCTCTTTGGTCGACATGGAATGTCATCAATATGTCAACTTACTGTACTGCTTGAGACTGGAGTCTTCAATTTCTCATACTGCATCTTGGCTAAACAGCTTACTATAATTTTACATGCTGACATTATTAGTGTCTCATCTGATGTGTGACCTTTTCTGCACAATAGATTCAGTTAACATAACTTGATTCTTGAGGCTTTGGACTGAATATGAATTTTTTAAAACAAAAGTTTACTGTGTTTTGAGAACATAATAGCTACTTAAAATAAGCAGTAACTTTATTTCTCAAGTGGCTGTGAGCTGCCAACAAAGATCCGTCTAGTCAAAGCTAGTGGTGTTTCCAATAGGCATGTATGGATGTGAGAGTTGGACAATAAAGAAAGTTGAGCACTGAAGAATTGATGCTTTTGAACTGGGGTGTTGGAGAAGACTCTTGAGAGTCCCTTGGACTGCAAGGAGATCCAACCAGTCCATCCTAAAGGAAATCAGTCCAGAATATTCAGTGGAAGGACTGATGCTGCAGCTAAACCTACAATACTGCGGCCACCTGATGAGAAGAATTGACTCATCTGAAAAGACCCTGATGCTGGGAAAGACTGAAGGTGGGAGGAGAAGGTGATGATAGCAGATGAGATGGTTGGATGGCATCACCGATTCAATGGATGTGAGTGTCAGTAAGCTCTGGGAGATGGTGATGGACAGGGAAGCCTGATATGCTGCAGTCCATGGGGTCGCAGAGTCCGACACAACTGAGCAACTGAACTGAACTGTGAGTTGTACACAAGTGACTTTAAATTTTGTTGTAATCTTTGTTGCACCTAAGTTGTGATTATTCATTATTCGTTGTATCAGAATTGTCATCAAGCCTAAAGTCCTCTTCTATGTCTTAATCTCATCTTTAATCAGCACAGTGTTGGATAGCCAGACATGTTTTTAACACATGCAGCCTAATAAGGTATAAAAGAGTAGAATAAATCACTAAATGATAAAATTATAAAATAATAAAAGAAATTTCACAATATAATCCAGTTCTAATACAGTCCTTGCTTTGCTTCAGTCAGTCGGTTAGTTCAGTTGCTCTGGAGAAAATCTGGACAGGAAGGAAGCTAAATTGTGGTATGTAAAAGTTTCTTTTTTATGTTGAAAAACTTCCTCAGTTTTCTTGTTGCCCTGGAAGAGTTTGTTTAATCCTGTGAGTCATTCAGCAGAAAAAAAAGAAAGGGTGAGGGAAATAATTTATGGGGAGAAGACAGCATCATCATCATATTGCCCTGCTGCTGCTGTTGCTAAGTCGCTTCAGTCGTGTCTGACTCTGTGCGACCCCATAGATGGCAGCCCACCAGGCTCCTCTGTCCCTGGGATTCTCCAGACAAGAACACTGGAGTGGGTTGCCATTTCCTTCTCCAATGCATGAAAGTGAAAAGTGAAAGTGATGTCGCTCAGCTGTTTCCGACTCCGCAACCCAATGGACTGCAGCTTACTAGGCTCCTCTGTTGCTGGGGTCCAGCCCCGGTGGATCCAGGGTAATTCAAAGGGGAGATGGAATCGGCATTCTAGGAAAAAACTTATTTAATTACAGATATAGAGAGAGATTAGAAGCGGATAGTGTAGAAGGAAATATTAGTGGAGAAAAAGAGGTTGAATAACTTGGTTTATGTGGGATACCAATAAAACTCCAAGACAAGGAGTTTGCACCATCTACATTGGTAGATGAATGAATCTGGGCCATATGCTGACTAAATCCCATATTTAGTCTGCTTCAGACTTGATCAATATCCGCCCTCCTTAAGAGAAGAGGAGAAAGCCCCTCTAGCTTGCCTACTTATTCAATGGGCCTTCTTGTCACAAGTATCTTGTTTTGTGGCAAGAGTAATTTAATCTCATCTTTTGGTAAGGGGGAGATGCTGGGAGCCAGCACGGGAGACCCCACCCATGACAAGGTCATGGGGAGAGACCTGACTGGCAAGGCGAGTCAGGTCTCAAGAGGTCCTCTGCCTGAGCATCTACCCCGAAACCAAAATCTGTCTGTTTATGTTTGCTATACTATACTCTTCTGACATTTTCTGGAAAAAGTTAATTTAGAGCTTTTAGATAATAAGTCTCCTGGGCATAATAAGAGTGTTTCAATCCAAAAACCCCTCTGATGGCTTTCTAACTTACCTAACTGGTCTGCTCGGACTTTTTACAATAACTTGTGAATTGCTTACAGCCCCCCAACCGCAAGAGGCACAAAGCTTAAAGCATCTTAAAGATACAGAGCCTTTTCTAAAGAGTTAAAAATTATATTGGTGACGGGTTTTCACTGTTGACTCTGACTGCTGCCAGGCCTCCATATTCTTTATCTTTTAGGCACCTTAAGGATATTAATCAATGTAATTGGGATATAGAAATAGGAATATAGTAGTTTTGATGTTAGCAACACTAGACTTTTGAGTTAATTACTTTTCTTTGTTACATATCACTGCATTCCTCTTGTGTCTTTGCTATGTAAAAATGTAACTTTATAACTATCTTAAGACTAAATAGATCTTAAGGGGAACATTGGTGAAGGGTTTTCATTTGTTGGGCTGATGTTTGCTGCTAAATCTCCATATTCCCTGCCCTTATAATGAATATAACTAGCATATAGGAGAAATAAGTTTTAACCTTTAAGATTAACCATGTTAACCTTAGGTTAAATAAATTCCTTTCTTAGTTGTAACACACTACATCCTCACCGTTTTGGAATGCAACTTTATCTGCTACCTTCAGAGGGTGGCATCTGGTTTAAGAAAAAAGACCCTTGGAAAAAATAAATTTTTTGGTTATCAGAAAGAAAGGATCATAAAATGTCAGCAGGCCTCATGGACAGATGATAATGTAAAACCCCTAAGACCTTTTTTTTATACATTTACGTGAAGCACCTGATTTTGATAAAGGTCTGGACTGCTGACTCCTGCATGACTTTAAAATTTCCATTTGCCTCTATGTGTAACAAAAGGTATATAAGCAAACCTAAAAAATAAAGAAATGGGATCAGTTTCTGGAAAGACTGATCCCCCCATGTTGTTTCTTTCTTGCTCCCCGTTTTCCTGGCTGAATTCCCATCTGGAGCGTGGGTGCTCGCCATGTCTACTTACTTGCCCTGGCTTCTAAGATCCGTGAGAGAGGGAGCTCAAGGCGGGGCACCCTCCAATATTCANGAAGAGTTGACTCATTGGAAAAGACTCTGATGCTGGGAGGGATTGGGGGCAGGAGGAGAAGGGGACGACCGGGGATGAGATAGCTGGATGGCATCACGGACTCGATGGACGTGAGTCTGAGTGAACTCCGGGAGATGGTGATGGATAGGGAGGCCTGGCGTGCTGCGATTCATGGGGTCGCAAAGAGTCGGACACGACTGAGCGACTGAACTGAACTGAACTACAAGAAAGAACACTAGGAGGCAGACAGAAAGAAGAAAGTCTTATGTAGACAGAGGCAAAGACTGGAATCATACAGCCACAGCCAAAAAAATAAAGGATTTGGGGGATCCACCAGAAGCTAGGAAGAAGCAAGAAAGGAGTCCTTCAGCAAGCCTTCAGAGAGAGAATGGCCCTGCCGATATCTTAATTCCGATGTCCTAGTCTTCAGAACACAGAGACAGTAATACACTAACATGAGAGAAAGTTCCAGGGGAAAGTGATTCTTTGGAGTGAATCTAAAACAATGGATAAACTTGAAGAAAAGAAGTCGTTTTGAACGGAGGGAGGGTTTTGGTTTGTTTGTTTTCTCTATATCTGTAATTAAATAAGTTTTTTCCTAGGACACTGATTCCATCTCCCCTTTGAATTACCCTGGACCCACCAGGGCTGGACCCCGGCAATCCATCTATGGGATTCTCCAGGCAACAGCACTGGAGTGGGTTGCCATCTCCCTCTAATAGAGCAGTCATCAGTAATCAGCAATTTTCCTTATCTTATGTTGGAAACTGAGAATAGACTAAACCAAATGAAATGGCCCTTCCTACTGTGTGCTTCCATACAAGGCTGACACACTTATAATAAAAGTTCTGTTGCTGCTGTGCTCAGTCAGTATTCACTACTGGCAGAGTTAGAATTGCAAAGCATTCAAAATTTAAATAAAAACTATTTCACTAATCCTGATCTCTCACAGAACCTCTAGCAACATTTTGTAGAACCTTAATCAAGAAACTCTTTTATAAGACCGATGCAATAAAGTTAATATAATATTTCTTTTCAGTGAAACCACAGAATTTCTGAAATAAATTATAAATTCAGAATTTGATACCTAATAAGTCTATAAAGATTATTTTAGTGGGAAAGTATAGACTGTTTAATGAATAGTTCTGGCATTACTGGCTAAAAATTTTGAAGAAAAGAAAAATAACTCTTAGTATCCTAAAATAAGATGGATTAAATGGTTAGCAACAATAAAAGCCAAAAGACTTGCAAAGAATTCTAAGAAACTATATGATCTTTGAATCAGGGAGATTTTCCTAACTGAAACCTAGATAGTATGAAAGAAAAGAGAATAAAGAGATTAAAACTATTGCATTGNCGAAGAAAAGAAAAATAACTCTTAGTATCCTAAAATAAGATAGATTAAATGGTTAGCAACAATAAAAGCCAAAAGACTTGCAAAGAATTCTAAGAAACTATATGATCTTCGAATCAGGGAGATTTTCCTAACTGAAACCTAGATAGTATGAAAGAAAAGAGAATAAAGAGATTAAAACTATTGCATTGAAAAGGATATCATTAAAAATTAAAAGAAAAATTTTGTCCTAAAAAACATATTATGTAGATGACAGATCATGGGCTAATGTGTATAATATACAATAGCTATTACAAGCTGAAAAGAACAAAACAAATTACTGATAGTATAAAAATATACAAATTATCAGAATAGAATATTCACTGAAGAACAAATTCAAATGAATAATAAATATGGGAAAATGTACCCAATATCGCTAGCAGAGAATTGTAGATTTGAGTGACAATAATACTTAAATTCTAGAGTCTATAGGTCTTTCTGAGGGCAAATAATCTCATATTATTAATGAGAATGTGAAATACTACATCTCTTTAGAAGGCAATTTAGTTATATTTGCCCCCAAAATTCCATGGACGGAGGAGCATGGTTTGCTACAGTCCATGGGGTCGCAAAGAGTCAGACACTACTGAGAAACTTCACTTTCACTTTCACCAAAAAATAACTCATGGTAATCCACCCCAGAAAAATTAAAATACCAACTCATGAAGATAATAAAAAATATAAATAAGGATGTTTATTCAACCTTATTCAGTGGCCAAGAACTGGAAACAAAGGGACTGCCCAAACAAACTAGAGTTTATCACTACCTTGACTGTGGTGTTCCACAACATGCAATACGAACAACCATTAAAAGAAATGAATTTAAAATACAGATGACAGTGACAGTTTTGAAAAATGAGAGAATGAGATGTTTTGACAATGACAATGAGAGTTTTGAAAAAAATGTTTTGAGTTTGGTAATAATATTTACCACCTGTAGAAACATAAGTTTTTAAATGGACAAATTTATGCTTATACACCCAGATATCGTCCTAACAAGAGTAAATATTTGAAAAGTCAGCTAAAAGAATGCCTAGGTTTTTGGAAATGTTTCTTCATCCCTCATAAAAGGCAACAAAACACATGCATGAACAACCATTAAAAGAAATGAATTTAAAATACAGATGACAGTGACAGTTTTGAAAAATGAGAGAATGAGATGTTTTGACAATGACAATGAGAGTTTTGAAAAAAATGTTTTGAGTTTGGTAATAATATTTACCACCTGTAGAAACATAAGTTTTTAAATGGACAAATTTATGCTTATACACCCAGATATCGTCCTAACAAGAGTAAATATTTGAAAAGTCAGCTAAAAGAATGCCTAGGTTTTTGGAAATGTTTCTTCATCCCTCATAAAAGGCAACAAAACACATGCACAGGTGGCAGGATTGCCAGCCCTCACCCTCATCACGCTCCTGACAGAGACAGATGGCAACTTCAGAATTCATCTCAACACCCTTACCTGTTGGTCATAGTTTGCCTAATGCAATTAGAATGTATATGGAAATCTGGCATACCTTAGCTTGAATTCAGCTTCACAATTTATAAGCTGTATAATACTGGGGATGTTAGTTGGGCTGCCTATGTTACTTCCTGTAAAGGTTAAAAACATGTGGAAAAAATATTTAAAGTAGAATCAGGCATATATTTTGGACTCTTTTGTTGATCATGATGGCTACTCCATTTCTTCTGAGGGATTCTTGCCCACAGTAGTAGATATAATGGTCATGTGAGTTAAATTCACCCATTCCAGTCCATTTTAGTTCGCTGATTCCTAGAATGTCGACATTCACATTTGCCATCTCTTGTTTGACCACTTACAATTTGCTTTGCTTCATAGACCTGACATTCCAGGTTCCTATGCAATATTGCTCTTTACAGCATTGGACTTTGTTTCTATCACCAGTCACATCCACAGCTGGGTATTGTTTTTGCTTTGGCTCCATCCCTTCATTCTTTCTGGAGTTATTTC
>SJYX01002110.1:207283-232033 GCA_006410675.1 Oreotragus oreotragus
TGGACTGCAAGGAGATCCAACCAGTCCATTCTGAAGGAGATCAACCCTGGGATTTCTTTGGAAGGAATGATGCTAAAGCTGAAACTCCAGTACTTTGGCCACCTCATGAGAAGAGTTGACTCATTGGAAAAGTCTCTGATGCTGGGAGGGATTGGGGACAGGAGGAGAAGGGGACGACAGATGATGAGATGGCATCACGGACTCGATGGAAGTGAGTCTGAGTGAACTCCGGGAGTTAGTGATGGACAGGGAGGCCTGGCATGCTGCAATTCATGGGTTCGCAAAGAGTCAGACACGACTGAGCGACTGAACTGAACAGGCATACATAGTCACATAATAATACATATTATAACCACTGTTATTGATATCTGTGCCATTATTGTTAATATTATTGATGGTATCATTGCTATCGTTACTATTGCTATCATTGTTATTATTATTATTATTATTACTGTAGTTGCCTGACTGATGCTGGTCTAATACCCAGCCTTACTGCAAAATTATAGAATTAACTGGCATTTTGTGGCAGTCTTAATGAAGTGATATGTGAGGAAATTATTAAGCAAAAAAGTTAACATCTTACTCAGTTATGCTAATAGCAGTTGGGTTAAAAAAAATGGCAACCTGCTTGAGGAACAGAAGAGCTCATGTGATAACAATAGTTTAATTTTCCAATCAAAATTGAATATTCAGTTGCCAGTAGTTTTACAAGCACCTTCATGGATGGGGAAATTGATGATTAATAACATTGTGCGTCAATATAGAATCTTATGGGCATGAAAATGTATTGAAAAAAATCATAATTTTGGCCAAATATCTGTTGATTAATCACTGGAGAGATCTGCCACAACACTTTGACAGCATTGTGATTTTAAGTCCCTCAAGTGTGGGTACAGTGTGAATCTCTACAATGTTAGACCTCTTGACATCTTAGCAAAAGCAAGCACTTCACAAATATTGGTCAAACAAATGGATGAATATGTAGGCAAGCTAGAGGGGCTTTCTCATCTTCTCTTAAGGAGGGTGGATACTGATCAAGTCTGAAGCAAACTAAATATGGGATTTAGTCAGCATATGGCCCAGATTCATTCAGCTACATAAATGTCTGTCTTTAAATTATGATTAAATTTAAAACTATCCACTATATGATAAAATGAACTGTATGCTGGCATGAAAATCAATATTACAGCTCTTATCAATTTGTATTCATTTGACTTTTTGGGAATACCAAAGAGTAAAGTGCTATATCAAATCATGCAGAAAGCATCAGTGAATTATATATGCCTGTGCAGACCTTATCCCACAAAAATCTCTGAGGCTTGAGTGAAGAGAAGGGGGAGGAAAGAGAATCTGCACTTCAACAAAGTCCCTAGGTGATATGAATGCATACTGAATTTTGAGATGCGCTGCTCTAGAACACAGGCTTGCCCCAGACTCATCTCTAACTCATCAATGTGCTAAGCCACACTGGGATTCTGGAAAAGCCAGTTTCTCTGAGGGGAGTCACTGGAGAGGCAAACTCAAGGCCCCCGAAGTGAGCTTCAAGTTAGCTGCTCACCTCCTTGAAACGTGCCAGTTGCAGCTGAGACCACTTGGTCCCCTCTGTAGATTACAAAGCCACAGACAGGACTCAGATCTTTAGCCTATTGCCAAACCATCCCCCAATTCACTGCTGAACCAAACAATGGTTTCTGAAAGGACTACACCACCATAGTGACCATCTCAAAGCCAGAGGAGTGTGAGTGAAGAGTCTATAGGGACCGATGTTATGGGGAAAGCAACCTCTGGACAAGGGAGATGGAGCCTGACCTGTGTTCCCAGCTTTGTCACCAACACCCCATGCAGACGTGGGTGAGTTGCTGAATGTCTCTAGACCACAGTTTTACATGGATAAAAGACAGAGTTTGGAATGGCTACAGAAGGCCCTCATGCACTGATTTTAAGTCACTGTTGATAAGAACCACTGAGTGATGGCAAATATGCTGTGATAGATTAGTCATGTCTGCCATGGGCACAGGAATTCAGGTTCTCCTTCTGTTTGTCTTGATGGGGCCAAATATCTTGCATTTTCAGCAAACTCCAAGGTGATGCTAATGCTACTGACCCACGGACTACACTTTGAACATTTGTTGTCCAATGATGGGCATTCACCACTATTGTGACTACTGAACACTTGAAATTAGGTGAGGCTAGACTGAGATGTGCTTTCAGTGTAAAACCTACACCAAATTCAAAGACTTGGGAGAAAGAAAAGAAAAGAATGTGATGTAATTTGTTACAGAACATGCAGAATTGTTATAGAACACGCAGAATTGTTAAATATTGAAATTATAATGTTTGGGATATACTGGGTGAAATAAAATATTCTGTTAAGGTTAATTTCACCCTTTTTTTATTTTTAAAAATATGATTAGATTAAGTCCAATTTATTTTTCCCCTTGTTTATACTCTTGGTGCTATTATCTAAGAAACTGCTGCTTAGTCCAAGGTTACAGATTCACTTCTATGTTTTCTTGTAAGAGTTTTATAGTTTTAGCTTTTATATTTAGGTGTCTGATTCATTTTTTTATAAAATTCTTGGCTGCACCAAGTGGTGTATAGAACCTCACTTCCCTCACCAGGGATTGAACTCATGTTCCCTGCAGTGGAAGATAGAGTACTAATCACGCCCCAAAAAATCACTAGAAAATTTACAATTAGGTATGTGACTAGCATAGTATTTTTCTTAAAAGAAGATAAAAGCAGCTTTGTGAGATACAGTTCACATATCATATAATTCTCCCAGTTAAACTATTCAATTCAGTGAGTTTGGGCATCATTTATTATTTATATATATATGTCTAAAATGGCAAATTTACATATGTAAAACAAAATTTGCATTCTAATCATTTCAAATTTACAATTCATTGATGTTAACTGAATTCACAATGCTGTGCAGTCATTACCACTATTTCATAAACCTCTTTGTCACTCTGAACAGAAACTCTATAACTATGAAACAGTTAACTCTCTATTCCCTCCCCTTCTTAGCTTCTAATCGCTCATCTATATTCTATCTCTATGATGTTTGCTTATTCTAGATGTTTCAAATAAGTGAAAGCATACATTTGTCCTTTTTTCTTTGGTTTCTTTACTTAGCATAATATTATTTTCGAGGTTTGTTCACACTGTAGCACATATCTTAAAAGTCCTCAGCATAAGAAAAAAATTTTTTTGGTAACTATGTATGGCGCCAGACATTAACTAGAATCTTGGGCTTCTCTGGTGGCTAATATGGTAAAGAACCTGCATGCAGTGTGCAAGACCTGGGTTCAGTCCCTGGCTTGTTAAGTTCCCCTGGAGGAGGACATGGCACCCATTCCAGTGTTCTTGCCTGGAGAATCCCATGGACAGAGGAGTCTGGCAGGCTATAGTCCATGGGGTCACAAACCATCAGACATGACTGAGCAACTAAGCACAGCACAGCTCATGGTGATTATTCTGAGATATATACAAATATCAAATCATTATGTTGTACACCTGAAACTAATACAATTTTCTGTGTTAATTATTTCTCAATTTAAAGAAATTGAGGTATATATTTGTGATATCATGATCAAGAGTTAAAGATGTAAGGTCTGTAGTTGCTAGCAGGGTATGGTCTCTGACAATCCATGGAAGAGATTGAGGAGCTGATACAATGTGGCCTCATTAGGCTCCACTATTTCCAATTCTTTTAAGTGATCTAACTGAATATATAATCCATGTGGGAAGAAGCTTTTGAGACTTCAAACCAACTATCCAGTAGATATTCTTTTTAGTCTTTGTATTAAGTAACTTTTGGATTTGGTGTCTGTGTCTCAAAGTAGACCACTATTGCTGTCCTGTCCCTTCATTCAGTCTCATAGATTGAAATCCTTTGACTCACTTGAATCTTTCTTTAAAAGCTGAGTGATCTTTACCAGGGGTTTCGTCTGATCTCTTTTCTGACAGATTTAATATACTGCATACTAATAACAGACTTCTATCAACCTACATGCAAGGAATTGAATATACTTGTTAAATATAACTTAAATATCAAGTGAGAAAATGGTAAGAGGACTTAAAAGAGATCTAATTCCATTCTTAACTGTTGAAGAGGAGGAAACAAAGCCCAGGTCCTAGAATAACTTTGCTGAAGGTTTGTCAAACACCCTAATTTTCTCACACCCGGAGAAGGACCACCTCCACCCAGTGGCTTCTTATTCNAAAAGAGATCTAATTCCATTCTTAACTGTTGAAGAGGAGGAAACAAAGCCCAGGTCCTAGAATAACTTTGCTGAAGGTTTGTCAAACACCCTAATTTTCTCACACCCGGAGAAGGACCACCTCCACCCAGTGGCTTCTTATTCTGCAAAGCTTAATAATAAATCATCTCAAAAGACAATTTAAAGCAAATGTTTTGACGCCATTAACATGGGCCAACAGACACTTTTGCAGAACCATATCCATTAGAAAGCAAAGACCAGTAAGCTGGTTGCTGAGAGCCTGCTGGTTGGGAAGGCTACTACATCTCATTTGCTGACTGTCCAAGCTGCTGATTGAGTCTAAAGCAATAACCTCCTGGAGCTGTTTGCATGTTTTACCTTGTGTAGAAATTGGATAGCAATAGCAACAGCCATTAAATATGATTTTTGATGAAACAAAAATAAACATATAAAACATCTAAATACTTGACAGGTGATCTGATCATCCCAAAAGGAAGGTTTGCATGCACAACACATCCTACTTGAACTTAACCAATACCTCTCTGTCTCAGTGCTTATCTTTGCATAAGCATTTGGCATAGTGCCTGGCAAACAGTATGGACTCTATTGTGGTTGCTATTTTTGTTGTTTTTATTATCTTACAACTTAATTATAAGGTAATATATTTTGTAATTTTTATCATTTTTATTGGAGTATAATTGCTTTACAGTTTATGTTTCTGCTGTACAACGAAGTGAATCAGCTATTCACTCTGTCTTGAACTCCCCTCCCATCCCTTCCACCCTGCTCCATCACAGAGCATCCGGGAGCCAGGTGGACAGATGGAAATATTAGCATGAAGATATTGTTTCATTGATTAATTGCTTGGCCTTGAAAAAAAGGCCATTCTCTCTTTTAATCTGGAATCTCTATAAAGAAGCTATTGCTTTATAAATTTAATCCAATAGTATGTTTGGAGTTCAAAAGTAATTTCTCATTTTTTGAACAAATCTAAACGCCACAAAACACGGGGGAAATCAAGTAAACTATGATACATTCACATGATACATAATTTTCATTAAATTATATAAAGTACAATCTGTATATCATATATAATTAAACTACAAAATATTAAATGGACCTACAGTCTACAATCTGTCATACAAAGTGAAGTAAGTCAGACGGAGAAAACTAAATACCATATATTAACAAATATGCATGAAATCTGAAAAGATGGTTCATCTCCGTGGTGGATTCATGTCAATGTTTGGCAAAACCAATATAATATTGTAAAGTAAAAAAAAGTTTTTTTAATTAAAAAAAATAAAAATAAAAAGATGGTTCAGATAAGACCATTTGCAGGTCAGGAGTAGAGACAGACACAGAGAAAGGACATGTGGACATGGGGGAAAGGAGAGAGTGAGATGCACTGGAGAGCAGGATTGGCATATATACACTATCGTGTGTAAAACAGAGCTTGTGGGAAGCTGCTATGTAACACAGGGAGCTCAGCCGGATGCTCTGTGATGGAGCAGGGTGGAAGGGATGGGAGGGGAGTTCAAGACAGAGTGAATAGCTGATTCACTTCGTTGTACAGCAGAAACATAAACTGTAAAGCAATTATACTCCAATAAAAATGATAAAAATTACAAAATATATTACCTTATAATTAAGTTATAAGATAAGAAAAACAACAAAAATAGCAACCACAATAGAGTCCATACTGTTTGCCAGGCACTATGCCAAATAATAAATGAGAATTATACCAATCCTGTGAGAAAGGTGGCGTTATCATCACACACATACACACACACACACACAAATAAAAACCTTGAATAAAAAGAAAAGTGCCAAAATGTGAACAGTATTTACTTTAAGGATAGGTGGTTATTTTTTTACTGTGTGCTATGATTTTCTAAATTTTCTATAATATAGTTATTCACTTTTTAAGATTCATTAAAATAGTTCCTATCTTTAAAACTGAATTCATGAAACGAGATGCAACAACTTCTTTAAAATTTTGTGTGGTGTGGAAGAAGTCCAAAGTAAGCAAAATAATAATATTTAAACAACCATTATATTGGTTTTTTAACTCCATTTACATTATATTAATGTCTGCAACAATATTTACCTTGTGATTGCTTAGATGAAACACATATACTTTCAAGAACATCAGGAAGAACTTCTTGCATCTACCCCATACCACAAATTAGCTTCTGCTTGTCTGTGGAAATGCCCCAAATTTTCATCATTTTTGAAATCAGTTCTATGGCAATGTTCCTGGGAAAAATAACTCTTCTTCTCCTGAAATGCTTATAGTTTCCAGGATGTTGACTCGGTGGTTCTCAGCCAGGATGATTTTGCCCCCAAGGAACAGCTGGCAGAGTCAGGTGGTGACATCTGTGACTGTCTTGACTGCAGAGGGGTACTACTGGCATCCAGTGGGTAGAAGCCAAGGATGCTGCTAAACAAGCTACAGTACAGAAGATAGCCCCACCCCCATTTCCCTAAAAAGCATTATCCCACCCAAACATCAAATGTGCAGATATTAAAAACTGTGAGTTAAAGCGACAGCTATGAGAAGAAAGACATATTCTTTCCTGGGACACCACAGACCAGGGTTTTAGATGGAAAGTGGTGAAATAGAGATAAACCCAGAGTAAAAAGAGGAAACAAGACTCAGAAAGGTAAATTTTTGTAGAGCCAGATTTTGTCCTCTACAAACCAGAAACGTGACTTTGCAGGAGTTCCCTGAGCCTTATTTCCACACCTGTTCAGTGAGAAAAATAATTACAATTTTCTCATAATGAGCCTTGTGGGAAAAAAACAAGGATATAAAGATTCTTACAAATACAGTTGCAACTATAGCTAGTGAGCATCAACTGCCCTCTCAGTAGAGTAGGCAGTGTGTCAGTCTCATACAGCCAGTGAGCCTGCAATCAGTACTGATGATGGTCATGATAACAATGATGATGGAGGTGCTGATGATGCCATTGATGATATCATTGGTGATGATGGCAGTGTTGATTTTCACCGTGGCTTATCATGCCCTAACTTTCACACCAATATAGACTGCAGACCATCAGAAGTAGAGATGACAAGGCTGCTTCTAGTTTTTAATGTCTCAGAATGAATTTATTCTATTAGTGTAGGAATATAAAGAGAATTAACTCATTACTCAAGAGAATGATCACCAAGGAGCAGTAAGAATTCTGTGGACAGAAAAAAGAGCTGTGAGGATACATCAAACAGTAAATGCAAACAGAGCCCAAAACTCAGCATCTGATATTTCCACTGGGAAATGATTTTACCAAAGAATACTGCTGAGGTAAATTCACTGCTATAGTCAATTTCTTTCTAACATAGAAATTAAGTAGAAATAGAAAACAGAGCTTCAGTGGAGTCTTAAAGGCAAATAAACTAAAATTAAAAATGAAAGTTAACTATTCATTCAACTGCTTGGGACATAAGGTGATCACTGGACTAATAAATTAGTTTCATGACTTAGCACAACTATTGCAAAACCTTAATTACGTTAAAGAGCATGGCATTTTAATTATCAGATTCCTTTGGCTATTTTCAATATACTTTTTATATGAGTTCATTTTTTTTTAAAATCCTGTAGATTCTCATGTGAAGTTCAAGGAGCTTGTCACTTAATGATGACCCTTGAAAGGATTTCAGGGCAAGGAATAGATTGAGTCATCTCTACCTGTCAATCACCCATGTTTTCTATCAATAGCTGCCCACTCATTCCACCTCCAACTTGAAGGCTCTTGGAGTGCTTTGCTCAACAGTTCTGTCTTTCCGGGTTAGTGCTACAATGTCCAGATACTTTCATCAGCAAATGTACAGCTCTTCTTACTGTAATATGTTGGAAGTGTTTGGACTGCTAATCTCACCATTTAATCATGTTAGTTTATCTTCCTGAATTGCTCATCTTGTTCTTTCTCCACTCCATTTTCTACATTTTCTTTTATCTTCAAGGTCTAAACATAAGTCCTGCCTCTTTTCCCCACTTAAACTACTACCATTGTGACTGTTCCTTTCTTTCTCTGTCCCACATAGCATATACCATATATACTGACATATCTGTGCTGTAGCGGCTGAATCCTGATAATTAGAATATAGTGTCTTAAGCCATGCTGGCCTGGGTTAATATTGGGATTCTGAAGGACACTTGCTGCTGCTGCTGCTGCTGCATTGCTTCAGTCGTGTTCGACTCTGTGCGACCCCATAGATGGCAGCCCACCAGGCTCCTCCATCCATAGGATTTTCCAGGCAAGAGTACTGGAGTGGGGTGCCATTGCTTTCTCTGGAAGGACACTTACTAGATATATATATTTGGGCAAATTACTATTTTCTTTGCCTTGGTTTCCTCATCTGTAGATAGGGATAACGGTAGCATTTACCTCAAAATCTATAAAGAATTTTTTAAATGCCTGACATAAAGAAAAATGGGGCCTTCCCAGGTGGCACTGGTAGTAAAGAATCTACTTGTCAATGCAGGAGACATAAGAGTCTCAGTTTCTATCCCAGAGTTGGGGAGATCCCCCGGAGGAGGGCATGGTAAACCACTCCAGTCTTCTTGCTTGAATAATCCCATGGACAGAGAAGCCTGGCAGGCTGCAGTCCATTGGGTCATCACAAGTTGGACACGACTGACACAACTTAGCATGCACACATGCATAGAAAGAATACAGTTGTTAACTGTCATGCTACAGAGGGTATTATTCCAGAGTGTTTATTTGTCTTTCTCTCCAATTGGGTTGTAAGTCCTGTGGGGTAAGGACAGTAGCAGATGTAGTGTGACCTAGAACATGAATGCACCATTTACTAAAGCCCCAGTTCTCTCCTTATGATTGTCATCTCATATTACAGAGAAGGAAACTGGGGCTTAGGAATGTGTAGATTCAATATCACATATCTCTGGTGCAAAAGTAAGGGTTAAACCCATTAATGTTAAACTTCAAAGACTTACTCTCTTAACACCTCTATAATATCCCCCTGCCTTTTCTTTATATAACTGCATTGAATACATCAAATGTAGAACAAGTATTTATTGACAAATATTATTTAAGCTGTGTTTACTTATTATAATATTGAACAATACACAACAAATATACACTATTTTGGTATTTTTAATATCTGAAAAATTACTGTAAATAAGATTCCTACTCAGAGGTTTAATATAGGTTTTATTAAGTATAGAATGTTTACCCACATAAATATTCCTAGATGGTATATATGGAGCAAAACCACGGATTTAAAGTGAAGATCTGAGCAAACCTCCGTATTACTGGAATGAGCCTTTTGAAAAAAACATAATGTATCAAGAACCATAAGGAAAGTGCTAAAAGCAATGGTTGCTTTGCTTAATGGAGCAAGTCCTAAGTGTTTGGCGTTACCCTTAATAGTAGTCAGTAAAACAGTTTCCAGTAAAACTTAAGCGAGGAAATTAATCCCATAATAACAGCATGCATGCAGGTTAGGCTCAAGTAATAGCAGTGTGATAGCATGAAGAAAAGAGGCTTTAATTTGTGCTTTAGAATGTATTGGGTAGGTGAATTGCAGACACTGAAAGTGAGTTATTGTTTAGTCAATTTTATTACTTAGCAGTAATTTTGAAAATACAATAAGTAAGTCTCATATAACCTAAAACTATCAAATGATAGTTTTTCAATCCAAATGCTACTGTAATCAATCATGCAATCAATATATATTGGACACCTACTATTTTGTACCAGGAACTTTGCTGCTAGGCTCTGAGGATACCAAATTGTAAGTCAATGTAGTTCTTATCCTCAAGAAGCTCACAGAAGAGTGAGAGAGGTGAGCAGATAAATAATATTTTAATTATAACATGATGTAAAAAGTTCTATCTGACACAGACTGCTGTAGGTGCACAAAAGCCATTTCATTTTTCTTCTGGGAACACAGCTAGAGTACATTTCCCAGACACCCTTGCAGATAAGTATGGTCAAGGGAATGAGTTCTTGCCAACGGAATCTGGATAGAAATTTTGACACTTCTGGCCCATAGAAACCATGCACAGGTTTTATTCTCTCTCATTTCTACACCTGCTGATAAATAGAACTCTGAGAACTTCACGGCTGGCAGAGCCACAAGAGGGAAGGAACGTTCATGTCAGAAACTCTGCTCACCAGGCTCTCTGCAGAGTATTCACACTGAATGCTTACCTGAGTAGGAAATAATATTTATTGTATAAAAACATTGATATCTGGGGGTTGTTTGTTATAGCAATTAGCCTACTCTTTCTATTATATATTCTCTACAGAAAAGATGATTGCATGTGCCCAAGATACACAAAAGAAGAAGGAGTTATATCTATCTGGATCACAGTCTAGAGGGAAAACACAAACTGAACCTTTAGGGCCACCTTCTCTCTATAATGGACAAGTTAAAAGTGCTCAGGGAGGGACTTCCATGGTGGCCCAGTGTTTAAGACTTGACTTTTCAATGCAGGGCATGTGGATTTGATCCCTGATCAGGGAATTAAGATCCCACATGCTTCATGGCCACAAAACCAGGACCTAAAACATGAAACAATAGTGTAACAAAACTCAATGAAGTCTTCAAAAATGATTCCACATTTAAAGTCCTTTAAAAATGCTCAGGGATAGCCTTATCCATTCTTTCAAATCTTACCTAAAATGAGGTATGGTTCTGTTTTGCTATTTCTAGACCTGGACACTCCAGAATTGTGTACTTACACGTAAAAATGTAAGCCAATCAGAGGCACGATCTAGTGAGCTGCTTACATTAAGAGAAAAATTGCTGAAGTCATGGCTGTCGGGACGGCGTGCCCCTTGCTGGGGCAAGTGAGTGCTTATGTGAGACGGTGAGAGTAGTTCACTGACTATAGTTGTGACTTTTGTTACAGGAGAAGAAAAACGATTTGTGCTCACACATTTTACCATCCATAGTAACATGATGCAACTATTCTATGGACTTCATCAGCACAATTTACTACTTCAGGAATCTCTTGACAAGAAGATAATTGCAAAAAACTGTATTGTTCATGCTAGGAACTTTCTGAGCAATACATCAACACTTTATTAGAAAGCTGAAATGACAATTCACCCTTCAGGGTTTTATGACCCTTCAACTCAACTTAGCAGCAGCAGTAGCAGCAACTCAACTTTCTCACTTGCTATCTACCAATCTTAAGTAGTTAAGAGTGTGGTCTTTATACACTGGCAATCAAGTCTCTTCAGTGAAAGATCCATCTTCAAAAATGTCAATATCCTGACAATGTTCCCCTCCCCCATCTAAGAAGCTACTAAAACTCTGGCAGGGTAACAAGTTCCTCCTTACTACAGTAAGTAATAAACTCAACTTTGTTTTCTCAATGAGTTGTCTGGATGATCTATTGGTATCCTGAGGCTTCTGTAACAAATTATCACAAACTGGGTGGCTTAAAAGAACAGAAATTCATTGTCTCACAACTCTGGGTACAAGAAATCTCATATCAAGGTGTTGGCAGGGTCATGCTCTTTCTGAAGACTCTAAAAGAATATCTTTTTGGACTCTTCCTAGCTCCTGGTAGTTGCCAACAATTCTTGACACTCTTTGGCTTGTGACAACAACTCCAATCCATGTTTCTATCTTCACATAGCGTCTTCCCTTTGTATCTTTGTCCAATTTCTCTCTTGTTATAATGATATTATAGCCTAATCCAATATAAGAATGAGTGCTAAATCACTTCAATCGTGTCCAACTAGTTGCGATCCTATGGACTGGAGCCCACCAGGCTCCTCTGTCCATATGATTCTCCAGGCAAGAACACAGGAGTGGATTATCATGCCCTCCTCTAGGGGATCTTCCTTACCTAGGGACTGAACCTGTATCTCATGTCTCCTGCATTGGAAGACAGGTTCCTTACCACTAGTGCTACCTGGGAAATCCAATCCAATATGACTCCATCTTAACTTGATTATATTTACAAAGACTCTATTTATAAATAAGGTTATAACCACAAGTTTAGAGTGAATGTGATGTTTGGGAGAGAACACTACTCAACCAGTGCAGATGTTTTGTAGAGCCAGAATTTTACTTCTCTCTTCATATTAGAATGATTAAAACATCTCTTGCTGTTGATAGAATCTCTTGTTTTTCTTTTAATTTTTAAAATTAATTTATCTATTTTAATTGGAGGCTAATTACTTTACAATATTGTAGTAGCTTTTGTCATACATTGACATGAATCAGCCATGGGTGTACATGTGTCCCTCATCCTGAATGCCCCTCTCACCTCCCTCCCCATCCCATCCCTCAGGGTCATCCCAGTGCTCTGGCCCTGAGCACCCTGACTCATGCATCGAACCTGGACTGGTAATCTATTTCACATATGGTAATATACATATTTCAATGCTATTCTTTCAAATCATCCCACCCTCATCTTCTCCCACAGAGTCCAAAAGTCTATTCTTTACATCTGTGTCTCTTGCTATCTCACATATACGGTCATCATTCTGTTCAGTTCAGTCACTCTATCATGTCCGACTCTTTGCGACCCCATGAGCCGCAGCATGCCAGGCCTCCCTGTCCATCACCAACTCCCAGAGTCCACCCAAACCCATGTCCATCGAGTCGGTGATGCCATCCAACCATCTCATTCTCTGTCATCCCCTTCTTCTCCTTTCCAAGCATCAGGGTCTCTTCCAATGAGTCAACTCTTCGCATTAGGTGGCCAAGGTACTGGAGTTTCAGCTTCAGCATCAGTCCTTCCAATGAACACCCAGGACTGGTCTTCTTTAGGATGTACTGGTTGGGTCTTCTTGCAGTCCAAGGGACTCTCAAGAGTCTCCTCCAACACCACAGTTCAAAAGCATCAATTCTTCAGTGCTCAGCTTTCTTTATAGTCCAACTCTCACATCCANTTCAACTTCAGCATCAGTTCTTCCAATGAATATGCAGGATCGATTGCCTTCAGGATTGACTTGTTTGATCTCCCTGCAATCCAAGGGACTCTCAAGAGTCTTTTCCAACACCACAGTTCAAAAGCATACATTCTTTGGTGCTCATCCTTCTTTATGGTCCAACTCTCACATCCATACAGGACTACTAGAAAAACCATAGCTTTGACTAGACAGACTTTTGTAGGCAAAGTGATGTCTCTCTGATTTTCAATATTTTGTCTAGATTGGTCATAGCTTTTCTTCCAAGGAGCAAGCATCTTTTAATTTCACGGCTGCTGTCGCTATCTGCATTGACTTTGGAGTCCAAGAAAAGAAAGCCTGTCACTGTCTCCATCATTTCCACATCTATTTGCCATGAAGTGACGGGACTGGATGCCATGAGCTTCATTTTTTGAATGTTGAAGTTTGACCCAGATTTCTCACTCTCCTCTTTCACTTTCATCAAGAGACTCTGTAGTTCTTCTTTACTTTCTGGCATTCGGGTAGTGTTTTCTGCATACCTGAGGTTATTGATATTTCTCCCTGCAATCTTGACGCCAGCTTGTAATTCATCCAACCTGGCATTTGGCATGATGTACTCTGCATAGAAGGTAAATAAGCAGCATGACAACATACACCCTTGACATGTTCCTTTCCCAATTTGAAATCAGTCTGTTGTTCCATGTCCGGTTCTACGTGATACTTCTTGATCTGCATACAGATTCCTCAGGAGGCAAGTAGGGTGGTCTGGTATTCCCATCTCTTGAAGAATTTGCCCTGGTTTGTTGTGATCCACACAGTCAAAGTCTTTAGCGTAGTCAGTGAAGCAGATGTTTCTCAGGAATTCTCTTGCTTTTTCTATGATCCAATAGATGTTGGCAATCTGATCTCTGGTTCTTCTGGTTTCTCTAAATCCAACTTGAACATCTAGAAGCTCTCAGCTGACGAATTGTTGAAGCCTAGCTTGGAGAATCTTGAGCATTACTTTGCTAGCATGTGAGGTGAGTGCAATTGTGTGGTAGTTTGAACATCTTTGGCATTGCCTTTCTTTGGGATTGGAATGAAAACTGACTTTTTCCTGTCCTATGGCACTGCTAAGTTTTCCAAATTTGTTGGAGTGCAGCACTTTGATAGAATCATTTTTCAGAATTTAAAATAACTCGGCTGGAATTTCATTACCTCCACTAGCTTTGTTATAAGTGATGCTTCCTAAGGCCCACTTGACTTCACATTCCAGGATGTCTGGCTTNCTTTCACTTTCATCAAGAGGCTCTTTAGTTCTTCTTCACTTTCTGCCATAAGGATGGTGTCATCTGTTACTGATATTTCTCCCAGCAATCTTGATTCCAGCTTGTGTGTCTTCCAGCCCAGCGTTTCTCATGATGTACTCTGCATAGAAGTTAAATAAGCAGGGTGACAATATACAGCCTTGACATACTCCTTTTCCTATTTGGAACCAGTCTGTTGTTCCATGTCCAGTTCTAACTGTTGCTTCCTGACCTGCATGTAGTTTTCCCAAGAGGCAGGTCCGGTGGTCTGATATTCCCATCTCTTGAATTTTGCACAGTTTATTGTGATCCACACAGTCAAAGGCTTTGGCATAGTCAATCACGCAGAAATAGATGTTTTTCTGGAATTTTCTTGTTTTTTCGATGATCCAGCAGATGTTGACAATTTGATCTCTGATTCCTCTGCCTTTTCTAAAACCAGCTTGAACATTGTTACCATCTTTCTAAATTCCATATATATGTGTTAATATACTGCATTGGTGTTTTTCTTTCAGATTTACTTCACTCAGTGTAATAGGCTCCAATTCCATCCACCTCATTAGAACTGCTACAAATGCATTCTTTTTAATAGCTAAGTAATATTCCATTGTGTATATGTATCACAGTTTTCTTATCCATTCGTCTGCCAATGGACATCTAGGTTGCTTCCATGTCATAGCTATTGTGAACAGTGCTGCAATGAAGAGTGGGATACACACGTCTCCTTCAAGTCTGGTTTCCTCGGTGTGTATGCCCAGCAATGGTATTACTGGATCATACGGGAGTTCTCTTTCCAGTTTTTTAAGGAGTCTCTACATTATTCTCCATAGTAGCTGTACTAGTTTGCATTCCCACCAACAGTGTAAGAGTGTTCCCTTTTCTCCATACCTTCAGAAGTTAAAGTGTCTGCCTTGCAATGCAACAGACCTGGGATTGATCCCTGGGTTGGGAAGATCCCCTGGAGAAGAAAATGGCAACTCGCTCCAGTATTCTTGCCTGGAGAATCCCATGGACAGAGGAACCTGGTGGGCTACAGTCCACAGGCNTGTTCCCTTTTCTCCATACCTTCAGAAGTTAAAGTGTCTGCCTTGCAATGCAACAGACCTGGGATTGATCCCTGGGTTGGGAAGATCCCCTGGAGAAGAAAATGGCAACTCGCTCCAGTATTCTTGCCTGGAGAATCCCATGGACAGAGGAACCTGGTGGGCTACAGTCCACAGGGTCGCAAAGAGTCGGACACGACTGAGCGACTTCACTTTCACTTTATTCTGACCTCTGTGAGATGCTACATCATCGTGGTTTTAATTTGCATTTCTCTGAGAATCTCTTGTTTTTAAATTAGACTTAAAATTCAGAAGCCACTCAAGAGAAATACTCTGCTTAAATTTGCATTAAGCTGAAAATGACTGACATTAGAGTCTTTCCAGAAGGCAAATTTTACAGAGGATGGTAGAGAGGGAATGAAAGGCTAAAGAGCACCCAACAGAATTCTAGAAATATTACACATGCTCATGTGCGCGCACACACACACACAAACCCATTTAAAAATTGGCCAAAAATACTAATACTAATTCTAGGACCAATATTTTATCCCCTTTTGGCCTACCCTGATGAAAGAATTACAATCTTAAAATGTTGATAATTTGGGACTCACAATGTGGGCTTCCCTGGTGGCTCAGAGGTTAAAGTATCTGCCTGCAATGTGGGAGACCTGGGTTCGATCCCTGGGTCGGGAAAATCCCCTGGAGAAGGAAATAGCAACCCACTCTAGTATTCTTGCCTGGAAAACCCCATGGACGGAGGAGCCTGGTGGGCTACAGTCCACGGGGTCACAAAGAGTCAGACACAATTTAGCCACTTCATTCACTTCACTTCACTTCACTTCAGGCAATGTATCCTTAGGTAGTCCAGCCTGTACATGTAATTACTTTGGAGAGAGATGACACACTAAGGTATTGCACAACATAAACATTTTAGTAGGATTCTTTAACAGATAACCAGTTATCAGAACTGTCAGTTTAAAAAAGTCAGAAGAAGGCCCTAACAATACAGAAACCCCTAAAATAGCTAAAATTATCATACCAATTTTTGATTGAAGTATAGTTGGTTTATAATATTGTGTTAGCTTTAAGTGTACAACACAGTGATTCAGTTTTTTGCAGATTACATTTCATCATAGATTATAAAAAGGCATCAGGTATTAGCTTCTTGGGTAGGAAGGCACTATGGAAGACACTCCTGATCACTGACATACACGTAGGGTTCCTTAGAATTAAAACATCACAAAGCAAATCAATGATTTATCAATATTTCTTTAATTTATGTTTGACTGCTCTGGGTCTTCATTGCTACATGTGGGCTTTATTTTGTTGCAGCAAGTGTGGGCTCCTCTTTGTTGCAGTGCTCAGGATTTTCACTGAAGTGGCTTCTTTTGTTGTAGCTCCCGGGTTCTAGAGTACAGGTTCAGTAGTTGTGGTGCATGGGTTTAGTCACTCCTCAGACTGTGGAATCTTCCTGGACTAGGGATCGAACCCATGTCCCTTATATTGGCAAGCAGATTCTTAACCACTGAACCACCAAGGAAGTCCTCTCAATACTTTTTGTATGTATCTATCTAATGGAAGTGCTATCAATACTTTTTGTATGTGTTTGTCTAATGCCTAGTGTTATCTTTATTCATTTCAATTCTTTTCAAATACTTCCCAAATTTTTCCATGAGTACTGAATATTGAATTTCTGAAATTTGTTTATGCTTCAAGTATCTATAAAAATCACCTGTGAGTTCAGCAAAGGTCAATCTTACTACACCAAGAAGTCCTGCCAAATGATCCTTGCAAGTGGAGAAGAATAAACACTCAGCAGATCCTTGATTAACCCGTTCACTGATTCTGCTGCACAAAACTTCTGCTTCAAAAACTGAGGCAAAATTTGCTCATGATTAAGCATACAGATGTGAGAGTTGAACCATAAAGAAGACTGAGTGCCAAAGAATTGATGCTTTTGAATTGTGGTGCTGGAGAAGACTCTTGAGCATCCCTAGGACAGCAAGGAGATCAAATCAGTCAATCCTAAAGGATATTAACCCTGAATATTCATTGGAAGGACTGATGAAGAAACTCTAATACTCTGGCTATCTGATGTGAAGAGCCAACTTGTTGGAAAAGACCTTGTGTGTGAAAGATTGAGGACAGAAGGAGATGGTGGCAACAGAGGAGGAAATGGTTGAATAGCATCACCAACTCAATTGGCAAGAGTTTGAGCAAACTCTGGGAGATAGTGAAGGACAGGGAAGCTTGGTGTGTTGCAATCCATGAGGTGGCAAAGAGATGGACATGACTTAGTGACCAAACAACAATATTAGCTTATAGCTGATAATTCTAGTTTGTCTAAAAACTTGTCATTTTCCTCTTCTAAAATCTAAAACATATTACCTTCCCTGAGATTTTAAAATATCTGCTATGTTCCATAAGCTATCACAGTACAGTGAGCTTTCCTCCTGAAAGTATACATACAGAGTTTTATCTCAAATAAAATAAAATTCTGTAATTATGTCTTTGTATTATGTAGTTCATGTTTTGGCTTGGATATAAGTTTTTTCACTGTCTAAAAAAAGTATAACTATCCTGGGTTCCAGTTCTCTTTTGGAGATATTTATTTAGTCCTTTCCAATTAAAAAGAAATTCTTCCTCTATAGAAAATTTTTTACAATAATATATGAGAACATATATATTTTATCAATATAATCCATGCAATAAATATGTGTATGTGAGGTGAAAGTTGCTCAGTCATGTCCGACTCTTTGTGACCCATGGACTATGCAATCCATGAAATTCTCCAGGCCAGAATACTGGAGTGGGTAGCCTTTTCCTTCTTCAGGGGATCTTCCCAACCCAGGGATGGAACCCAGGTCTCCTGCGATGCAGGTAGGTTCTTTACCGACTGAACCACTAGGGAAGTTCAAATATGTGTATGGATATTCACAGTTCAAAGTGCCTAAGCAAATGGAAATTACTTATTTTAACTAACCATTTAGTGGTTAAGCTTAACAGTTCCATAGCCAAATCACTTGAGTTTTAACCAAAGCAAATTGTGTTATTTTAGACAAAGTACTTAACTTCTCTGTGGCCCAGATTACTGAAGATTTACCAAATCAATCCATGCAAAGTGCCAAGAGTCATGACTGAGACACAGTAAGAGTCCACAAAATACTATGTATTAATTTTATGATTACTGTTCTCTGAGGCAACAAATGGACAAACAGTGTACCTGTCTTGAGATGTTCGAGGCCCGGTGTGGAAAGGTTGACCAAAAGGTAACTAATCAATATTACAAGATCTACTATGCTACATGTCAAAGGAAACAAGGTGCCTGAAGTGATCAAGGCTTCATTTTGAACTTGGGACTCAAATGAGGCCTGGAAGAATGAGGAGGCATGGCTAAGTGATTAGGAGAATGAAAAGCATTCAAGGGAACAGTGTATAGCATGAAAGTTAGCATGAATGCAAGAAGGGACAATTTATTCAGTTGATGAGGAGACATTTTTTTAGAACAGATTTTCACTACTGAAGACAGTCAATGACTGAAGTAACAGAACCTTAATACGAGAGACCCCTGAAAATTGGGCTGTTTGATTCTTAATGGTTTGTGTTCATGAAAGAGACAGGCAACACTAGTAGGCCTGACTTGGGAGGGGCTGATAACTGACTTCTTATCCCTGCATAACTTCAACCGTCAATCAAGTATCAATGTCATTAAGTTATATATTTGGTCATTTTGCATATCATCAACAAAATTCTTTCTACAGAGTTGAACCTAGCCTTAACACTACAGTGACATTTGATTAATGATGTATAAAAAGTACAGATGATGATAGAATAATGATTAAAATTAGGCTCTACTTTCAAGAAACCCAAAGTCCAGTGAAAGTGGCTAAACTGATCCATGCAGAGCACAAGCAGTGTCATCTGAGAGAGCTAAAACACACTAAGAGTTCAGAAGTGGGAAGGGACACAGCTTCCTGAGAATACCTGGTAAGACGATGGACAGAACACAGACTTAGCTTTGAAAGATATTTGAAAACGGTAGATTAAATATTCCAAGATGAGAGAACTGAATGAACACAGGAAACTCCTGGGCAACAATTCAGTGTGGCTAAAGCAAGGTTCAGATTCAATTCTTTCCCAAACTCAGAAACTCTTTTCTTAGGCAGTTAGAGGTATGTGACATAGTAATCTATGATCCCTTGGTTAACCCTAGGAAAACACTGGGTTAAACAAAATGGAAACTGGTTCTTTATTAAAAGATTTCTCAGAGCTTTTGATATACTAATTTGCATTTTAAATTCTTAAGAGGGCAATACAATATACAGCCATTAATAAACTTATTTTGCTATGAAATTCACTTCCTTCTGAAAACATTTTAGAGGACTAATGTTTAGTCAATATAACATTGTAAAGTACTTGTTTAGAATAGAGATAGGGAATGCTTAGGGGATCTGATGTCAGAAGACTTAGAGTCAAGCTAATGAATTCTGACTTTCATTCAGGAGGTTTCAGAAAATCAAATCAGTAAGGGAAACCAATGTTTGCCTGTGCAAATTGATTCATTATAGTATGTATTCAAAACATTGCATTGGTCAATTGGGAGTCGTTCTTATTCTCAAGCATACTAACCAGAGAAAAATTGAGAGGAATTTGCCAATATACCCATTGTGATATTCAAATGATTATAAGCCAGCATTGTAAATGTGGGTGGGCAACAGCATGTTTTGGAGATAGCAACAGGAGAATAAGCCTGGAGACCTGATTAAAAGCAATTTTTTTCTTATGCCTTTGCATCCCCAACCATTTTATTTCCACATTTATGTTTTATAGGCTTCCCAGGTGGCACTAGTGGTAAAGAACCTACCTGCCAATGCAGGAGACATAAGAGACACGGGTTCAATCCCTGGGTTGGGAAAATCCCCTGAAGAAGGGCATGGCAACCCACTCCAGTATGCTGACCTGGAGAATCCTATGGACAGAGGAGCCTGGTGGGCTACAGTCCATAGGGNCACTAGTGGTAAAGAACCTACCTGCCAATGCAGGAGACATAAGAGACACGGGTTCAATCCCTGGGTTGGGAAAATCCCCTGAAGAAGGGCATGGCAACCCACTCCAGTATGCTGACCTGGAGAATCCTATGGACAGAGGAGCCTGGTGGGCTACAGTCCATAGGGTCACAAAGAGTCAGACACGACTGAAGCAACTTAGCAAGCATGCACTAAGACAAAACAAATAATATGATAATATAATATATGGGAAAGAATTTTCAGTTCTGTAACAAAAACATGCTCTGTAGAAATTTTTGTATCATTTTCTTTATTATTATTCTCTGAATATACCACTGATCTGTCTATAAAAACAGAGCAAATGTATTCTAGCCTTTGATATACCTACCAAACTACAGGTAACTAGGAAACCAGGAAGCTGAAGCTGGTCATTTTAGGCTTTAAGAATGTTTCAAAAATATGGGACCAAATATTTGCAAAGAAGCTTGAGCTCCTTAAAAGAAAGATGCAACATGCTTAGCTCACATTTCAAAAAACTTGGAAAATTAAATTGATTTAAAGAGGAATTTTCTCCCCAGGAGAATCTATTTACGCAGCATCTACTTTCATTTCTCTTATACTCCATGAGTCATCAGGAAGTAACACAAAGTCACACAAGAACACAGAGTCCTCCTGGGATTTTGAAACAAATGGATTTGCAACTGTTCAGTTGATCCTACCCAGAGGATGATATACACAGGAATTTAGCATAAGGAGAGTTTGATCAGTGCAATTAAATGTAAGCATTGCACTTGTGGAACCTGGAACAAAATGTTGCAGTGTGATTTATGAGGCCAGAGTGGGTGGATTTCATTAATCCAAAGCCTTGCTATCTTGCATCTTTGCCATGTGGTTAATGTTACTACCATTTTAATGGTGCTTGCAAGCAATCTACCAGTGAAATAAGAAACATATTGTTGAACTTTTCTTAAATTTATTGAGTGTTTACTATGTGCCTATGACAGTATGAGCCACTGAGAGTTCAGATGTGAGTGGGAATCACTCCAGCTTCTTTAAAAGACAATTAAAACTCGGCATAAGTCCTTTATGTTAGAAGCAAGCCCGGGGGCCTACATGAGCTCATGAGAAACAGGCTATACCAGCTCATTGTTTGGAAGAGATGAACTGTAAGTGAGTTCTGAAGGATTGGATGGAGTTAGCTAGGCAAAACTGGAAGCAGACCCAGGAGGTAGCAAGAGCCATGGTCCCTGAACCAGATGAGGACTTACATTAGAAGAAGTATAAGTAGTCTGTCTGACTTCTGCTGATTTTGATAATTTAGATGTTCTATAACTTTGAAGACATAAGAGCTCAGAAAAAGCTTCACCTGTCAAGGTAGGGACCATGGGATTTACTTTGAAGGACATGAAGACATACTAAAATGTTTTTGGGCAAAGCAAGGAAAATAGAATAATACTCATTTAGCCATTTAGGGCCACCCAGCATTTTTCTCCCCTTCCTAACAACACTCTAATTTCCCTCTTGGGGATGACCTCTGTCTCATTGTGTACAATTTTAGAGATTGTAATTCCAATTTCTTCTGTCTTCAGCAACTGAGTCACTGGAATTTCCAACTGTCACAAACTTTCCGTCACTACTCTCTGATAATCATTCAGAACAAAAGCACCACCTAATTCCAGTCAATCAAGTAAAAATATACTCATATTTTTCACTTCCAACAAGTGTGCCTAGGCAAACCTACAGAGAAATTCCCACTGATCGTAATTAGTTTATATCTGTTCAGAACATTATTCTTTAAAAAATACCTATCTTTCAATTCAGTTCAGTTCAGTTCAGTCGCTCAGTCATGTCTGACTCTTTGCGACCCCATGAATTGCAGCACGCCAGGCCTCCCTGTCCATCACCAACTCCCGGAGTTCACTCAGACTCACGTCCATGGAGTCAGTGATGCCATCCAGCCATCTCATCCTCGGTCGTCCCCTTCTCCTCCTGCCCCCAATTCCTCCCAGCATCAGAGTCTTTTCCAATGAGTCAACTCTTTGCATGAGGTGGCCAAAGTACTAGAGTTTCAGCTTTAGCATCATTTCTTCCAAAGAAATCCCAGGGCTGATCTCCTTCAGAATGGAGTGGTTGGATCTCCTTGCAGTCCAAGGGACTCTCAAGAGTCTTCTCCAACACCACAGTTCAAAAGCATCAATTATTTAGTGTTCAGCCTTCTTCAAAGTCCAAACTCTCACATCCATACATGACTACTGGAAAAACCATAGCCTTTACTAGACAGACCTTTATTGGCAAAGTAATGTCTCTACATTCACATATCTTTCTAATTCTTTCCAATATATCATCTTTTTTATTAAGTTAGTCAGAGATGATTTCTCTTGCTTTCCACCAAAGAACCTTAATTAATATAAACAGCCTTGATTGTGGTGAAATGAATGACTTGAATAAATACAAAACCGGAAGAATGAAAAAGTTCATGTAAAAAAATAAATAAATACAAAAAAAGAAAAAGAAAAACAGTTAAAAGGAAGCTGTGGAAATCTAGGCAAGAGATAATAGGGCCCTAGAAGAACATAGAGACTAGAGGGTTTAAGTGAAGTGAATGCAAATAAAATATATAAAAAGATAGAACTGACAGGATTTTGCAATTCATCAGACATGGGAAGTGAGGGAAAGGAGGATTCGTCACTCAGATACACGGGAAGTGGTATCTACTTAAGGATGAAAACAAGGAACATGTGTTTAGACAAATCCAGTGATGCAAGCATGCTTAAGTAGCCCATCAATGGTTAAAAATTCTACAGCACAAAGAGATCATAGTGGGACACAGAGATCTGGGTATTATAAGTTGGAAGAAGAGAATTACATCAAGAAGACAGATGCATCACCAAGAACAGTATATGGAATACAAAGAGAACAAAGCTAAGGGTGGACAAAACCTGGATTTGAAGAAGAAACAGAGAAAATAATTCCCACAAAAGAAAGTTAAGAAAGAGAAACCATAACAGCAGGCAGGTGAAAAACATGTGGGTCATGGAAATCAAGTTACAAGAAGAGGAAATGGTCAGAGTGACAAAATTTAGAAGTGTTGTTGACTTTAATAGACAAGAGATAACTTGTGACTTTCATCAGTCTGAAACTGACACATAAATGCAACAAGACAATTCCCAAACAGAAGGCTTAAAACCACAGTCATTTATTCTCACATTTCTGGATATTGCTAGAACATCAGCTCATCTAGTCTGAATTCAGCTAGGGCCATTCATATCTGTTCATCCACTTCCTGGAACTACCAAGCTAGTCCAGAAACATTATTTTCGTGGAACTCTTAGGGGTCAAGAAGATAAACCCAGTCACCTAAGCTTGTTCAAGTATTTGGTCCTATCATACTCGGTAACATTTCACTGGCCAAAGACATGGCTGAATCCTAAGTCAAAGAAAAAGGAAAGGTACTCTCCTTTCTTAGTTATAAAAAACTAGAGTCACAGAGCAAAGACCTGGACACAGAGAGGGAAGAATTATCAGAGCCAATAAAGTAATCTGTTCCCATCTGCCTTCCCCATTAAAATTACTCATATCCCTCTCACATGCAAAATACCCTGAGTCTCATCTCAGAAACCATAAAATATTCATCTAACCATGTAGGATATTGTGCTCTGATATATCACATTCAAACATGACTTCCCATGATCTAAAGACACTATCTAAAAAGACAAGTTATCTACCCTACACAGAGCAATACACAATTGTGAAACCAGGGGCAAGGTAAGAGCAAGAACACTCCCATTCAAAAGGAAAAATTAGAGGACAACTTGGTGAACACTGAAATTCTAAAAGCACCCAGTGCAGAACTGTCTCCTTCTTTTGGGTTCAGTTCAGTTCAGTTCAGTTCAGTTGCTCAGTCATGTCCGACTCTTTGAGATCCCATGAATCACAGCACGCCAGGCCTCCCTGTCCATCACCAACTCCTGGAGTTCACTCAGACTCACGTCCATTGAGTCAGTGATGCCATCCAGCCATCTCATCCTGTGTCATCCCCTTCTCCTCCTGCCCCCAATCCCTCCCAGCATCAGAGTCTTTTCCAATGAGTCAACTCTTCGCATGAGGTGGCCAAAGTACTAGAGTTTCAGCTTTAGCATCATTCCTTCCAAAGAACACCCAGGGCTGATCTCTTTTAGAATGAACTTGTTAGATCTCCTTGCAGTCCAAGGGACTCTCAAGAGTCTTCTCCAACACCACAGTTCAGAAGCATCAATTCGGTGCTCAGCTTTCTTCACAGTCCAACTCTCACATCCATACATGACCAC
>SJYX01002110.1:232572-249440 GCA_006410675.1 Oreotragus oreotragus
GAGTTTCAGCTTTAGCATCATTCCTTCCAAAGAACACCCAGGGCTGATCTCTTTTAGAATGAACTTGTTAGATCTCCTTGCAGTCCAAGGGACTCTCAAGAGTCTTCTCCAACACCACAGTTCAAAAGCATCAATTCGGTGCTCAGCTTTCTTCACAGTCCAACTCTCACATCCATACATGACCACTGGAAAAACCATAGCCTTGACTAGATAGACCTTTGTTGGCAAAGTAATGTCTCTGCTTTTCAATATGCTACCTAGGTTGGTCATAATTTTCCTTCCAAGGAGTAAGTGTCTTTTAATTTCATGGCTGCAGTCACCATCTGCAGGGATTTTGGAGCTCCAAAAATAAAGTCTGACACTGTTTCCACTGTTTCCCCATCTATTCCCCATGAAGTGATGGGACCAGATCCCATGATCCTCATTTTCTGAATGTTGAGCTTTAAGCCAACTTTTTCACCCTCCTCTTTCACTTTCATCAAGAGGCTTTTTAGCTCCTCTTCACTTTTTGCCATAAGGGTGGTGTCTCTTGGGTTGTGGAGGTTTATTAGTCACTAATTCTCTCTCTGGGAGTGAGTCCCCTGCACATTGTTCTCCATGGCTCTGACCTCTGAAGCACCCTTCTTTTCTATTACACTTCCTGAGCTTCTTGTGAAGAGAGCTTTGACAGACTGGACATTTCTGAGCCTGAGCAACTTTCTGCTTCAAAAAGTTAGGTATCTTACATTTTGAACAGTCTCAGTATGTTTTAGTCCAAGGATGAAGGTGCTGTCGCTCAGTCGTGTCCGACTCTTTGCGACCCTGTGGACTGTAGCCTACCAGGCTCCTCCGTCCATGGGATTCTCCAGACAAGAGTACTGGAGTGGGTTGCCATTTCCTTCTCCAGTGGATCTTCCCGACCCAGGGATTGAACCCAGGTCTTCCGCACTGGGGGCAGACGCTTTAACCTCTGAGCCACCAGGGAAGCCGGGTTAGTCCAGGATTGTAGCAAACAGTGCAACTGAGTTCTCTAAAACATTTAGTGGGATTTTATTAGATTGCTCTGCCATAGCTATCTGATAGCACTTTCTGCACCAATGAAAATACACTCTGTACTGTCCAAAAAGGTACCCATTAGCCACGTGTAGCTAACTGAGCAGTTAAAATGTAGACACTGCGGGAACTTCTCTGTTGGTCCACTGACAGACTCTGAGTTCCCAGTGCAAGGGGCCCAGGTTCAATTCCTGATCCCACATGCTACAACTAAATTATCCCATATGACTCAATGAAGATGGAAGATCCCATGTGTCATGACTACAGCCCTGGCACAGAAGAATAAATAATAAAATTAAATTTAAAAAATGTTTAAATGTTGATACTATAATTGATGAACCAAAACTTAACTATAGCGAATTTTAATAGCCACAGTGGCTAGTACGTATCATGTAGGACAAACCACCTTACGTAATTATGTATTTGGGGCATATTAGGATGCTGTGTATCGCTAGCCTTAACTTTCCTAAAAGCTCTTTGCTCAACTAACAAAGTCTAAAAGGTGATGGTGGTGGTTTAGTCACTAAGTTGTGTCCAACTCTTGTGATCCCATGGACTGTAGCCTTCCAGGCTCCTCTGTCCATGAGATTCTCCAGGCAAGAATACTGGAGTGCATTGCCATTTCCTTCTCCAGGGGATCTTCCCCACCCAGGAATCGAACCCAGGTCTCCTGCATTGCAGGCAGATGATTTACCAACTGAGCTATGAGGGTAGAAAGTGAGCTATTTTGGCAAATACAAAGCATGGTAGTTGACTTTAAACAGTTAGCATATGATCTTTCAAATAAAAAAAAAAAAAAAAGGTCTCATTCTGTATTGACGTGAAGAGCAGAACTAACACCAAGCAGTGCCAGAAACATATGTCAGACTTATTTTTTCATGAAGAATTATAAAAGAGATATGAGGAATGTAGATTTCTCAGAATGTAAGGTGTAGTAAACAGGAAAGGGTAAATTTCTTGTCAATCCAGACATCCAAGAAGTGACATGAAGATTACTTTTTTAGGCTCTTGCAGAAAGAAATTAAGCCTAAAATTGGAGGCTCTAATACCTGACCCATGTTTCCTTCTAACTCTAGTAATCCGTGGTTTTATGAAGTATGTCATCTACATTCAGCATCTCTAAGTCCCTCCCATTTACTCCTCACTGTCTTGCAATCTAATGTGCTTATTATTAATTTACCTCTCTTGCTAGATTACAACCATGGTCCTGTTTCTTCACCTACCCAGTAGCTATATCCTTTTATGTGTGATTTTTGCAGTTTCCATCACTAAAGTGGAATATGTTTCCCTGCCTCTGACTTGAGTTTGACTATGTACCTTGTCAAAACAGCTCACTTTCTGCCTAACTCTATAGCCTTGACTAGACGGACCTTTGTTGGCAAAGTAATGTCTCTGCTGGCGGTTGGCTGTTTCTTACACAATATAATATTGAGTGTATTTACTTTCCTAATTTGACCCTTAGGGTATTGCCAAATTTACTATCATGAGAGAGTTAATTACCCAGCCTGATAAAATAATTTGTTTTTCCAAGAGGAGCATGCTACAATTTTGATAGGTGCACATGAGCAAGATGATCAGTTCATAAGGAAATTGATGAAGCTTGGTTCAATTTGGTTTTGATGGTGAAAAGTGGGTGTTGCATAAATGACAATTGAGTCTAAAGGATTATTCTATGAATCTTCTTTAGAAGGAAGCACTTTTATTTTTTTTTTGAAAGAAATCATACATATTTATTATGAAGCACTTTAGAACAGAGATAATTATTTTATCCTTACCAGTGACCTCATTAATAGCATGAAAAATTATGTTCATGCAATCAGTAGATGACATTAACTTGAGTATGGCTGCCTGTAACACAAGATAACAGAAAGATAATTCAAATGAATATTTGATTTATTAGAGAAATAACCATCAGAGAAAGGATGAAATGTACTAGGGATCATTGCTAGATTTGTACTGAAAGGCTTAAAGCCATTGAGGAAGAAAAGTCAGAAAGTCTGGTTAGGTACAAGAACAACATAAAGAATGGGATATCAAAGTGGTAACAAGCTCAGAAAGAATCAGTGCTATTTGGTTGTGTCTTCATTATTATTAATTATTAAGTTATTATAATGGATAACATAATATGCAATAATATTGATGAAGTAAATACAAAGAAGAACGTCAAATAATTAAGTGGACTTGCAGACCAGAAGAGATTAGAGATGAAGTTGGCAAACAATACCATTACATTGGCCTTCTCATTTGATATTGACACTTGCTTTCATTTATATTATGGCTGCCTATGAAGCTGGACAAGGAAGCTTTTAGGAGAACTGAGCTATATTATCCATTTTTTTCATTAAACCATCTAAATATGCCAGTTTATATTCAAAGAGTATAGGATAGATTCATAGAGGCAAAAGAAGTGAGAACTAGATCCATATTTTTTTTAATATTATGAAAAGAAAAAATCACTGAAGACTGCTTACCAAAAGCTATGCTCTTTTCAGATTCCCATTAGTGTCTGCATGGGATTCAGCCAATGGAATATTTAATATTAATTTTATTTCTTAAGAGGGATATGGATTTTTTTCATAAGGAAGTCGTACAAGTGTGAATACACTGGCTACATTTGATACTTTTTTTCCTGCAAGAAGGTATCTAATGCCAGTAAACGCCTGACATGAGCTGTCTTCATTTCTGAGAAACAAGAAAGATGCTCTAGTCCATTGCCTTCATATTCTGGATGCTGCTTCATCTAATATCAAAGCTAACTGAGGCCTTATTATTAACACTCATCACGTTTTGTTGATTTCATTTATTTATGATAATTTATTCCATGGCCTGTTGTTTGTCATCTTTTCAAAACAGATTATTTCTAGTGGAATGATAAGGCTGGAAAAGCAGAGGGAGAAAAAGCCAGTTATCAAGCATGTATCAGGCCACACAAAGTGATGATGAAGGATGGCCACTACTTTAATGTACAGTGAACCCTTGGCATGAGCGTACTTGACTATTTCATGAGTTGACTCTTCTCATGCAACCCCAAAGAGCCCTGACAGGTAATCTGTGATCATTTTTCCAGAGATGTGCATTTAAATCATGGTCTCTGTGAACCTGCTAAGAAAAAAGCAAGTCATCTACTTGTAGGTCCCCCAAGTCACTACCCAGTACCTACTCGAGTATATGTTTAATTTGGCAAAAGAATGCAAGCTTGTATATTTATAAATATAGGATGCTTTAAAGCATAAGGATTAATTAATAGCTTTACCTTATTAATATTTATTAAGGACCTATGATGGGCTAAATGGTTAGTTTTACTATCAGGTGCAAAACCAACATGATTTCAGGCATTCTGTTATTAATAATAGTTGATATCTCCTGAATGCTTACAATATCTCCTGCACCATTCTAAATGCAGTAAGTCCTCTATATATGAACAAGTTCCATTCTGAGGGCACATTTATAAGTCCAACAAAGTTAGCCTAGGTACCCAACTAACACAATCAACCATATAGTACTGTACTGTAATAGGTTTGTTTATAATACTTTTCACACAAATAAAACAAACATTTTAATAACATTTTAATAAAAAATAAACATTTTTAATCTTATAGTACAGTACCTTGAAAAGTACAGTAGTACAGTACAACAGCTGGCATACAGGAGCTGGCATTGAGTGAACAGGCAAGACTTACTGACTGGAAGCAGAAAAGGAGGTGGGAGATGGTAGAGCTGAAGGATCATCAGCAATAGGAGGTGGAAGGCAAGCTTTTATTTCACTCACTCCTGACATTCAGTACCTGCTACATCACTGCTGCTTTTATGTTTGCTTCTGAATATCCTGGGCTTGAAATAAAGATACTATATTACTGTACTCTATACAGTAACATGCATCCTAAGTCCCTTCAGTCATGTCTGACTCTGTGCGACCCCTATGGACTGTAGCCCACTAGGCTCCTTTGTCCATGGGATTCTGCAGGCAAGAATACTGGACTGAGTTGTCATGCTCTTTTCCAGGGGATCTTCCCGACCCAGGCATAAAACCTGCATTTCTTATGTCTCTTGCGTTGCCAGGCAGATTGTTTACCACTGAGCCACCTGGGAAGCCCAGTACTATACGGTAAAGTACACAAAAGCACAGCAACTTGTAGAGGATGCACGCACATGACAAGGTATACTGGACATGTGAACTAACATGATGGGACATGTGAATGCACGTTCACATCTTTGAAACTGCTCAACTTGAAGGCTCACATATAGGGGACTTACTGTATTTTATGAAAAATAATTCATTTTATCCTTATAGCAACTCAAAGAGGCAGAAGCCTATTTTTACTTCTTTTTAAAATGAGGAAACTGAGGCCCAGAATGAATAATTTACCCAACATTACTCATCTAGGAAATGCAAACCTAAGAACTGAATGAAGTTAGGCCCAGAGAATGCCCTTGGTCACGTGAGATTCAACAGTCACTCTTCTCTCCCTGGGCCCTAGTACAAAAACTGAAACCTTAGACACATATTTTTTTAAAATTCTGACTTATTACCAGGAAGTAAAATTCCAATACTTCTACCAATATTGTCACCATTTACTAAGTGAATATTTATTGTGTATCACACAATGGAACAGACCTTAAAAATAATCACTAATCCTGAAATTTTTAAAAGTGAGTGATTTTAATTCTATTTTATAGAATAGAAATCTGAAGCTTGAAGAGGCTAAATCACAAAGTTGATGGCCAATAATTTGATATGGAAACAAAAATAGGAATCTGGGTCTGTTCGTCTTAAGTCCCTGTTCTGCCCATATCCTGTAACACTTAAAAATAAAGTAAGCTTACCTTTCCTTGGCTAAATTGAGGCAATGTCAGGGTGGGCTAGTAAGATAAAACTGAGCTTTTAAATTCTTTATAGAAATCTTGACCTCTACTTGCCTGTAGTCACTGCGAATATAGTGGGACCAAAACAAGAAATGTCATAACTTTTAATAACAGAATATATCAGTTAGTAATTCAGTCATAAGAAATGGAGATATAACAATGGAAGAAAAGTAAACAAAATTCCTGCCTCTTTAGCGCTTATATTCTTGTGAGAAGTCTGATAATACCTAAAATATGTGATTCGATAGAAGCTGGTAAATGCTACAGAGAAACATAAAGCAAGGAAGTAATGTAGGGAATTCCTGGGCTATCGAGGAAGGTTGCCGTATAAATAGGATAGTCACAAAACTTTACTGAGAAAGAGAGGAGCAAATTGTTCAGCTGGAAAAAGAGTATTTAGGCAGAGGAAACAGCATTTACACCTTTTCTGAATAGAACAATGTCCGGCCATGTTCAGGAGCAAAGAAGCTAGCAAATCTGGAATAGAGGTAGGAAGGAGGTTCTGGGAAAAGACAGGATCAAAGAGCCAATGTTGGTCAGGTACTGAGCTGGACAAAACAGCATGAAGAATTTGGCTTCACTGCTCTCACATGATGTCGCTGTATTTTTAGCAGAACATCATCCCAGCTGCTTTGATGAGCACAGCCCAAAGAGAAACAAGGATGGAAAAAGACTGTTCGCAAAACTAAGTAAGAAACCATGCTAGAATGGACTAAGAGTAAAGACAGTGAAATTGGTGAGAAGTCATTATATTTGGGGCATATTTTGAAGGTTTAGGTGCAAAGAGTTTGTTGACATGTGGGGTTTTGGAAGGGTGGCATCAAGGATGTCTTCAAGTAGGTGGAGTTACTATTAACTGGACTAAAAAAACAGTGGAAAGTAGGCTAAGGGTTTGGTTTTGGACATGGTAAGCTTGACATTTCTGTTGGACATCTGAGTGGATGAACTGAGATTGGATTTATAAGTCTGGTGGTGAGGGAAGTGGTCCGGAGTGTAGATTTAAATTTTGGAATCATCTGCATATAGATTGTATTTAAAATCATGAGACTAGATAACACTACTAAAAAAGCAAGTTTGGCTATAAAAGAGAAGGGGTCCAATGACTGATCCCAGAAAAGTCCACATTAAGAAGATAGGAGAAAAAAAAGTAAACTTGATGAGTAGGAAACACAAGATGAATGGGATAAAAATCAAGCAGGTAAACTATTTCTAACGTATGAGCTGTTTTCACTTGTTTTGAGAGAAGAATAAGTGATGAAATTATTTAAGGAAGTTTAAGGGGGGAAATGGAATTTATTGTTAAGGATATCATGTAATTAAAAAAAGTAAAGCAAATGGGTTTCAGAAAAGATGGAGAACTAGATACCCTGAGAGAATCCACTAGAAGGTTTTAAGGACATTCTTTCTAGAACTCTACAGTTGTTCAACTCAAGTCCCAACTTTTATTCAGAGATCAAACGCCCAAGACTTTAACATATGATTGGCCCAGATTCCCTCAAGTGTCCCTCATTTCTCCAATCAATAACAGCCAAAGCCACATTGGTACAAGTACATACATATGGTACAAGTATGGTTATCAGAAAAGTGCTGTCAGATACTAGAGAAAGGGAACTGTACACTTGGTAAAAATTAATTGTAAAATCACTGGAAAATACTGTAGTTTCTTTAACATCCAATGTTGGTTTAGATATTTAAATTCATTAGCAAATTTTATACAGATTTTAAATAAACTTCCCCATTACTGGTCCAAGTACAAACAATTCAGAGTTTGTTTAATGAGAGTCCCCTCTAATGACTGCTTCATGACAATTTTCATAGCAACACAACCATGTAGCATTGTAGTGCCTTGCTACATTATTTTAATTAAGATACATGGCTTCTTCAACCCCTATTTCACTTAGTTATTCCATTAAATACATTAATTCTTTAGTTTCCTCGAAAACAAAACATTCTTGATTAGTCAGATGTATTAAAAATGATTAGGCAGTGTGGAAAAGTGGGAAAATGCTAGTTTTAGGCTCTAAAGTTGGAATTTTATTCCTGATTCTGCCACCAACCGGCTATTAATGATCTTTCTTGAAATAGTTAACATTTTATACCTCAGTTTTCTCACCTCTATGGAAAACACTGAATTTGGCACATTTCAGAAATGGCCAGTTGTTCCATCTTCAACTTCTTATGTTGAGAAGAGCTCTGCAGTCATATATAAAATCAATGGAAAACTAACATTAACCTGATGAGTTACTGAGGTCTACTGGACATGTTGGAGGAAATAGACAGAGCCTGGCAAAGTATTTTGCCAGGTACTTACCTTGCAAGAACTAGATGGTCTATTCATTCAAAATGCACTTATTGAGTATGTGCCAAATGCCTGTTACTGACTGCATCAGGTAAGGATAAAGACAGGCTAAATAAGGTATGGTCCTTTATCTTGCTGAAATTCACTTTCTAGAAGGTATGACATGAATTGTAAGCGATTGTTTCTAGAAGTTTATTCAAACCCCAAAACTGCATGAATTCCTAATTTCTCTGGAGGTAAAAAATCTGGATGTTACAGAGTAACTCTTTAATCCTTCATTTACTTACAGTTCCCATATAAGCATATGTAGAGGAATAACTATATACATACAAACAGCGTTATGGCTGGGTGGTGGCTCTGCCGCCAGGGTGAACAGACAAAGTTATACTGCAAAATGAGTCAAGTTAAAACAGTACTGCTGCCACTGCCTCATGGCAGGCCCTCAGCTCTCAGTGCCCACAGCGCTGATACAGGGCATAGACAGTAACCTGAAAATCGCTGCCTTTCGACACTGGATGTGGCTGCCACCAAAGTGTCACCATGTGACACTCCAGCATGAAGTACATGCGCAATTCCTGTTTCTGAATCACTGGTTTCTGACTCAAAGATGGACCTAACGGTGTGTAGGTGTGGTCATAATAAAGTATCTGTGTGTGAGCTGCAAGAAGGATGGTATCTTCAGTTCCCATAGGGGCTCTCATTGCCTGGAGAATTCTAAAACTTCCCTACTTAATTCTACAATGTCCTCCTACCCAATCAATATTGACCAGTTTGGGGCTCTGCTCTCAGCTATATTTTTCTTATCAATTAAAGAGATATTTATACATCAGTTTCCTGTGGAATTAGCATGAGTCAAGACATCCAAATTGAATCATTTCTTTGATACCCAAAAAAACCCAAATAACATTAACAGCAACAACGATCAAAAAAAACAACAACAACAACAACTTGAGTTTAGAAGTATGTAATATCCAAACTCTGATGTACAGCAACTTGATCAGGGAAAACTCTCCCTTCTAAGATCTCCTGGCAGCCATCCACCTGGACATAAGCAATCCCTGTGCTTAAAGCATGCTGGAGAATGTTTTCCCTTTTCAGACTTCAAAATAGGCAGATGTCAGTGCCATTGAATGAAACCAGCTAGAGCCACTGACATCCTTGGTATGACACAAACTGGAGAGGGGTTAAAAGCTGTAAAGGAAACACTGGATAGCTTTGCCTACTGGAAAAATGACCTGTAGGCCACGGGTAGAACTTTATTCCCTCCTCAAAGGCATAATATAGGTTCCCCTCCATAGACTTTCTTCCATTTGTCTCCTCCAAGGGGCCCAGTGTCTCTGTTTCCTTTGCCTTCTGCTTAGTCAACAGGCAAGTGCCAGAGTAATATTCTTTTTTTTTTTTTTCACCATCTCCAACAGGCTGCTTTAATTTTGTTCATTTTCATATCCGGCTTATTGCCTCTTTCCCCACATTGGGAAAATAGACAGTGCATTTCATTCTCATTTATTAAATGTCTACCCATGGTCACACAACAGGCATACGTCTGTCTCTTTCTAGAACTCCTGCACTTCCCTTGTTGTTGTTGCTGTTTAATGGATAAGTCATGTCCAACTCTTTTGTGACCCCATGGACTGTAGCCAGGCAGGCTCCTGCTCCTCTGTCCATGGGATTTCCCAGGCAAGAATACTGGAGTGAGTTGCCATGTCCACTTGCAACTATTATAAACTGTCCCTGGTCCTGTGGTGAATGGTGCAGTCTTTATTGTGGGGCAGGAGAAATCAAGGCTTCCTTTCATTTTCCCTTCTCTGTCTACAGTGTCAGTCAGCAGAGTAATATTCTTAAAGCAGTGTTTCAAGTGTACTAATCTTCTTCACTGAAACTCTCTAGATGCCCTTCTTTTACCTGGTGAATTAAGTTAAACTCAGAGGGGAATGTAAGGCCTTTTACAATCTGGCTCCTGCCATCATCTCAATTCCTCCAATCTTTTCCTCTCCTCATACTCTTCCTCCTGGAAGTCCTCACTTGGAAAGTCCTTTCTACTGCTTCTGCTTTTCAAAAACAAATATTTATTTATTCATTTATTTAATTTTGGCTGTCCCAGATCTTCACTACATCAGTCCACTAAAAATTGAGGCATGCCATGATTTTGACCTTCCCTATGAATCATTACAATGATTTTGGAATTGTCTTATTTCCTATCTGTATTATACTCTCTGTAAAAAAAAAAAAAAAAAAAATTGCACTTCCCTTGTTGTTGTTGCTGTTTAATGGATAAGTCATGTCCAACTCTTTTGTGACCCCATGGACTGTAGCCAGGCAGGCTCCTGCTCCTCTGTCCATGGGATTTCCCAGGCAAGAATACTGGAGTGAGTTGCCATGTCCACTTGCAACTATTATAAACTGTCCCTGGTCCTGTGGTGAATGGTGCAGTCTTTATTGTGGGGCAGGAGAAATCAAGGCTTCCTTTCATTTTCCCTTCTCTGTCTACAGTGTCAGTCAGCAGAGTAATATTCTTAAAGCAGTGTTTCAAGTGTACTAATCTTCTTCACTGAAACTCTCTAGATGCCCTTCTTTTACCTGGTGAATTAAGTTAAACTCAGAGGGGAATGTAAGGCCTTTTACAATCTGGCTCCTGCCATCATCTCAATTCCTCCAATCTTTTCCTCTCCTCATACTCTTCCTCCTGGAAGTCCTCACTTGGAAAGTCCTTTCTACTGCTTCTGCTTTTCAAAAACAAATATTTATTTATTCATTTATTTAATTTTGGCTGTCCCAGATCTTCACTACATCAGTCCACTAAAAATTGAGGCATGCCATGATTTTGACCTTCCCTATGAATCATTACAATGATTTTGGAATTGTCTTATTTCCTATCTGTATTATACTCTCTGTAAAAAAAAAAAAAAAAAAGGAAAATGATATTTATTTCATTCCTGCTATAGTCTAGGTGCCATACTAAGATCCTTTATTTAATCCTCATCACAGCCCTATGAGGTAGACATCATCCTGTTATACACATGAGAAAGCTGAGACTTAAGGCATTGAGGGTCTTGCCCGGAGTTATGTATTAACTTCTGGAAGCAGAATTTTCATTTAGATACTCCTGGAGCCAAACACATATGTTTATTTCTGTGTCATGCTTTGAGTCTTGTGAAAATCTCACTACACATGGCTATTACATAACCACCCCTTGAACTGAGGAATATTGTCTACTTCTGATAGATGTCTTTAAGAAGATCCAGTAAGATGCATTATAGTAGGCAAATAAAAATTAAGATGAAAATACACAGCAAACACATGTGGTAAAGAATCCTCACTAACCATCACTGCCTGGTTGGATAGCAGGCTGCAAAGTCATAGGATCAGCTTTCTCAGAAAAGCAGTAATATCTGTTCTTCTTCCAATGATATCCATGGAACAAGTTATTGATATTGCCATTATTAGAGCTATTTCTCAGAAACCATCTACTGAATTTTTCACAATTTCAAACTTCTTCAGTGCCATCTTTTCAAAACACTATTTAATATAGTAGAAATATGATGGATTTATTATGTAGACAGATCTATGTACAAATTTCATTTTCATCCTCTCAGTATTTCTGTGATCTTGGGTAAATTACTGAACCTAAGACTAACTTCCTGATTTTTAAAGTGAGTATATTACCATTTACCTCTAAGAATCACTGAATGTGTGCAAATTTTTGTATTATTCCTAGTACAATGCTTGGCATGTGGTCAATAAATGTCTTTTGTGATTAATATTGTGATCTAAAAAACCCAACCTTCTCTGTTATTCCAATCACCACTGCCTTGTAAATATCATCTGGATTCTCTATTTATAAAGAAAAATCAGCCTAGGATGAACATACAGAAACAGTTTAAATACAACACTTGAAGACACATCAGCCATAGGCCTGCAAGAGAAGAAGGTCTACAGAATCACTAGAAAGAATGACACTGCAAGAGAAAATTTGGGAGTTACTAAGTGTGTGGACTGTGGAGTCACCATCTGTATGAAAATCCTGGTTCTAATATCATCAGTTGTGTAGAGCCAAGTCACTTAACTCCTCCATATTTATTAGCATATTCTGCAAAACAGAGCTGATAATAATGGAATCTCCTCATAGTGTTGTTTGAAATTGAAATTAAGTCATATATGTAACACACATTAGCATATTTCCTGGCATACTGTGAATTATCAATTATTGCTTTATTTTTTATGATAATTATTATCATAGTCAGTACAACTGGGTTATGAATAAGGGTCTGTTTGCGCCAATAGTTAAAATGATAACTGGGAAAGCATCTGTTTGATTTTTCCCTAGAGGACCTGATTTCATGTTTTTTCCCCAAGAGCTAACCTTTCATGCCAGAAATGTACAGGGCAAATGAATTATCTATCCTAATAACAGGGAAAGTGGTTGTTTTCCACAGGGAGGTGAGACGATCTCCCACTTAAAAAAACACCACTGTGGCTGGACAGCACCAAAACTGAAGAAGCAAGGACTGAACTGAATTGAATTGAACTAAAGGAGTAGTGTACTGCCTGGGTATTAAGTGTGGAAAACAAGGGCAATATCAGGAATAGGCACTGAATAAATACACACTAGTTCTAAGAATATTTACAATTATCAAGAAACTCATAAAAGGAGTCGTGAACATTAGAAACAGAATCCATGAATATAGACGGAGCATACTTCAACATAAGAAAAGCCATTTATGACAAACTCACAGCTAACATCATAGTCAACAGTGAAAAGCTGAAAGATTTCCTCAAAGATCTGGAATAAGACAATATGCGCATTCTCACCACTTTCATTCAGCACAGTATTGGAAGTACTAGCCCCAACAATCAAACAAGAAAAAGAAAAGGAATCCAAGCTGGAAAAGAAAAAATGTACCTCTATGGATTGCTTAGGTGGCAATAGATTTTAATGGGTAAAAAAAACCTCTCCAGAAAAGTAGGTATAGAAGGAACTTTGTACTCAGTCACTAAGTTTTGCCCAACTCTTTGTGACCCCATAGACTGTAGCCGACCTGGCTCCTCTGCCCATGGTATTTTCCAGGAAAGAATATTGGAATGGGTTGCCATTTCTTCCTCTAGGGGATCTTCCTAACACAGGGACCGAACCCATGTCTCCTGTGTCTCCTGAATTAACAGGTAGATTCTTTACCACTGAGCCACCTAGGCTTATTTCAGCATAATAAAACCTATATATAACAACTCACAGCATGTCTGAAAGGTCAGGGACAAGACAATATGTACACTTTCACCATTATTATTCAACATAGTTTTGTAAGTCCTAGCCACAGCAATCAGAGAAGAAATAAAAGGAATCCAAATTGTAAAAGATGAAGTGAAACTGTTACATGTGCCCTAATGTTCATTGAAGCACTATCTACAATAGCCAGGACATGGAAGTAATCCAAATGTCAGTCAACAGAGGAATGGATAAAGAAGATATGGTACATATACAATGGAATATTACTCAGCCATAAAAAGCAAAGAAATGGTGCCATTTGCAGAGAAGCGGATGGACCTAGAGACTGTCATACCGAGTGAAGTAAGTCAGAAAGAGAATGACAAATATCATATATTAATGTACATATGTGTAATCTAGAAAGAATAGTATAGATTAACCTACTTGCAAAGCAGGAATAGAGAAACAGACATATAGAACAAATGCAAGGACATTAAGTGGGAAAGGTGGAGATAAACTGGGGGTTTAGGATTGATATATATACTGCTGCTGCTGCTAAGTCACTTCAGTCGTGTCCGACTCTGTGCAACCCCATAGGCGGCAGCCCACCAGGCTCCCGCGTCCCTGGGATTCTCCAGGCAGGAACACTGGAGTGGGTTGCCATTTCCTTCTCCAATGCGTGAAGGTGAAAAGTGAAAGTCGCTCAGTCGTGTCCGACTCTTTGCGATCCCATGGATTGCAGCCCAGCAGGCGCCTCCATCCATGGGATTCTCCAGGCAAGAGTACTGGAGCGGGGTGCCATTGCCTTCTCCCGATATATACACTACTATGTGTAAAATAGATAACCGATGAGAACCTATTGAACAGCACAGAGGGGAAAAAAGTACAATCTGTCAACCTTAGAAATACATTCCAATATATAGTTCTGTTGTCATTAAGTCACGTCCAACTCCTTGTGACCACATGGACTGCTGCACGCCAGCCTTCCCTTCATTCACTATCTCCCAAAGTTTGCTTAAATTCACGTCCATTGAGTTGATGATGCTAGGTAGTCAATACATAGTGCGTACAGACAGATACTGTTTGATTCCCATTATATGCTGCTGCTGCTGCTAAGTGCTTCAGTCATGTCCGACTCTGTGGGACGCCACAGACGGCAGCCCGTTGGGTTCCACCATCCCTGGGATTCTCCAGGCAAGAACACTGGAGTGGGTTGCCATTTCCATCTCCAATGCATGAAAGTGAAAAGTGAAAATGAAGTCGCTCAGTCGTGTCTGACTCAGCGACCCCATGGACTGCAGCCTACCAGGCTCCTCCGTCCATGGGAGTTTCCAGGCAAGAGTACTGGAGTGGGATGCCATTGCCTTCTCCGCCCATTATATGAGGTACCTGTAATAGTCAAATTCGTAAAGTCAGAAAGTACATTGGTAGATGCCGGGTAGAAGGGTAGGGAGGGCGGATGGGGACAACTTCAGTTTAGGAAAGTGAAAAGTTCGGGAGATGGATGATGGTAAGAGTCACACAACAATGTGAATGTACTTAATGGAACTGAACTGTACAGTTAAATATGGTTAAGATAGTATGTTTTGTATTATGTGACTTTTACCAGATGTGTATAAGAGACAGAACCAATCAATCCTAAAGGAAATCGACCCTGAATAGTCATTAGAAAGACTGATGGTGAAGCTGAAGCTCCAATACTTTGGCCACCTGATGTGAAGAACTAACTCACTGGAAAAGATCCTGATGCTGGAAAGACTGAAGGAAAGAGGAGAAGGGGACAACAGAGGATGAGACGGTTGAATGACATCATTGACTCAATGGACATTAGTTTGAGCAAGCTCCGGGAGTTGGACGTGGAAGCCTGGCGTGCTGCAGTCCATGAGGTACCAAAGAGTCAGACTTGACTGAGTGACTGAACTGAACTGATGATTGAAAATGTCTCTAACTTGGGAAGCCATTCAAGTCCAGGAAGTGCAGAGAGTACCACACAGGATAAATCCAGTTCAGGCAAGAGTACTGGAGTGGGATGCCATTGCCTTCTCCGCCCATTATATGAGGTACCTGTAATAGTCAAATTCGTAAAGTCAGAAAGTACATTGGTAGATGCCGGGTAGAAGGGTAGGGAGGGCGGATGGGGACAACTTCAGTTTAGGAAAGTGAAAAGTTCGGGAGATGGATGATGGTAAGAGTCACACAACAATGTGAATGTACTTAATGGAACTGAACTGTACAGTTAAATATGGTTAAGATAGTATGTTTTGTATTATGTGACTTTTACCACTATAAAAAAAAAACTTCAAAAAACAGTCTGTATAAATGAGCACATTTCTTTCCTGATGCCCAACGCATATTAAATAAAACTATTGAGAAAGGAAAAGTAACAGGAAAACAAAAAGAAGACTTCAGCTATAGCATAACTAGAGATGACCAAGATAATGATTGTAGATAAAGCCATCAGCACAACTATAATTACATGTTAAAGCCCACTGAGAAAGACATGGGCAAATGAAGAAAAATAGAGAATTTCAAAGATACAGCATTTTATTTGAAAACATCAAATGCACATTCTAAGATTACAAAACTTAATATTTGAACTTAAGAGCTCTTTTAGTGGTTTTTAAGAGCAGATGGGAGAAAAAAGGAAAACAGTATTTGTGAATTAAGAAACTAATTATATGAAAAGATGCATCTGGAGAAGTTAAATAAATTGCCAGAATCTAAGAAACATGTAAAGCATAGTCAAAATTTTTAACATACTTAAAATCACAGTTTCTTAGAAAAGAGTAAAACTAGAGCATAAATGATACTTGAATAAATACTATCTAACAGATTTCCTAATATGATGGAAAAAAAATCAATCAACAGCTTCAAGAAGCTCAGCAAATCCTATATAGCATAAAGAAACCACATCTAAGCATATGATAGCCAAAACCAGCCATCTTAAATACAACCAGATGAAAAATATATAAACAAAGGGAGGAAAAATATGACTGATGGCAAACTTTTAACAAAATCTGTGAAAGTAAAAAGTAAATCTTTTATAGGACTAAAAGAAAAGAAAAATACTGCCAACTCAGAATACAGTAAATTTTAAAAAATGTTTTTTTTAAGATAAAAAAACTGATATGTTTGGATAGTTTATTGGCAGCAGTGCTAACCTCCAGAAATTTGAAAAAAAGATGTCTTCAGGTTAAAGGAAAATGATCTCAAATGGAAGCACAGAATTTGAAGAAATAAAAAAAAACTAGAAAGGTAAACATGATAGTAAATGCAAATGAATATTGGCTATTTAATAAAAGAAAAAATATCTTGTGAAATTTATAATGTATTAAAATCATATATAGGACATAGAATAAGAGGCAGTAAATAAAAGATAAAATGCTTTTTTTTATTCTTTGGGAAGTGGTAATGAAATATTTCTAATTCAATCAATAGTGGGGTGGGAGGTGGGAGGGGGTTCATGTTTGGGAG
>SJYX01002110.1:249652-286176 GCA_006410675.1 Oreotragus oreotragus
GGGAGGGGGGTTCATGTTTGGGAGTTCGTGTAAAAAAATAAATACAAAAAATAAAATAAAATAAAATAAATGAAAGAGAAAAAATATATATATATAATGCGCATATTTTCATCTATGGAGTAAGCACTAAAAGAATAACATGAATAACCAAAGAAAGTGTTGGTAAAAAGCTAACAAAGACATAAAATGTAACAGCTAAAATACTAAATTAATCCAAAATCATGTAACAAAAAATATAAATGGAATACAACTTATGGGAAACACAGAAAAAAACAGTAAGCTTAAGTGCAACTATGTCAATTATCATGTTAAATGTACATAGTAGTGGTCTTTCAGTTTCTACTCAATTATATATTGTAAATTATAAAGATCATTGTTTTTAAAGTGTAACTGATGTGTTAAAAGAGGAGATAATTGGAACCATATGAAATTTTTTTTTATTAAAAACAGAAGGTACAAAAAGTTTTTAAAAAGGAAAAAACAGTTATAAAAAAGAGAACAGTTTCAAACATGGTAGATGTTAATTAGAAAATAATCACTTTAAATGCAAATAGTCTAAAAGCAAGAGATGTTTGAGTAAAAAAAGGATCCAATTATACATGGTCTAACAGAAAGTCATTTTTAACACAAAGATTTAGCTAAGTTAAGAGTAAAAATGAGAGGAAGACAAACTATGCTAATAATAATCAGAGAGCTGCTGCTGCTGCTGCTAAGTTGCTTCAGCAGGGTCCGACTCTGTGTGAACCCACAGATGGCAGCCCACCAGGCTCCCCCATCCCTGGGATTCTCTAGGCAAGAACACTGGAGTGGGTTGCCATTTCCTTCTCCAGTGCATGAAAATGAAAAGTGAAAGTGAAGTTGCCCAGTCGTGTCCGACTCGTAGTGACCCCATGGACTGCGGCCTACCAGGCTCCTCTGTCCATGGGATTTTCCAGGCAAGAGTACTGGAGTGGGGTGCCACTGCCTTCTCCAAATCAAAGAGAGCTAAAGTAAGTTAATTTCAGGCAATAGAGACTTCAGAACAAGGAAAATTATCTGAGATCAAGAGGAGCAATACATATAACAGAGAAGTAAATTCTCTAAGAAAACATAACAATCGTAAATGTGCATGCACCTAGCAATAGATGTTAAAGTACATGAGGCAAAAAAATGAAACAAGAAAAAGACAAATCCACTAATAGAGATATGGACTACAGCATCTACTCTGTTAGTAGCTGGTGGATCCAGCAGGCAGAAAATTAGTAAGGATCAAATACTATACTACTAACCAACCTAACGGAGATGGCAATGGTGACCCACTCCAGTACTCTTGCCTGGAAAATCCCATGGGTGGAGGAGGCTGGTGGGCTGCAGTCCACGGGATCACTAAGAGTCGGACACAACTGAGTGACTTCACTTTCACTCTTCACTTTCATGCATTGGAGAAGGATGTGGCAACCCACTCCAGTGTTCTTGCCTGAAGAATCTCAGGGACAGAGGAGCCTGGTGGGCTGCCATCTATGGGGTTGCACAGAGTCAGACACGACTGAAGCGACTTAGCAGCAGCAGCAACCAACCTAATACTATATTGTTGTTGTTTAGTTGCTAAGTTGTGTCTGACTATTGTGACCTCATGCACTGTAGTCTGCCAGGCTCCTCTGTCCATGGGATTTCCCAGATGAGAATACTGGAGTGGTTGCCATTTTCTTCTCCAGGGCATCTTCCCAACCCAAGGATCAAACCCAAGTCTCCTTGGCAGCTAGATTCTTTACTACTGAGCCACCTGGGAAGCCAGTCTAATACGATACTACCAACCAATCTAACTGCTATCTATATAATACAGTTCACACAGTAGGATACACATTCTTCTTTGGCTCATGTGGAATACTAAGATATTAGATGCTAGACTCAAAACACACATTAACAAATAATGATAGGAATCATACAAAGTAGGCTCTCAGCAAAAATTGGAGCTAAAATAGAAATTATTATTTTTTAATGGCTAGAAAACTCCCAAATATTTGGAAAATAAACAACAAACTAAGTAACACATGGGTCAAAGAAAACTCCCCAGAAAAATTTAAAAATCATTTTAAATTAAATGAAAATGAAAATATAACTAATGAAAAATTATAGGGTGCAATGGAAAGAATTCTTAGAGGAAAATTTATAGCTTTAAAGACACACATTAAGACAGATGAAAGATCTGAAGTCAATAATTAAAGCTTCTACATTATAAAATTAGGGGAAAAAAGAATAATTTAACCTTAAAGCAAGTAGAAGAAAAGGGATATTTAAAATTTATGTTACAATCAGTGAAATTAAAAATAACACAATAGAGAAAATAAATAAAACCAAAGGCTAGTACTTTAATCCATGAAATTAATAAATCTCTAGCCAGGCTAACAAAGACAAAAAGAAATAAAATATACTTTCTGTATCAGAAATGAAAGCAGAGTTCTTATTACTGACCCTGATCTCAGAGGCACAGCAGTGAGCAATCCTAAAGAAAGATCTTAGCTCCCTGACCAGGAACAGACCCTGGGTAACCTGGATGAAAACCAGGAATCCTAGCTACTAGACCACCATGGGCTAGAGGCTAGAAGAAAAGGCCCTAGCTCTTTCCCCCACTGGAAAGCAAGAACGTTTCAAGGAGGAAAAATGGTAAAAACAGGTACAAAGTTTATTAATAGAGACACAGCCCATATGGGAGAGCACACAGAGAAAATTTAAGGCAGAAGCAAGGCAGAAATATAAACACACATTAACAAATAATGATAGGAATCATACAAAGTAGGCTCTCAGCAAAAATTGGAGCTAAAATAGAAATTATTATTTTTTAATGGCTAGAAAACTCCCAAATATTTGGAAAATAAACAACAAACTAAGTAACACATGGGTCAAAGAAAACTCCCCAGAAAAATTTAAAAATCATTTTAAATTAAATGAAAATGAAAATATAACTAATGAAAATTTGTAGGGTGCAATGGAAAGAATTCTTAGAGGAAAATTTATAGCTTTAAAGACACATTAAGACAGATGAAAGATCTGAAGTCAATAATTAAAGCTTCTACATTATAAAATTAGGGGAAAAAAGAATAATTTAACCTTAAAGCAAGTAGAAGAAAAGGGATATTTAAAATTTATGTTACAATCAGTGAAATTAAAAATAACACAATAGAGAAAATAAATAAAACCAAAGGCTAGTACTTTAATCCATGAAATTAATAAATCTCTAGCCAGGCTAACAAAGACAAAAAGAAATAAAATATACTTTCTGTATCAGAAATGAAAGCAGAGTTCTTATTACTGACCCTGATCTCAGAGGCACAGCAGTGAGCAATCCTAAAGAAAGATCTTAGCTCCCTGACCAGGAACAGACCCTGGGTAACCTGGATGAAAACCAGGAATCCTAGCTACTAGACCACCATGGGCTAGAGGCTAGAAGAAAAGGCCCTAGCTCTTTCCCCCACTGGAAAACAAGAACGTTTCAAGGAGGAAAAATGGTAAAAACAGGTACAAAGTTTATTAATAGAGACACAGCCCATATGGGAGAGCACACAGAGAAAATTTAAGGCAGAAGCAAGGCAGAAATACACACCCAGAGACAAAGGGTATAGATATATTCTCTAATGAGGAAGGAGCGCTGTGAGGCAGAAGCCAGGTAGAGATACACCCCCAGAGAGGAATGTGGGGATTCTGAATGAGGAATAGGGCAGTTAAAAAGAGATTAAAATCACTTATATAAGATAGTCCATCCGGGACTTTTTTAACCTTTATCTTGTTTCTTTTTTCAAATGTGACTGGTGAATGGACCCTCCCCAAGATGCACGGGCAACTCTTTTCTAAGATGTATCCCACTGCAGAGGTCTATGGGTGCAGCTTCACCCTTATTATAGAGTAGAGCCCCCTCTCTTTTGACCCCCAAGCAGCCTTCCTGCGCATGTGCAGACAGGAAGTCTTCCTTGACCTCAGGAGTAAGCACTTTTCTCTTTATTTCGGCAGAGCTCAGTTTTTGCCACTAGCTTTGTCCTTGGAGTGTCTGGGTGAGAACAAAGCTTGAGTTTTACTCCACTTGACGAACACCAGCTGTCCAGCCCAGAGGCACATCTATCTCTTACCTCAACCTCATGAACATTAAAAAGGTAATAAAGCAATATTATCAACAACTCAATGGCCACTGCTATATTTAAAATGGATAGCCAACAAAGACCCACAGTGCAGCACGGGGAATTCTGCTCAATAATCTGTAATAATCTTAGTGGGAAAAGAATCTGAAAAAGGATAGAAAAAATAATAATTAAAAATTAAATAACAGAACTGAATCAAAATTAAAATACTCCCGTCCCCCCCAAAAAAAGCCCACATCAGACCCAAATGGTTTCACTGGTGAATTTTACCAAATATTTAAGGAGTAAAAATAATACTAATTCTCTATAATCTCTTTCAGAAAACAGAAGCAGAGAGAAGGCATACCTAACACATTTAATGACAGATTAGATGCTTTTACCTTAATCAGAAATAATGCAAAAATGTCCTTTTAAATTCAACATAATTGTAGAAGTCTTATCTAATACAACACAAGATCAAAAACATAAAAAGTATATATTAGACATAAAAAGTAGAAATAAAGCTGTCTTTATTCAAAGATGACAGTGTATTTGTATAGAAAATCACAAAGAATCTACAAAAAACAAAACAAAACCACTGGGAAGTAATGAGCCGGTATAAGATTAAAGGATACAAGTCTCATATACAAAAGTCAACTGCTTTCCTGTAAGCCAGCAATGAACAATGCAATTTTAAAATTAAAAAGTCAATACCATTCATAATAGCAATAACAAAAAAGCAGTTACTAAGGTATAAATCAAACAGTATATATAATCTATATATAATAAAACATTTAAAAGAAATCAAAGATCTAAATAAATGGAAAGTTATTCCACTTCATGGGTTACACATCAGTATTATTAAAGTATGAATTTATCCTAAATGAATCTGTAGATTAAGCACAATCCTAAACACAATCTCAATCAGAATTCCAGCAGTTAGAAATTAATTTTGTATTTCATAAGAAAGACAAAGAAACTAGAATAATCCACATTATATTGAAGAACACTGAAGAAGTCACATTCTTATTTCAAGACTTGAGCAAAACAATAGATATACAGATCAATGGAACAGAACCTATTCATAACAGATCTATATAAATATTGTCAACTGATCTTTGATAAAGGCACAAGACAATTCAATGGCAAGGGGATTGTTTTCAACAAATGGTGTCTATAATTGTTAATGTAAAATGACAACAACAACCAAAAAAACTAAAGCCCAGACATAAACCTTATACCTTTCCTAAAATTTATCTCAAAATGGAATGCAAAACAGGCTTCCCAGGTGGCTCAGAGGTAAAGGATCCATGTGTCAGTGCAGGAGGTGCAGGAGACACAGGTTCTGCCCCTGGGTTGGAAAGATCCCTGGAGGAAAAAATGGCAACCCCTCCAGTATTCTTGCCTGGAGAATCCCATGGACAAAGAAGCCTGGCAGGCTACAGTTGCCTAGATCATTGAGTACACACACATGGAATGCAAAACAATAAAAATTCTGAATTAAAACCTGAAAAAATTTACAAGAACCTGGGTATGGTGATGAGTTTTTGTGTATAAACCCAAAAGCAAACTTCATGAAAGAAAAAAACATAAGTTTGACCTTCTAAAACTAAAACTTTCTGCTCTATTAAAGAAGATTGTTAATAAAACGAATAGTCACATACTCGTGACAAAATATTTACAAAATATATTCAATAAAGAACTCATACACAAAATATATTAAGTCAAAAAACTCAAAAATAAGAACATAAACATCCAGAGCTTAAAAACAGGAAGAAAAACATTTGATCAGACATCTCAAAGAGGATATAAAGATGGTAAATAAATATTTGAAAGGATGTTCAACATCACTCATCAACAGGGAAATAACAGTTAAATGAAGTCACCACAACACGTGTAGAATGGCTAAACCCAACCCAATACCAATGGTTGATGAAGAGAGTTCTGTGATCTCTCATTCACTGCTCCTTTGAGTACAAAGTGGTACAGTAACTTTGGATGACACTCTGCTAGCTTCTTAGAATGATAATGCAAATCTTACCACGTGTTTCAACAATCACACACATAAATACCCAACTGATCTGAAAACATGCAACCTGCATGTGAATATTTATATATTTATAATTTTCAAAACTAGATCCCAAAATGTTGCCTTTTGTAGGTGAGTAGATAGTCAAACTACGGTGCAAGCATACAATGAAATACTACTCATTTGTAGAGTGAAACAGAGTAGAACCAAAAAAATCAAGAAAGCAAAATGGCAGAGAAATACTAATCATGAACATAATGCAATACAAATATGCATCCAAGAAAAATGACTAACAAGAAGATTGACAATATCATTGATGCCAATGTGCTGCACGTCATGGTTGCCAGTAAACAGTGTTGCCACTTAGAAAACTATATGGCAGTTTCTAAGAAAAAGTTAAACCCATGTTCGTGTAAAAAAATAAATAAATACAAAAAAAAATAAATAAAATGTTGGAAAAAAAAGATATTATCAAATGAAAAAAAAAAGGAAAAAAAAAAAGAAAACTATATGGCAGTTTCTAAGAAAAAGTTAAACCCATGTTTAACTTTTTATACATGTATACATATGTGTGTATATATATATATATATAGCTGGGAATACTCTATACCCAGCACAACTAAGTATAAAGTATAAATTCAACAAAAAAAAGGTTCTTAGGTCCACTGAAAGATACATTATGTTCAAGCAGGTTTATTTTCCCTTGTAACAGTCTAAATTAAAAATAGCTCATATGTCTAATCAATAGTTGAATGCATATATACTGTGCATATGTGACTTGTACATACACATACATCTGGGAGTAAAAACATTAAGATGCTAAAAATTATTCCTTGTGAGTGGTGAATTATGAATAATTTTTTTTAAATAAATGTCCCTATCTTCTGTTTCCTAAGCTTTCTGCAATGAGCATGTACTACTCTTTAAAATTTGAAATATACATACAAACCAAAAGATGTTATTAAAAGCAAACAAAGAGAAACTGTGAGATGATGCTTTCTTTAGAAAACTCTGGACTTGATCAGTGTCACAAGAAAATTTCAGGAAACAAGAAATGGCACCCAGAAATTGAGAGCATTGCATTTACAAATTAGCACATACACTTCCGTTTAGCTTTGGGCAAAATAAAAGACCTGAAACGATTTTTGCACAAATTCTTTTAAGCCCTTGAGGAAAGTCTCAAGCCTACTGAACCCTGAGGCACTGATAGTTGACTACCCATATTGATAGATGACTACTAAAATTAGAATCTTCCCTTTGAAGATGACACAATGACAGCCTAAGTGAATTTTGCTTTCTCTTGAGTAAAAGCTAGGAACAAGGTACCATCTGGTAGGTTTAAGTACACATGTCAGTGTGTAAGAATGCATCATGTCCTTTGAGAACAGTAAAGTGACTGCAAAATCAAAAGTTCACATATTTAACAGTTATTTCATGTGACTACTTACTTTATACCCAATGGTCTTCCAAATATTTTCTGGATTAAAAAACAATGGATTACAGAATTCTTTTCATAACATTCTAATCATGTTCATAAATTGGGTTAAAAATTACATACAACTTAAAATATGAAATGGAGTTTCAATATGGGTGACCACACATATTCCTAAATATATTAATAATTGGCATTTTTACAGAAAGATGATGATGGCATATGACTTTTAAAAGATTTTCTACAGAAAAATAAATTACTTCACAAAGAAATAATTTAAATAGCATTTGACCACTTATATTTATCTAATATATGTTCATTTATTTATATTTATATTATCTATTCCAAGTTTATAAATACAGCAATATTCTAAACAAATAGTAGCAACCTAAAACCAATAATTTAAAATGAATAATAAAGTTATACACACCACAGAGGGTGAAGAAGATAATTTAACTTTAGAAAAATTAGTGTATTAATTAAGAAATGAAAGTAGAAAATCCCCTGATGTTAATAGATATTTATAAGTTTGATAAAATTCACTGTAGTAGCCAAGCTATTAATAGAAAAGTCCTGATAAATTTCTAACAGATTTATACTTCTAAGTAGGATACATAATTGTCATAGGTCAAAGCTTTTACTGAATCTCAAGATGAAGCCAAATGTACTATAAAAATTGTGTTTTTAAAGATACCAGAGAACAAAGCAGCGCAATGAAGATGGTGAAACAGTGAGGGCAAATAACATCTCAGAGAGGGGAGCATCTTTCTGAAGTGAGGGTATGATTTCCAGCTGGCCAACTGTTTCTCTCACTGTTATTGTTGCTTTTCTCCCTTGGGAGATTTTGCTAATTCTGGGGTTAGGTTGAGGCTCTGGTTTATCCCAGGCGGATGGCTTATGTTAGAAACTATGAAAGTTTTAGTGAGAGTATGGGGCTATGATAACAAACTGGAAATATTGTAGAGTCTGAAATTCATGGCTAAGCTTCCCCAGGAGACATTTTCTGCATTTGAAGACTGCATGGGATTCAGAGGATCTAGGACCAAAGCAGAGTGGAACCTCTGGAATTTTCACTTTGCTTAGAAGACAAAGAACTAATGGAGGTCTGCCTCAGACTCCCAATTTGTCTCAGTCTCAAGATATCTATGGCACCCCACTCCAGCACTCTTGCCTGGAGAATCCCATGGACGGAGGACCCTGGTAGGCTGCAGTCCATGGGGTCGCTAGGAGTCGGACACCACTGAGCGACTTCACTTTCACTTTTCACTTTCATGCATTGGGCAAGGAAATGGCAACCCACTCCAGTGTTCTTGCCTGGAGAATCCCAGGGACAGGGGAGCTTGGTGGGCTGCCGTCTATGGGGTCGCACAGAGTCGGACATGACTGAAGTGACTTAGCAGCAGCAGCAGCAAGATATCTGCCAGATGTTGACGCTTTCTAGGACAAGCAGCTAAAAAACTAGGCTCAAAAGCTCAGCAGAGCTAAATGGAATATCCTGGATTCCTTTTTCTTTTATTATAATGTTATTCATTTGTCTATTTTTGGCTGTGCTAGGTCTTTATTGCTGGGCAGGCTTCTCTCTAGTTGCAGTGGGAAGGCGGGCTTCTCATTGCCACGGCTTCTCTTGCTGTGGAGCACAGGCTCGAAAGTGTGCAGGCTTCAGCAGCTGCCACTTGTGGAATCAGTAGCTGCCGCTCCCAGCCTCTAGAGCACAGGCTCAATGCTAAGCGTATGGGCTTGGTTGTTCTGTGGCATATGAGATCTTCCCATACAAGGGATAAGAACCAGTGTCTTGTGCATTGCTGGCAGATTCTCAACCACTGAACCAACAGGGAAGCCTTCCTGGATTCTATTACTGCCAAAGAGACACAGAGTCTGAAGCTCCCAATAAAAAGCCAGTGGGGATGGGAGTGACTGGCACATACTCAGAACAGGAATGATTATCACAGAACTCAGTGCAGTGATTACCTCCAGGAATGGAAGGGTGCTTTGAGTGAAGCAGGGAGGGCATCAGGGCTCTTCTAAGAAACTTTGAATGTGTTTTTGATAGTTGCTTCATGAGTTTTTCAGCTTTTACTTAAATATGAATAATGAATAATTAAATATGAATATTGACACATTTTACATGGTAAAAATGTCAATAAAAGGTATATTTTAAATAAATAATAGGTTACAATAACAATCAGAAAATACAACCAACCTCAAGTCAACCACATAACAATTTTAGATAATTTACAGGTAAGTAACATAAAATGTTAGAAAATTCATGAGAATTCTTTCAGTTTCACAGATAAAAATTGAAATATTTCAGTTGGCTTGTAGTTTTGCAATATTCTGTTCTTTTTCCTCCATAATAACTTTCCAATAAAAAGAGACTAGGAACAATATTGTAAGATCATTTAGTCATAAATTAGCAAAATAAATATAATCATTCAGAAAAAACAGTTTCTCTCATTGTCATCAACCTCACTTTAACTTTTGTCAGTAGTCTAAAGTTACTTGGTATTGGTACATCTTTTAGTCTGCTTGAGTTGGCATTATAAAACACCATAGCCTGGATGTGTTTTCTCATGGTTCTGGAGGCTGGAAGTCCCAGATCCAGGTCCAGCAGTAGGGAGAACTCTCTTGCTGGTTGCAGATGGCCACTTTGTCCTCAGATAGCCTTTCCTTTACAAGTAAGCTGGGAGACAGAAAGTGAGCTTTCTGGTATCTCTTAAAGACACTAATCCTATCATATCTGGACTCCACCTTTATGACCTCATTTAACCTTAACCACCTTCTTAGAGTTCTCATTACCAACTATGGCCACACTGTAGGTTAGCCTTTCAATGTACGAATTTGGAAGGTGCACCAGCATTCAGTCTGTAACAGCAAGACATAGATATTTTCCCTTTTATAAATATAAATATACCGATAAATAAGGACAAAGTCCCTAAGCCAAAGTATCTGTTCACATTTTATGAAGGATTGGTTGCAAATCTATCCTGAGGGAAGATACTTGATAGTCACACTTCTTTTGGTTAAAGTTTACTATTGATTAAGAGTATTCACTCTCTTGCTTTTTATTAGCATATCTCTATAAATATATTAAGGAAAAGCTTGTTTCATGTGAATTTACACTGCTATAAAAAAGAAGCTGTCAATGGATCTCATTATGACGCAGTCTAAACAATGGACTTGCAGTGTACAGAACCGGCCAGAGTCTTGGGTATGCAGATTTGGCAGGTATTTCCTTCTTACAGCAAATGCATTGGCAGCTATGAGGTCCTTGAACTTCTAGAAAATTGACGATATTCACTTCCAAGTAGAGACTTAAAAACTAGAAGAGTACTATGAAGAAATAAAGTGGGCAATGAAATGGAAATGGAATAACAGACTGGTTCCAGATAGGAAAAGGAGTACGTCAAGGCTGTATATTGTCACTCTGCTTATTTAACTTTAAAAAAAAAAGAAAACTATATGGCAGTTTCTAAGAAAAAGTTAAACCCATGTTTAACTTTTTATACATGTATACATATGTGTGTATATATATATATAGCTGGGAATACTCTATACCCAGCACAACTAAGTATAAAGTATAAATTCAACAAAAAAAGGTTCTTAGGTCCACTGAAAGATACATTATGTTCAAGCAGGTTTATTTTCCCTTGTAACAGTCTAAATTAAAAATAGCTCATATGTCTAATCAATAGTTGAATGCATATATACTGTGCATATGTGACTTGTACATACACATACATCTGGGAGTAAAAACATTAAGATGCTAAAAATTATTCCTTGTGAGTGGTGAATTATGAATAATTTTTTTTAAATAAATGTCCCTATCTTCTGTTTCCTAAGCTTTCTGCAATGAGCATGTACTACTCTTTAAAATTTGAAATATACATACAAACCAAAAGATGTTATTAAAAGCAAACAAAGAGAAACTGTGAGATGATGCTTTCTTTAGAAAACTCTGGACTTGATCAGTGTCACAAGAAAATTTCAGGAAACAAGAAATGGCACCCAGAAATTGAGAGCATTGCATTTACAAATTAGCACATACACTTCCGTTTAGCTTTGGGCAAAATAAAAGACCTGAAACGATTTTTGCACAAATTCTTTTAAGCCCTTGAGGAAAGTCTCAAGCCTACTGAACCCTGAGGCACTGATAGTTGACTACCCATATTGATAGATGACTACTAAAATTAGAATCTTCCCTTTGAAGATGACACAATGACAGCCTAAGTGAATTTTGCTTTCTCTTGAGTAAAAGCTAGGAACAAGGTACCATCTGGTAGGTTTAAGTACACATGTCAGTGTGTAAGAATGCATCATGTCCTTTGAGAACAGTAAAGTGACTGCAAACTCAAAAGTTCACATATTTAACAGTTATTTCATGTGACTACTTACTTTATACCCAATGGTCTTCCAAATATTTTCTGGATTAAAAAACAATGGATTACAGAATTCTTTTCATAACATTCTAATCATGTTCATAAATTGGGTTAAAAATTACATACAACTTAAAATACGAAATGGAGTTTCAATATGGGTGACCACATATATTCCTAAATATATTAATAATTGGCATTTTTACAGAAAGATGATGATGGCATATGACTTTTAAAAGATTTTCTACAGAAAAATAAATTACTTCACAAAGAAATAATTTAAATAGCATTTGACCACTTATATTTATCTAATATATGTTCATTTATTTATATTTATATTATCTATTCCAAGTTTATAAATACAGCAATATTCTAAACAAATAGTAGCAACCTAAAACCAATAATTTAAAATGAATAATAAAGTTATAGGCACCACAGAGGGTGAAGAAGATAATTTAACTTTAGAAAAATTAGTGTATTAATTAAGAAATGAAAGTAGAAAATCCCCTGATGTTAACAGATATTTATAAGTTTGATAAAATTCACTGTAGTAGCCAAGCTATTAATAGAAAAGTCCTGATAAATTTCTAACAGATTTATACTTCTAAGTAGAATACATAACTGTCATAGGTCAAAGCTTTTACTGAATCTCAAGATGAAGCCAAATGTACTATAAAAATTGTGTTTTTAAAGATACCAGAGAACAAAGCAGCGCAACGAAGATGGTGAAACAGTGAGGGCAAATAACATCTCAGAGAGGGGAGCATCTTTCTGAAGTGAGGGTATGATTTCCAGCTGGCCAACTGTTTCTCTCACTGTTATTGTTGCTTTTCTCCCTTGGGAGATTTTGCTAATTCTGGGGTTAGGTTGAGGCTCTGGTTTATCCCAGGCGGATGGCTTATGTTAGAAACTATGAAAGTTTTAGTGAGAGTATGGGGCTATGATAACAAACTGGAAATATTGTAGAGTCTGAAATTCATGGCTAAGCTTCCCCAGGAGACATTTTCTGCATTTGAAGACTGCATGGGATTCAGAGGATCTAGGACCAAAGCAGAGTGGAACCTCTGGAATTTTCACTTTGCTTAGAAGACAAAGAACTAATGGAGGTCTGCCTCAGACTCCCAATTTGTCTCAGTCTCAAGATATCTATGGCACCCCACTCCAGCACTCTTGCCTGGAGAATCCCATGGACGGAGGACCCTGGTAGGCTGCAGTCCATGGGGTCGCTAGGAGTCGGACACCACTGAGCGACTTCACTTTCACTTTTCACTTTCATGCATTGGGCAAGGAAATGGCAACCCACTCCAGTGTTCTTGCCTGGAGAATCCCAGGGACAGGGGAGCTTGGTGGGCTGCCGTCTATGGGGTCGCACAGAGTCGGACATGACTGAAGTGACTTAGCAGCAGCAGCAGCAAGATATCTGCCAGATGTTGACGCTTTCTAGGACAAGCAGCTAAAAAACTAGGCTCAAAAGCTCAGCAGAGCTAAATGGAATATCCTGGATTCCTTTTTCTTTTATTATAATGTTATTCATTTGTCTATTTTTGGCTGTGCTAGGTCTTTATTGCTGGGCAGGCTTCTCTCTAGTTGCAGTGGGAAGGCGGGCTTCTCATTGCCACGGCTTCTCTTGCTGTGGAGCACAGGCTCGAAAGTGTGCAGGCTTCAGCAGCTGCCACTTGTGGAATCAGTAGCTGCCGCTCCCAGCCTCTAGAGCACAGGCTCAATGCTAAGCGTATGGGCTTGGTTGTTCTGTGGCATATGAGATCTTCCCATACAAGGGATAAGAACCAGTGTCTTGTGCATTGCTGGCAGATTCTCAACCACTGAACCAACAGGGAAGCCTTCCTGGATTCTATTACTGCCAAAGAGACACAGAGTCTGAAGCTCCCAATAAAAAGCCAGTGGGGATGGGAGTGACTGGCACATACTCAGAACAGGAATGATTATCACAGAACTCAGTGCAGTGATTACCTCCAGGAATGGAAGGGTGCTTTGAGTGAAGCAGGGAGGGCATCAGGGCTCTTCTAAGAAACTTTGAATGTGTTTTTGATAGTTGCTTCATGAGTTTTTCAGCTTTTACTTAAATATGAATAATGAATAATTAAATATGAATATTGACACATTTTACATGGTAAAAATGTCAATAAAAGGTATATTTTAAATAAATAATAGGTTACAATAACAATCAGAAAATACAACCAACCTCAAGTCAACCACATAACAATCTTAGATAATTTACAGGTAAGTAACATAAAATGTTAGAAAATTCATGAGAATTCTTTCAGTTTCACAGATAAAAATTGAAATATTTCAGTTGGCTTGTAGTTTTGCAATATTCTGTTCTTTTTCCTCCATAATAACTTTCCAATAAAAAGAGACTAGGAACAATATTGTAAGATCATTTAGTCATAAATTAGCAAAATAAATATAATCATTCAGAAAAAACAGTTTCTCTCATTGTCATCAACCTCACTTTAACTTTTGTCAGTAGTCTAAAGTTACTTGGTATTGGTACATCTTTTAGTCTGCTTGAGTTGGCATTATAAAACACCATAGCCTGGATGTGTTTTCTCATGGTTCTGGAGGCTGGAAGTCCCAGATCCAGGTCCAGCAGTAGGGAGAACTCTCTTGCTGGTTGCAGATGGCCACTTTGTCCTCAGATAGCCTTTCCTTTACAAGTAAGCTGGGAGACAGAAAGTGAGCTTTCTGGTATCTCTTAAAGACACTAATCCTATCATATCTGGACTCCACCTTTATGACCTCATTTAACCTTAACCACCTTCTTAGAGTTCTCATTACCAACTATGGCCACACTGTAGGTTAGCCTTTCAATGTACGAATTTGGAAGGTGCACCAGCATTCAGTCTGTAACAGCAAGACATAGATATTTTCCCTTTTATAAATATAAATATACCGATAAATAAGGACAAAGTCCCTAAGCCAAAGTATCTGTTCACATTTTATGAAGGATTGGTTGCAAATCTATCCTGAGGGAAGATACTTGATAGTCACACTTCTTTTGGTTAAAGTTTACTATTGATTAAGAGTATTCACTCTCTTGCTTTTTATTAGCATATCTCTATAAATATATTAAGGAAAAGCTTGTTTCATGTGAATTTACACTACTATAAAAAAGAAGCTGTCAATGGATCTCATTATGACGCAGTCTAAACAATGGACTTGCAGTGTACAGAACCGGCCAGAGTCTTGGGTATGCAGATTTGGCAGGTATTTCCTTCTTACAGCAAATGCATTGGCAGCTATGAGGTCCTTGAACTTCTAGAAAATTGACGATATTCACTTCCAAGTAGAGACTTAAAAACTAGAAGAGTACTATGAAGAAATAAAGTGGGCAATGAAATGGAAATGGAATAACAGACTGGTTCCAGATAGGAAAAGGAGTACGTCAAGGCTGTATATTGTCACTCTGCTTATTTAACTTATCTGCAGAGTACATTATAAGAAATGCTGGAAGAAGCACAAGCTGGAATCAAGATTGCCGGGAGAAATATTAATAACCTCAGATATGCAGATGACACCACCCTTATGGCAGAAAGTGAAGAGGAACTAAAGAGCCTCTTGATGAAAGTGAAAGAGGAGAGTGAAAAAATTGGCTTAAAGCTCAACATTCAGAAAACAAAGATCATGGCATCCGGTCCCATCACTTCATGGGAAATAGATGGGGAAACATTGGAAACAGCGTCTGACTTTATTTTTTGGGGGAAAATTACTGCAGATGGTGATTGCAGCCATGAAATTAAAAGATGCTTACTCCTTGGAAGGAAAGTTATGACCAACCTAGACAGCATATTAAAAAGCAGAGACATTACTTTGGCAAAAAAGGTCCGTCTAGTCAAGGCTATGATTTTTCCAGTGGTCGTGTACAGATATGAGATTTGGACTGTGAAGAAAGCTTAGTGCCGAAGAATTGATGTTTTTGAACTGTGGTGTTGGAGAAGACTCTTGAGAGCCTTGGATTGCAAGGAGATCCAACCAGTCCATCCTAAAGGAGATCAGTCCTGAGTGTTCATTGGAAGGAATGATGCTGATGCTGAAACTCCAGTATTTTGGCCACCTCATGCAAAGAGTTGACTCATTGGAAAAGACTCTGATGCTGGGAGGGATTGGGGGCAGGAGGAGAAGAGGACGACAGAGGATGAGATGGCTGGATGGCATCACCAACTCAATGGACGTGAGTTTGGATGTACTTCGGGAGTTGGTGATGGACAGGGAAGCCTGGCGTGCTGCGAATTCATGGGGTCGCAAAGAGTTGGACATGACTGAGTGACTGAACTAAACTGAACTGAGGCATCGGGATCATGTGAAACCTTTTTTCACATGTATAAAGTCCTGAAATGCCTGCCTCACTGTAATTATAGTGAATCGGAGTAAGGTCTGTCTTACAGCATGGACTTCTCTTCCCTGTTCAAACATCCCAATATGAAAGTGGATTCTGAATAATACTTGTCTAAATTTCTAGTGTTCATCTTTTTTTTTTCAATTTCCATTCTTCTTTACATTATTCAAGATGAATAGAAAGGAAAATTATCAATTTCATGCTGTGATTTTGCTTAAAGTGAAGGAGGGAAAAGTGGAGAAGATGATTGTAAAGCAATTATACACCAATAAAAAAAAGTTTTCACTTCTCACATGGCAAAGTCACAATGTTGTGTTAATCTCAGACCTCTCTCCTAAAGAAGACATAGATGGCCAAGAAGAACATGAAAAGATGCTCAACACTGCCAGTTATTAGAGAAATGCAAATCAAAACTACAGTGAGGTTTTACCTCATACTAGTAAGAATGGCCATCACCAAAAGCCTACAAACAATAAATGCTGGAGATGGTATGGAGTGGGTATCCTACACTGTTGATGGGAATGTAAATTGATACAGCCACTGTGGAGAAAGTTTCCTTAAAAAGCTGACAACAGAAATGTCATATAATTCAGCAGTCCCACTACTGGACATGAACCCTGCTGCTGCCACTAAGTCGCTTCAGTCGTGTCCGACTCTGTGCGATCCTATAGACGGCAGCCCCCCAGGCTCCCCATCCCTGGGGTTCTCCAGGCAAGAACACTAGAGTGGGTTGCCATTTCCTTCTCCAATGCATGAAAGTGAAATTGCTCAGTGATAATTCAAAAGGACACATGTATACCAATGTTCACTTCAGCAGTATTTACAATAGCCAGGCCATGGAGACAACCTAAATGTCCAGCACGTTTTTTTACAATTCTTTTTCCCTTAAACCATCAACAATTTTAGAATTTCCAATTCAATCTTTATGAAAAATGCTTTAGGTAGTTTGGGTAGTCCACCAAAACACTGACATTTTCAAATGATGATTAAAAGACTCTCTAACTTGAAACTTTAAAAATGAACCATCAATTTTCATCTCACTGTTGTTTTAGAACTGCAATTAAACATGCCATATGTTAGCTAATCTGCAAATAATACATCTGTGATCATTTGTGGAATTTCCCTCCCCCGGACTTCTATTCCAAGCTCCGCGGAAGCAAAGAAGTGCCTTGTGAGTTAGTTACCACACTTCCCTTCTAGGAGCTGAAGATTTTGAAGGCCTCCATTTAGCCATGCAAGATCCGAATTGAGCATAATAGGATAGGTTCATGGAGGGGAAGGGAGACAGAGGGATGACAGGACTTTTATCACCTTTTTATCAATAGTAAAAATACATAATAATAATAGTCTTTATTTTTTATTTTTAGAGCTTCCATTTTAAATAATAGTCTTTATTAAGTATCCACAATTAACAGTTCTGTTATGATTCATGCGTAATACCTGGTTTTACCCTCAAGAAAATATAAGACAATGTAGAGACAACTACACAGAACCACACATTGTATGAAGTAATATAGTAAAGGGAATAAAGTATGGATTCAAACAGTTAAGGGAAAGGAAAAAAAAATCACATTTTTGCAATTCATCTTCTCTCCTTCAGGAAACCACTTGTCAAGATTTCACTTATTGTTACTTCATCCGTATATAATTTTCTGACCTGCCCTTGGCCCTCCCCACATCCACAGACAGATGGAAATCATCTTTCTCCATGTTCTCACAGCACTTAGCACAGATTGGTAAGACCTTTATGTTCTGAGCCTTCCCCTACAGCCTGTACATAAAGAGGACTACAACTTCACCAAAGCGGTTTTGTTAGTTTTACACAATGGGTAGGAAAGTGTTGCCTGCTTTCTTTGGGTGGGTGGCTGGGGGGTAAGTGGTTTTGTCTTGAAGAATCTAGAACAAAGGAGGATAGGAGAAAGACCAGAGGTCTTGGACCAGGTTCAAGAGGGAATATCTATCTCTATGTCTAGATATTAAAAATATATATTAACAAATTTTCCAGGCAGTTACGAATCAGACCATCTGTAATGGCCTCTAGAATCACAGATCCATGGCTTCATGGACATGTAGCATAACCATTCTACTTGTCACAATACACTGAAATAATTTAAGTTTATTTTTGTTGTTAAGTTGCTAAGTCGTGTCCAACTCTTTTGTGACCCCATAGACTTTAGCCCACCAGGCTCCTCTGTCCATAGGAGTTATGTAAAAAGGGGCCGTGGGAGTTGATAGGGAAAGATTATCTCCAACAGTTACACTATAGTGGAGCAAAATTTTAATATAGTAACTGTCAGAGATATGTTTCCCTATAAACTCTCCCCACCCTAGTCTTTTTACGTAGCTTGTCACATTAAAACAGATCACAGTGATGAGTCAAAGGCATAGGAAGAAAGAGTAAAACAAACAATAAAACTAACTCTTGAAACTTTTCGGAGAGAATTTTACCTTGAAAATAAAATTTCGTTTATATGAGCTTGCTAATTTAGAATTCACAAGGTTAGGCTTTAAAAGGAGACTATACCATAAAAATATAGTTGAAATAAAATAAAGACAACCAAATCTGGTCTCACCCTTAAAGCATAGAAATGGCACTCAGTAAGGTTAAAGAGTTTTGTGGGACCCTATGGAGAAGGCAATGGCACCCCACTCCAGAACTCTTGCCTGGAAACTCCCATGGATGGAGGAGCCTGGTGGGCTGCAGTCCATGAGGTCGCTGAGAGTTGGACACGACTCAGTGACTTCACTTTCACTTTTCTCTTTCATGCATTGGAGAAGGAAATGGCAACCCACTCCAGTGTTCTTGCCTAGAGAATCCCAGGGACAGTGGAGCCTGGTGGGCTGCTGTCTATGGGGTCGCACAGAGTCGGACACGACTGAAGCAACTTAGCAGCAGCAGCAGCATACAAAGATAACAAGGATTGTGCAGGGACATGGAATGACTGGCTGTCCCAGGAGCCAGTGAGCATCTGTGGCATACCCACAGACTTCAGTGAGCACCATCAAATGTTCATATGGAGGTCACAGCCCATGTAAGAGCTCCTAGTCCTCATTAGCGGAGAAGGCAATGGCACCCCACTCCAGTACTCTTGCCTGGAAAATCTCATGGACAGAGGAGCCTGGTGGGTTGCAGTCCATGGGACCACTAAGAGTCGGATATGACTGAGCAACTTCACTTTCACTTTTCACTTTCATGCATTGGAGAAGGAAATGGAAACCCACTCCAGTGTTCTTGCCTGGAGAATCCAAGGGACGGGGGAGCCTGGTGGGCTGCCATCTATGGGGTCGCACAGAGTCGGACACAACTGAAGTGACTTAGCAGCAGCAGTCCTCATTAGCAGTAAGAATATACATCTGTCATGCCCTTTTCAAATTAGTCCTTGCAAAAAAGGTCGTTCTTTTTTTTTTTTTTGAGGCTCTTCCTTTGTCAAGGATGCAGAATGCTAAAAACATCAGTGCAAACAAAGGAGGCCAAAAAAAGTTATGATAAAATAAGGAGGGGAACTTGAGGTACCTAGAGGGCAGGTGCTAGTTTGAGAGTAGAAACCCCCAGATTGTACACATATATGGGACTATAAGGCACTGCCTGGAATCTCTTCCTGTATTAGTGGTTCTCAACCGGGACAATTTTGTCCTTTCCTTCGAAATATCTGACCACATCTAGAGACATTTGTGATTGTCACACCTTTGCAAGGGGGATGTACTGTTGGCATCCAGTGGGTAGACTGTCCGGCAATGTTGCTAAATATTCTACAATGCACAGAAAAGCCCTTCACAGGAAAAAATTATTCAATTATTTGGTCTAAAATGTCAATAGTGCTAAGTTTGAGAAACCATGCTCTACAGTATGACCTAGTTAAACAAGATTTTGTTATGCCTACTCTGTTAGACCATAACCTACTGGAGGATACCTAGGAAATCTTATTTATCTTTGTCTAGATGTTAAGGATAAGCAGAAAAGTATTCTCTGTAAGTGGGAGAGAAAACTCTTAAGATGTTTTCTTTAAATTCTTTTTTTTTTGTATTTATTTTATTTTTTACACGAACTCCCAAACATGAACCCCCCTCCCACCTCCCACCCCACATCATCCCTCCAGATCATCCCCATACAAATAAAAGAAACAGCCAGCATACTATTTCCTTTTATGAAAATATAAAATGCCTACGTAGAAGTACCTGTGTATATTACAATAAAAGTATTTTTTCTGAATAATAACTAATATTGAAACTTAATGAATGAAAACAGATTTATTTTCTCACAGTTTCTCTGAGTCAGAAATCTGGGAGTAGTTTAGCTCGTGTTTCTCTGACTTAACTTCTCACAGGAGGTTTCAAGCAAGCAGTCAGACAGGGCTGCAAACTTAACTGGTGCTCAAGGATCCACTTCCAAGGTCATTCATGTCATTTTCAGGCTTTAATTTCTTTCTGTATGTTGAACTGACAGCCACAACTCCTAGTCACACAAAATGGGTTTGTCTGCACTGTAGCTCACAACAGGATGGTTGGTTTTCTCCATAGAAGTGAGCCAAGGAGCAGACAGGGAAAGGAAGAGGGGTGAGGGGGAGAGATAGAAACCATAGTCTTCTGTAACCTAGTATCAGAAATGATACGTTATATCACTTCTGCATTATGCTAGTCATTAGAAGAGAAGAGAAGCAATAATTTTAGCTCACACTCAAAGGGCAGAATACCCAGGGACAAAAAGACCAGAAAGTATAGATCACTGAGGAGACAGCACAACCCATTTTATTGATCACGATGCTGAGAACTGAGTAAGGCTCAATAAATCATATCACTATGAAAAAGGGATCTGATAGTTGAACCCAGGACTCTCAAGACCATGTAATTAATTATTTCTCTTTCAAAAACAATTTATTGGAATAATTTGAGTGTATTCATGAGATCATTTATTATTTTAAATTATTAACACTTGGGTATATTTTCTACCTCTGGACTTTAGTTAAGTTTAGGTTTATCTGCATACACAACAAGCAACAAGAAAATTACAGCAACAACCGTGTTAGCAAGATGGACTTTTTCTCTCTCACACATAGAAGAACTCTGGAGGAGGACAAGCCAGGACAAGTCAGAAACCTCTACACTGTGATTCAGAACTCCAGGTTCTGATGGCTCCGTTTCAACATTCTAGCACACAGCTTCTATTTTTATTTAAGCTCACCTCACAGTCCAAGATGGCTGGTGGGAGTCTAGAAATTCACTGCTTGACAAAGGAACGTGGGGAAAAAAAGCTGCATTTTTCCCAGCTGAAGTTAACACCTAAAGAGCTTTCTGAAAATGGCATACAATGCTTTCCCTTACACTTTCTTGGCAAGAGCTAAGTCATATGACCATGCATTAATGTAAGACTGACAGGGAGATACACTCATTTGTTCTGTGCAGCAAGATGTTTGTTCATAGTTTAAAAAAAAAAATTTCTAATACCGAAAAGGAAGAAGTGAATAAATACTGAGATAGGAAAATGATTGTCTTTGCTTCTCTGAATTATAAAACTGATGCTTTCTCATTAAAGACTGTGTGGATAGTAGAGAAATGTAGAAAAAAAGATAAAACATCACCTATCAGCCCATTTCCTCCAGATAATCTGTTCTTTACATCCTTGTGTACTTTCTTCCTTTGGATTCCTCAATATATAGTTTGTGGGTTGCTTCTTTTTTTAAGATTCTATATGAGGGCATGAGGATTTGCAAAGGTGGGGATAAAAAGAGTGCTGTGGGAGTGAAGAAAGGACAGCTAGACTAGCTTTCAGGGTTTATACGGGAACAATGACTGTTAATAAGAACATTCTTATTATTCTTAGAATAAAGGACCTTGAAGATAAATAGGATTGTTTCCTGTATTTGGCAGGATGGACATTTTTTCACAAAATACATCTGAGGACTTACTTTAGGCATTTCAAGATGTTTAGAATATTGTAAGGAAGGAAAAGACTAGAAATAGTAAGTTGAACAAGCAATTAATAGTGAGTAGTCCTGAGATAGCAATACCCTAAAGAATGGTACATAAAATAAAAAGGAATAAACAGATGAGGCAAAGTAACACTGCACACATAGAAAATGATGCAATGTGATCTAAGCTAGATAAAATAGTTAATGTTAAGATTTCCCTTCCTTATTTCAGAGTATGAATGTAATAAAATAATAGGTAGTAAAATAAGGCTAGGGTTCCCAGGTGGTGTGGTGGTGGTGAATCCTTTTGCCAATGCAGGAGAGTCAGGAGAAATGGGTTCAATCCCTGCACCAGGAAGATCCACTGGAGGAGGAAATGGCAACCCACTCCAGTATTCTTCTGTGGAAAATCCCATGGACAGAGAAGCCTGGCAGGCTACAGTCCGTCAGGTTGCTCAGAGTTGGACATAATTCTGAAAGAGATGGGAATACCAGACCATCTGACCTGCTCTTTGTGAAACCTGTATACAGGTCAGGAAGCAACAGTTAGAATTGGACATGGAACAACAGACTGGTTCCAAACAGGAAAAGGAGTATGTCAAGGCTGTATATTGTCACCCTGCTTATTTAACTTATATGCAGAGTACATCATGAGAAACGCTGGGCTGGAGGAAGCACAAGCTGGAACCAAGATTTCTGGGAAAAATATCAATAACCTCAGATATGCAGATGACACCACACTTATGGCAGAAAGTGAAGAAGAACTAAAGAGCACTTTGATCAAAGTGAAAGAGGAAAGTGAAAAAGTTGGCTTGAAGCTCAACATTCCGAAAACTAAGATCATGACATCTGATCCCATCACTTCATGGGAAATAGATGGGGAAATAGAGGCTGACTTTATTTTTCTGGGCTCCAAAATCACTGCAGATGGTGACTACAGCCATGAAATTTAAAGATGCTTACTCCTTGGAAGGAAAGTTACGACCAACCTAGACAGCATATTAAAAAGCAGAGACACTGTTTTGCCAACAAAGGTCCATCTAGTCAAGGCTATTGTTTTTCCAGTAGTCATGTATGGATGTGAGAGTTGGACTATAAGACTATAAAGAAAGCTGAGCACAGAAGAATTGATGCTTTTAAACTGTGGTGTTGGAGAAGACTCTTGAGAGTCCCTTGGATGGCAAGGAGATCCAACCAGTCTATCCTAAAGGAGATTAGTCCTGAGTGTTCATTGGAGGGATGTTGAAGCTGAAACTCCAATACTTTGGCCACTCGACGAGGAGAGCTGACTCATATGAAAAGACCCTGATGCCGGGAAAGAATGGATGCAGGAGGAGAAGGGGACGACAGAGGATGAGATGACTGGATGGCATCACTGACTCGATGGACATGCGTTTGGGTGAACTCCGGGAGTTGGTGATGGACAGGGAGGCCTGGAGTGCTAGGGTTCATGGGGTCACAAAGAGTCAGACACGACTGAGCGACTGAACCGAACTGAGCATTCATGCACAAAATAGAACTACAAGAGGGAGAAATATAAACCAAAGTACTATTTAAGGTGATTTGGGATCATTTATAAAAACCTGAAGCAGCATCCTCAGTTGAGATGGATATAGCAGGGGAAGGTGTCAGAGAGGTAAGTGATAGCAGCCAGGGCAAGCATAATCACACACGGATAGTATTCAGAAAATCACAATGAGGAGGAGGCAGTGCCAGCCATGGTCAACACCCCAGATGTCCAGAGAGGTGAAGAAAAAGGCTTAGGGGCCTGCAGGTAAATGTGATTTGGGAAACTTGAGGAATCCTGGAAAACTTGAAGAATCAAGAAAGGTCAGTCAGGCACTAGAAGTTTGGTTGTCTTGGGGGATTTTGTTTTTTATTTGCTTTAATTTAATACTCTTTGTTTGATGAAACCACTTGAAAAGTGAATGCAATATTTTGGCTAGTGAGACTCAGTGTTGGATGCTGGTTTGAGTTAGTGAGTGCATTATTTTATTTATGCAGAATATTGTCTTCATCTTTTTGAAAGTTCATCAAGCCCCTAGCATTTCCCAAAAGTTAAGTGAATGAAATTCTGCCTTGCCAAATGCCAGATGTCTGGTGTCTTATTTGTGGAATTAAAAATAATTAAGTAAATCACACTCCAATTGTTTTGCTCCATCTTCAGCCCACAAGTCTATCTAGGTCTTTTTTCCAGATAGATATATAAGCACATGCTAAACTTTTTCATTTCCTTATTTAAACTGTAGACCACAATTCATCCTGCAGTCAGAATTTGAGGCTGCTGCTGCTGCTAAGTCACTTCAGTCGTGTCCGACTCTGTGTGACCCCACAGATGGCATCCCACCAGGCTCCCCCATCCCTGGGATTCTCCAGGCAAGAATACTGGAGTGGGTTGCCATTTCCTTCTCCAATGCATGAAAGAGAAAAGTGAAAGTGAAGTCGCTCAGTCTGTCCGACTGTTAGCGACCCCATGGACTGCAGCCCACCAGGCTACTCCGTCCATTGGATTTTCCAGGCAAGAGTACTGGGGTGGGGTGCCATTGCCTTCCCCGGAATTTGAGGCTAAGTTTGCCAAAAAGTTATTAAGCAGTTGTCATAGATCTGGTCTTTTCCATTCTGCTGGAGAAGTGACAGAGTGAAAATACAATTACTTCATTCTTAGAAATTATCCATTTTTAATTTGTATATTCTACAATAAAAAAGAAAGCTGATTTTGAGTCCAAATTCTGCCAAATACAAATAGACATATAGATATCTGTCTGGTAGAGCTTTGGAAAGAAATAAAAAGATAAACTTTGTAGGATATATCACCAGATGGGCATGTTGTATATGCCTGCCCAGTAATACCTAGTAGCTATAATGGAAGAAATTAGCCATCCTATTTTAATTGTATATGAATCACATGTTTTTCTAAGTCCAAAAAATAAAGTATGCAAAGTTTACTCTAGAAATTAGAAACTAATGCATAGCGTGGTAAAGTAAAATTCCCATGGCAAATGGCTGGAGATTCAAACTCAGATCTGTCCAACTTCAAATTAGTTGCTCATCTCAGTATGAAACTAAATCTCATATTAGACCTGACTTCTAAACTTGACTATTATCAACATTAACTCCTAGCTTATCCATAATTGTAAAGTCTTAATTATAAATAAATGCTTAACATAGCAAGAAAAAAATACTAGTTATATTATACTTTATTACATTCTTCTCTGATATAAGCAAAATAATAGATTTGTTCAGTTAATAAATGTTTATTAAGCAACTAGTATGTCTTAGGTTCTGTACTAGTTTAGGAAAAAAGGTGAAAATTAGGATAAAATTTACAAATTTCCCAAATTTAAAAAGCATAATGAATTTAAACAGTGGCAGAGTTGTAGTAAAAACAGTAATGGATTGCTGGGATTATAAACTAGCAAATTAACTTTGAACAGTAATTGTGCATTATCTACTAAAATGGAAAATATTGAGTATGATTCTACTTTAGATTCACAACCCAGACATTCATTTGCACATGTGAAAGGAGACACAGAGAAGAATATTTATTTCAATATTATTTTCAGCACACAAAATATGTTATGCCCTAAAGTTCAATAGTAAAGTGAATGGTAATATCTATTGTCTAGAATAGTCATATGAAGTAATTACAGAAATAAGAGAGATTTGTATCTATTTTTCCAGAGAGAATTATAAGACACTGTTGAGACAAAAATGTCTCAAATAAAATGTGCTAATGTTCAAAAGCGCAGAGAAATTTTTATTTCTCTCATTTTGCAAAAGACGAAACTATCTGCACAGAGAGATTAAACAACTTTCCAAGGGTCATTCAGATCCTTGAATACAAACCTAGATTTATCTGGTACCTGTAGACCTTACTACAGACCACACTCTTGCCAGGAGACATGTTTCCCATTCACCTGATAAGGCTTTCAGGAATCCAAGAGTCCCCAGTTTCTGGAGGGACCAGGCAGAGACAAAAGAAAAACCTTTCAATTCTACCCACAAGTATGTTTACCAGATTGTTGTAAGTCATAGCTAACTTGAGAGGAAAGATTTCTTTGTATCTGGCAAACAGAGATCGAAACCAGTAATATTCCAGACAAACCCAAAATTATAGCCATATCCACCTGTTAACCCAGTAACCAACCCGTTTAACTTTTCATGAAGTCACCCTGTTTTCCCTTAGTATTCTCTAATTTCTTACCCAGTTCAGTGGTATAATCTGAAATTTATCACAGACCTGTACTTATCAAAAGTCCCTTTCTATGAATCTCCTTAAAGATGAAGCACCTTTGCAAAAGTTTCAGGGTGCTATAACAACTGTCTATAAATGACAAAAGACTAAAGCACAGTTAAACACCTGATTACAATGTAATCAATAAAGCAACTTGGTTACAATAACAAGAATTATGATTAATGATAAGAACCCTTAAACATCTTCATACTCAAGGTCACTCCTGTCCCACTCTTTGTGACCCCAAAGACTGTAGCCTGCCAGACTCCTCTGTCCGTGGGATGTCCCAGACAAGAATACTAGAGTGAGTTGCCACTTCCTTCTCCAGGGGATCTTTCAGGTCCAGGGGTCGAAACAGGGTCTCCTGATTTGTCAGGCAGATTCTCTACCTCTGAGCCACCAGAGAAGCCCCAAGTAGCTTCAATACCAGGTATCAATTCAGTACTGATACTTCCCAGACCACATGAACCTGGAATTCATTTGGGACAGAGAGCCCACGTGGATCATTTATAACTCAAAGTTGCAAAAAGAGAAATGCCAGTTCCTTCTAAAAAGCTAGGGGCATATGCAAAAACAAACAGGTTTATAATGTCAAAAGAGCCCCATCTTGTCCATATCCAGGGATTTCTTTTTTTCAATTTCTAAATAGTGGATTCAGTTTCAACAAATAACAGTAATAGATAATACAAATTATTCACTCACATGCTCTACTTTTAGAGGAACCAGAATCAGCATCCAAGTTAGCTTACTTCACCTGGACTGTCAGCTCAGCCTCTGTGGCCTTTCCTAATACAAAAAGCAACAGCTGTGGCCCCTTCTCCACCTCTTTGCCCTACCAGCCTACCCTACCACTGAAAAGGCAGCCATTATCTCCCCAGCAGCCTTAGGGGTGTCTGATATTTCTCTGTACTCCCTTGGTAGCCCCTGTTCATCAAGGGGCTTGGGGGATAGCCTCTGGAACTTTCAGGCCCCATCTGTTAGTGGACAGCCACCCCAGGACTAAACCTGCAACTTTTGGGTGCTACATTCATCCACGGCTTATTATAGGCATGGGATTATTGCCTGCCATTTTCAGGTCCCACATGTTAGAGGATGGCCCCACAAATTTCCATCCCCTATCTTTATCTTCTGACATCTTGGCACTCATTGGAGCCCCCTCGGTCTCTTGGGTGCTCTACCAACTGCTGGGCTGCACCATGAGTCCTACAAGCCCTAAGCCCTGTACCTGGCTAACTTCAAGACCCAAGAAAGAGCCCAGAGTCAGTGACAGAGACATCCGTGGTTTAAAAGATGGAGTAACTTACATGTCTGATGCAAGGTCCTGGAGCAACACTCCACTGTGCGCAGCAGATGCAGGCAGGACGCAGCCTCAGTCTTCACTCCCAGTTTTCACTGCAGAGAGGAGTGGAAGGTTATCAGTTATGGGGGAATTGCGGTCAGGTGGGCTCATCCGTGACCAGGGAAACTAGCAGGAGGCCATGCCCCTGTTTCTCTTTGATAAGCCATCACGTGGAGATGTTCTAATCTAAAGGTTACAACAGTCACCAGCTGGGGCAGGGGCAAGTATGTGGGAAGAACCGTCATGTGAGCAGGTGTAGGCAAAGCAGGGACTGACCGAGCAGGGGATGTACAGAGAGCAAGAGAACAGCCACCTTGAGCGGCGTGTTCATACAACACTCCTGGACCAGAAGCAGTCAGTTACTAGGTGCGAAGAGAAACTTAGAGACTGTCTAGTTCAGGGCCTTGTCCCTTATATACCTAAGGCCCTGAGAGGGACCATGAGGATAATGAGAGGCTTGGCTTTTGCTCTTCCCTGACACCACTTCCCGTTTCTACTTTAACAGAGAAGTTGTAAGTTATTGTGAGTTTTCATTTAGGAGTTTGATGGGAATTTTAAAAAATGTTCTATGAAAACACCCACAGGAAACCACATACCTCAAATTGAAAACAGGGAGGGCTTCCCTGGTGGCTCAGTGGTAAATAATCCACCTGCCAATGCAGGAGACTGGGGCTCCATCCCTGGTGTAGGAAGATCCCACACACCATGGAGCACCTAAGCCCATGTGCCACATCTACTGAGCCTGTGCTCTGGAGCCCAGAAACCACAGCTCCGGAGCCCACGCACGCACCCTAGAACCCACGCTCTGCAACGAGAAGCCACTGCAATGAGAAGCTCATGCACTGCAACTAGGGAATAGCCCCTGCTCACCTCGCTGCAACTAGAGAAAAGCCCGCTCAGCAACGAAGACCCAGGAAAGCCAAAAATAAATAAAAAAATAAAAATAAGGAAACTGAAACCCAGAGAGGCAAGCTGGGTTGCCCAGAGCCACAAGGCAAAGAGCCATGAATCAGAGCTGCATGCCCCATGCGCAGACTGCCTTCTCGGCTGCCACGCCGCGTCTATGCATTCTCGGATCTCAACCTGAATGCCTCAGAACTGTGAGAAAAAGGCCCTGTTGGAAAGGCAGTCATTCAGAAAATTATCTTAGGAAGGCACCAAAAACCAAACAAGTGGCGGCTGGGCCAAAAGATGGAAACTAAAGCTGCAGATGGATAAGAAAGGGTGACGAGAATCGCTTCAAAACGTTTTCTGCTTTCAACATACGTTTTCAGAGGTTCTGCTTTTCTCCTGGAGCTGGAATAAATTTTCAAAGGGGACTAATTGCACTTTCTTAGGGGGAAAAAAAAAGTAATTGCTTTGCAGTTTAATTGAATGAGGATAGATTAGTTTCCGCCGATGGTTTGTCTCCTTTTAGTAATGGAGACTTGCTGAAAATGAGCAGCCGATGAGCAGAGGAAACCAGCTCTCAGGGCCTAGTCTGATGGGCGCCCAGAATATAAACACTGGTCTCATTTTCTCTGTTGAAATTTTGGGGCATGTTTGCCTTCTTTTGTTCACAATTCATCATTAGTTCCTGTAGCTTTCAAAAGTCACCAAGTAGCTCCTAACCTGGAAATATTTTATGATATTGAATGGAAAAAAAAAAGAAACTGGTCTAGAAAACAGGACACCTGCCTTAAAAAACAAAACAAAACAGGAAAACTCCTTTTTAACCTTACAGTGTCTTCTTTTTGCCATCTATAATGAAAACTAAATAAAATTAATTCATTCCAAGAATGTTTATTGATTAGTATTTAGGGAGTAGTGAACTCTCACTCTAGGTATTTGCTTTTATATGAAAAGAAGTCAATTCATGTACCTATTGGCTTCTCTCTGCCTCTCTACATACAGATCTGCTGGGAGGATAGTGATCTTATTTGATTAGAATAATTGAAGAGAGTAGACTGGCCACCCTTAGTTTAGCTCCTTCCAAGGAATCTGGCCCGATTTTCCAGCGGTACATTCTTTTGTGACCTTCCTTGGTGGCTCAGACGGTCAAGAATCTGCCTGCAATGCAGGAGACCCAGGTTTGATCTTTGGGTCGTGAAGATCCCCTGGAAAAGGGAATGGCAACCCACTCCAGTATCCTGGCCTGGAGAATTCCATGGACAGAGAAGCCTAGTGGGCTACAGTCCATGGAGTCACCAAGGAGTCAGACATGACTGAATGACTAACACTTTCCTTTGTCATATTTTTTTCATCAGGCTAGTCTGGTGTTGCCTGAGATACAGAGGGAGCCAGCCAATTCTCCAGTGAGTTGACCCACATGGTTCTCATAATAGCTTACAGCCAGTAATGTAGACAGTGCTTTTACCCTCAACTACCATTCTTGTTTATTCTCTCTCTCTCTTTTTCTGGAACATATATGGAAAAGATGTGGCCTCTCAGAGACTGTGACATCTTCAGTGTGTCTGCCACTCAGCTAGATCTGGCTTGCAGTGGTGACATGGGCCGAGAAAGCTTCCCATGGAGCTTGCAGTCTAGTGGAAGAGACATAACATCAAATGGAATAAACACATCTCTAAGATAATTGTTTCATAATGATCTTGTGAGACAGAGTAACCACCTGAGGGAGGTTACTTCAACTGAGTAGTAGTGGATGTACTAACTGGGTCTGAATAGAGAGAAACAGGCAAGTGAGTGAAAATGTGGGGAAATAATATATCAGATAAGAGGAAGAGCAAGTCAAAAAGACCTTAGCATGTTCAAAGAATGGGCGGAAAAAAAATGCTAACATGACTGGAGAAAGTGATAGGTGGGAAAACGTAGGGATATTAGAATAAAGTGATAAGTAGAAAACATATCTGTTAAAGTTAAAATAGTACAAGACACAGTTGGGATGTCTTTGGCAGTCCAGTGGTTAAGACTTTGCCTTCCAGTGCAGGGGGTGCAAGTAGGCACAGGAACCAGAGATCAAATTGCCAACATCCGCTGGATGATGGAAAAAGCAAGAAAGTTCCAGAAGAACATCTATTTCTGCTTTATTGATTATGCCAAAGCTTTAGACTGTGTGGATCACAATAAACTGTGGAAAATTCTGAGAGAGATGGGAATACCAGACCACCTGACCTGCCTCTTGAGAAATCTGTATGCAGGTCAGGAAGCAACAGTTAGAATTGGACATGGAACAACAGACTGGTTCCAAATAGGAAAAGGACTATGTCAAAGCTGTATACTGTCACCCTGCTTATTTAACTTATATGCATATTTAACTTATATGCAGAGTACATCATGAGAAACGCTGGACTAGAAGAAACACAAGCTGGAATCAGGATTGCCAGGAGAATTATCAATAACCTCAGATATGCAGATGACACCACCCTTATGGCAGAAAGTGAAGAGGAACTAAAGAGTTAGAAAAATGGTACTGATGAACCTATTTGCAGGGCAGGAATAGAGACACAGACGTAGAGAACAGACTCACAGACAAAGCAGGGGCAGGGGGGACAATTGAGAGAGTAGCACTGAAACATATACACCACCACATGTAAAACAGATAGCTAATGGGAAGTTGCTGTGTAACACAGGGAGATCAATAAGGTACTCTGTGAGTACCTAGAGGGATGTGATGGGGTGGGAAGTGGAGGGGGAGTTCAAGAGGCAGGGGACTTATGTGCACTTATGACTGATTCATGTTGTTGCATGGCAGAAGCCAACACAGTACTGTAGAGCAATTATCCTCCAATTAAAAATAAATTTTAAAAATATTTTTGAATTTTTGAATTATCCCAAAACCATCCCCCACCCCAGTTCTTGGAAAAATTGCCTTCTGTGAAACCTGGAGGGGGAGTTCAAGAGGCAGGGGACTTATGTGCACTTATGACTGATTCATGTTGTTGCATGGCAGAAGCCAACACAGTACTGTAGAGCAATTATCCTCCAATTAAAAATAAATTTTAAAAATATTTTTGAATTTTTGAATTATCCCAAAACCATCCCCCACCCCAGTTCTTGGAAAAATTGCCTTCTGTGAAACCGGTCCCTGGTGCCAAAAAGGTTGGGGACTGCTGTCTTAGACAATGAAATTTCACTGGGAGGAGATTTTTTGAATTACCTGTGCAGATACCACAAGAAGTTTCAATAGCACATAAAAACATATCAACAATCTATCAGTGAAAAAGTATTAATTCTGCATCTATAACAAAATGTATTCCCCAAAGGGCTTACTGAAAACCCTTCTTGTAGTTTAATTATTAAATAAATTTTAAAGTAACATAACTATCTTTGTTGCTGTTGTTCAGTTGCTAAGTCGTGTTCAATTGTTTGTGACCCTATAAATTACAGCACGCCAGGCTACTCTGTCCATCACCATCTCCCCGAGTTTGCTCAAATTCATGTCATTGAGTCAGTAATACCTTCCAACCATCTCATCCTCATGTTGCTCCCTTCCCCTCTTGCCCTCAATTTTTCCCACCATCCAAGTCTCTTCCAGTGAGTCAGCTCTTTGCATCGGGGGGGCAAAGTATTGAAGCTTCAGCTTCAGGATCAGTCCTTCCAATGAANGCTGTCTCTTATACACATCTATACCTTCCAACCATCTCATCCTCATGTTGCTCCCTTCCCCTCTTGCCCTCAATTTTTCCCACCATCCAAGTCTCTTCCAGTGAGTCAGCTCTTTGCATCGGGGGGGCAAAGTATTGAAGCTTCAGCTTCAGGATCAGTCCTTCCAATGAATATTCAGGGTTGATTTCCTTTAGGATTGAATGGTTAGACCTCCTTGCTGTCCAAGGGACTCTCAAGAGTCTTCTCCAACACCACAGTTCAAAAACGTCAATACTTCAGTGTTCAGGATTGGAGAGTTATGTCCAGCTCTCACATCCATACATGACCACTGAAAAACCATAGCTTTGATTATACAGATCTTTGTTGGCAAAGTGATGTCTCTGTTTTTAAAAGCGTTGTCTAGGTTTGACACAGCTATTCTTCCAAGGAGCAAGCATCTTTTAATTTCATGGCTACAGTCACCATTCACTGCGATTTTGGAGCCCAAGAAAATGAAATCTAACACTGTTTACACATTTTCCCCATCTATTTGCCATGAACTGATAGGACCGGATGCCATGATTTTAGTCTTTCAAATGTTTAGTTTTAAACTGGCTTTTTCACTCTCCTCCTGCACCTTCATCAAGAGGCTCTTTAGTCCTCTTCACTTTCTGCCATTAGAGTGCTATCACCTGCATATCTCAGGTTGTTGATATTTCTCCTGGCTATCTTAATTTCAGCTTGTGATTCATCTAGCCCGGCATTTCACCTGATGTACTCTGCACAGAAGTTAAATAAGTAGGGTGACAACATACAGCCTTGATGCACTCCGTTCCCAATTTTTACCTGTCCATTCCATGTCCAGTTCTAACTGTTGCTTCTTGGCCTGCAAACATACAGGTTTGTTAGGAGGCAGGTAAAGTGGTCTAATATCCCCATCTCTTCAAGAATATTCCACAGTTTGTTGTGATCCACACTGTCAAAGGCTTTAGCATAGTCAGTGAAGCAGAAGGAGATATTTTTCTGGATTTCTCTTGCTTTTTCTATGATACAATGGTTGTTGGCAATTTGATCTCTGGTTCCTCTGCCTTTTCTAAATCCGGCTTGTACATCTGGAATTTCTCAGTTCACATACTGCTGAAGTCTAACTTCAAGGATTTTGAGCAAAATCTTGCTGGCATGTGAAATTAATGCAATTGTACCGTAAATTGACCATTCTTTGGCATTGCTTTTCTTTGGGAGTGGAACGAAAACAGATCTTTTCCAATCCTACAGCCATTGCTGAGTTTTCCAAATTTGCTTTACTTGTTTATTCATTTTTATTGGAGAATAATGCTTTACATTGTGGTGTTAGTTTCTGCCGTACAGCAAAGTGAATTAGCTATATGCATACATATATTCCCTCTCTTTTGGATTTCCTTCCCATTTAAGTCACCACAGAGCTGCTGCTGCTGCTGCTAAGTCACTTCAGTCGTGTCCGACTCTGTGTGACCCCATAGACGGCAGCCCACCAGGCTCCCCCATCCCTGGGATTCTCCAGGCAAGAATACTGGAGTGGGCCGCCATTTCCTTCTCCAATGCATGAAAGAGAAAAGTGAAAGTGAAGTCACTCAGTCTGTCCGACTGTTAGCGACCCCATGGACTGCAACCCACCAGGCTACTCCGTCCATTGGATTTTCCAGGCAAGAGTCCTGGGGTGGGGTGCCATTGCCTTCCCCGCACCACAAAGCACAGAACAGAATTCCCTTGCTATACAGTATGTTCTCATTAGTTATCTATCTTATACATAGTGTAAATACTTTAAAAAAATCTGTAATTCATGCTTTTTTACTAATCCAGGTTTTTTTCTAACAATAAAACTAGTGTGATTCTACATATTTATATTACTCAAAATTATGCTGAATTCTACATGAATATGAAATTAAGTGGTCATTGTTAATATTTTGAGGTTAAACACTCCTCTCAACAGCATTAATGAGTATCTGCTGGATGTAAAGCGTCATTATGATTATGAAGAAGAACTGAGATTTTTTTTGACTAATTACCATATGACAGGCACCTTGAAGTATCCCATTTAACCCTCTCAACAGCCCTCAGATTATTATCATCTTCATAGTTTTAATGCTTAATGAAGTTGCTATATGCCCCCAGAGAAAAGAGTGAAATTCAATCTTAAGGTTATCAAATATCAAAGCCCATATGTTCCTAAACATTATGCTCTGTCAACTTAGATGACCTGTCTTACATAACATTTTCAAGGGGATTTCCTGGTGGCACTAGTGGTGTAGAACCCACCTCCAATTCAGGAAACATTAAGAGACCTGGGTTCAATCTCTGGATCGGGAAAATCACCTGGAGGAGGATACAGCAACCCACTCCAGGTACTCTTACCTAGAGAATGCCATGGACAGAGGAGCCTGGCGGACTACAGTCCATAAGGTTGCAAACAGTCAAACACGACTGATGCGACTTAGCACGCATGCAAGGAAGTATAATACTTTTCAAGGATTCATGAATTTGTCTAACCATAAGTTTATTGAAAAACTTTCTCTAAAATTTAGTTAACTAGGTAGTCCCTTAAGGGTAAAATGTCAATATTTGCCCAAGATCCTTGAGTTACCAAAGAGAGGCTTTAATTTCTAATATGAATTTACCACGTCTTCTGATACGTGATAACAAAACTACGAAGATAAAGAATCATTCTGTCACTGGTAGAGACATGACTAATGTTTACCACAGCTGCTACCACAAAATCAACTTTGGTTTGGTATTCCACCTTGGCAGATATTGATATGAACACTTTGATAGTTAACAGTTTATTGAGTTTGTCGAAAACTTTAGACCACAAAGATTATCAGAAGTTTCTTTACTAAGTAACAGTTTCGAAATACTTGTCAGTGGAGCGACTTAGAGGTACTTCGGAAATATGGTCGTATATCTTCATTATGGCTAAAAGATTAACAGTTCCAAGTTAGCTAAACAACTGTTGTGTCCCAGTGGGCAGTAATATAGTCGGATGATGACTAAATAGGTATTCACTGATATGCTTGAAGCTCAAACTTCTGTTATGCAATCCATTTCCAGGAATTTTCCTTTAAGAAAGATGAATGAAATATGTCCAACTGTGCATTTTTATGACTGAAAATTTATAAGACATGAAAATCATTAAAAGAAGGTTGATGAAATAAAGCACACAGAATGATAATCATGTACGGTAGACCTATATTTGTTGATGTGGGAATATATCCATGATATATCACTATGAAAAGACAGGTACTAGATTTATGTATAAAGCAAAATAGCTTCTCTCAGAATGAGTGATCCTTGAGAATCACAGAGGAAATACTATGCGATTTCCTCAATATCCTGTTGGTTACACAGGTCAGTCCTTTGGGTGGTGGGTGTAAACTACACAGAAATATGAACCCAGGCAGTGAGAATCACTGAGGCCATTTTGGTGTCTGGCTCTCCACCCCACTTAGTTAACCAGTTTGACACTGTTAACTGAACTTTAAACTTCTGAAAAGCAAATGATTGAACATAAGATGGCTTTTAAGAATAAATCTGTTTTCTTCAAAGTTTTAAAGAGGAGAGTAACTAAGCTATATTGAAGGTTATTATGATGCTAAAGCTGAAACTCCAGTACTTTGGCCACCTCATGCGAAGAGTTTATTCATTGGAAAAGACTTTGATGCTGGGAGGGATTGGGGCAGGAGGAGAAGGGGACAACTGAGGACGAGATGGCTGGATGGCATCACTGACTCGATGGATGTGAGTCTGAGTGAACTCCGAAAGTTGGTGTTGGACAGGGTGGCCTGGCGTGCTGTGAGTCATGCGGTCACAAAGAGTCGGACACGACTGAGCGACTGAACTGAACTGAGGAGTTAAGATGCCACATGTCTTGCAGCCAAAATAAATAAATAAATAAAACATGAACAATATTGTAATAAATTCAATAAAGACTTTAAAATAGTCCACAATAAAAAAAAATATTAAAAAGAAAAGTAATACAAGAAACATCATCTCATAAAATATCAGAGACACGCTCCTTTTCCTTTTTTTTTTTTTTTTTTTTAGGTGAGCACAGGAGGTCAATTCAGATCTTTTCTCAAAGTGAAATTTGAAAGTTTACAATAACAAGGAGTTTCATTGTTGAACGAAGATTTAAATGGATATTGTTTGTTTTCATTGTTTCACTGATTTTTTTCGTGCCCACCCTCATTCTCCAGATCCCGGTATGAA
>SJYX01002110.1:304831-328240 GCA_006410675.1 Oreotragus oreotragus
CATCTGCAGTGATTTTGGAGCCCAAAAAAATAAAGTCTGACACTGTTTCCACTGTTTACCCATCTATTTCCCATGAAGTGATGGGACCGGATGCCATGATCTTCGTTTTCTGAATGTTGAGCTTTAAGTCAACTTTTTCACTCTCCTCTTTTACTTTCATCAAGAGGCTTTTTAGCTCCTCTTCATTTTCTGCCATAAAAGTGGTGTCATCTGCATATCTGAGGTTATTCATATTTCTCTCAGCAATCTTGATTCCAGCTTGTGCTTCTTCCAGCCCAGCGTTTCTCATAAGGTACTCTGCATATAAGTTAAATAAACAGGGTGACAATATACAGCCTTGACGTACTCCTTTTCCTATTTGGAACCAGTCTGTTGTTCCATGTCCAGTTCTAACTGTTGCTTCCTGACCTGCATACAGATTTCTCAAGAGGCAGGTCAGGTGGTCTGATATTCCCACCTCTCTCAGAATTTTCCACAGTTTATTGTGATCCACACAGTCAAAGGCTTTGGCATAGTAAATAAAGCAGAAATAGATGTTCTTCTGGAACTCTCTTGCTTTTTCCATGATCCAGCGGATGTTGGCAATTTGATCTCTGGTTCCTCTGACTTTTCTAAAACCAGCTTGAATGTCTGGAAGTTCACGGTTCACGTATTGCTGAAGCCTGGCTTGGAGAATTTTGAGCCTTACTTTACTAGCATGTGAGATGAGTGCAATTGTGCGATAGTTTGAGCATTCTTTGGCACTGCTTTTCTTTGGGATTGGAATGAAAACTGACCTTTGTCAAGCTACATGCAAGACTCTTTACATATGTATCTGGAATCAATCTCACTTAAAGACTCATTTTGCCCAAATTTCTATAAATAATTTAATTTCATCCTACACTCCTGGCCAGTAAGGAATTCTGTATCACTCCTTCCTGGTGGTCTTTAACCTTGGCAGGGTGTGTGCCAAGTTTCTGAGATGATACTACACGTGCTACAGCCACGATTACACACAAGTTAACCCGGGAACATCTACCTGAGTCTGCATGATCCCTTCAGGTGGCTTCCTGACTTTGAAGTCCCAGCTAGGGGAAGATTTACAGTTAAACTTCAGGGCCTCCCACTTGAATAGGTCCCTTCCAAGGCAGAGGTTCATGACATTGTACAGAGACAGGAATCAAGAAAAAGAAATGCAAAAAAGGAAAATGGCTGTCTGAGAAGGCCTTACAAATAGCTGTGAAAAGACTGGAAGCGAAAAGCAAAGGGGAAAAGGAAAGATAGACCCATTTGAATGTAGAGTTCCAAAGAATAGCAAGGAGAGAAAAGAAAGCCTTCCTCAGTGATCAATGTAAAGAAACAGAGGAAAACAATAGAATGGGAAAGTCTAGAGATCACTTCAAGAGAAAGCAAAGGCAACCCACTCCAGTATTCTTGCCTGGAAAATTCCATGGACGGAGGAGCCTGGTGGGCTGCAGTCCATGGGGTTGCTAAGAGTTGGACACAACTGAGCAACTTCACTTTCACTTTTCACTTTCATGCACTGGAGAAGGAAATGGCAACCCACTCCAGTGTTCTTGCCTGGAGAATCCCAGGGACCGGGAAGCCTGGTGGGCTGCCGTCTCTGGGGTCGCACAGAGTCAGACACGACTGAAGCAACTTAGCAGCAGCAGCAGCAGAGATCTCAAGAAAATTAGAGATACCAAGGGGACATTTCATTGCAAAATAAAAGACAAAAATGGTAGGGACCTAACAGAAGCAGAAGATATTATGAAGAGGTGGCAAGAATACACAGAAGAACTGTACAAAAAAGAGCTTCACGACCCAGATAATCATGATGGTGTGATCACTCACCTAGAGCCAGACATCCTGGGATGCGAAGTCAAGTGGGTCTTAGGAAGCATCACTATGAACAAAGCTAGCGGAGGTGATAGAATTCCAGTTGAGCTATTTCAAATCCTGAAAGATGATGCTGTGAAAGGGCTGCACTCAATATGCCAGCAAATTTGGAAAACACAGCAGAGGCCATAGGACTGGAAATGGTCAGTTTTCATTCCCATCCCAAAGGAAGGGAATTCCAAAGATTGCTCAAACTACCTCACAGTTGCACTCATCTCACACACTAGTAAAGTAATGCTTAAAATTCTCCAATTCAGGCTTCAGCAACACATGACCGTGAACTTCCAGATGTTCAAGATGGCTTTAGAAAAGGCAGAGGAACCAGAGATCAAATTGCCAATATTGGTTGGATCATCAGAAAAGCAAGAGAGTTCCAAAAAAACATGCCAAAGCCTTTGACAGTGTGGATCACAATAAACTGTGGAAAATTCTGAAAGAGATGGGAATACCACCCACCAGACCTGCCTCTTGAGAAATCTGTATGCAGGTCAGGAAGCAACAGTTAGAACTGGACATGGAATAACAGATTGGTTCCAAATAGGAAAAGGAGTATGTCAAGGCTGTATATTGTCACCCTACTTAATTAACTTATATGCAGAGTACATCATGAGAAACACTGGGCTGGAGGAAGCACAAGCTGGATCAACATTGCCAGGAGAAATATCAACAAGCTCAGATATGCAGATGACACCACCTTTATGGCAGAAAGTGAAGAAGAACTAAAGAGTCTTTTGATGAAAATGAAAAAGGAGAGTGAAGTTGGCTTAAAGCTCAACATTCAGAAAACGAAGATCATGGCATCCGGTTCCATCACTTCATAGGAAATAGATGGGGAAACAGTGGAAACAGTGACAGACTTTATTTTTTTGGGGGGCTGCAAAATTACTGCAGATGGTGATTGCAGACATGAAATTAAAATATGCTTACTCCTTGGAAGGAAAGTTATGACCAACCTAGACAGCATATTAAAAATCACAGATATTACAAAGGTCTGTCTAGTCAAGGCTATGGTTTTTCCAGTGATCATGTATGGATGTGAGAGTTGGACTGTGAAGAAAGCTGAGCACCAAAGAATTGATGCTTTTGAACTGTGGTGTTGGAGAAGACTCTTGAGAGTCCCTTGGACTGCAAGGAGATCTAACCAGTCCATCCTAAAGGAGATCAGTCCTGGGTGTTCATTGTAAGGACTGATGTTGAAGCTGAAACCCCAATACTTTGGCTACCTGATGCGAAGAGCTGAATCATTGAAAAGACCCTGATGCTGGGAGGGATTGGGGGCAGGAGGAAAAGGGGACAACAGAGGATGAGATGGCTGGATGGCATCACCGACTTGATGGACATAAGTTTGAGGGAACTCCGGGAAATGGTGATGAATATGGAGGCCTGGTGTGCTGCAATTCATGGGGTCACAGAGTCGGACACGACTGAGCGACTGAACTGAAATTGATTTATTCATCTGAAATGTGTTCCTTTTTCCCTTCCTTACTAGAATGCAAGTTAATTGAAGGCAGGCATATTGTTTTTAAAGGAGATCTAACCAGTCCATCCTAAAGGAGATCAGTCCTGGGTGTTCATTGTAAGGACTGATGTTGAAACTGAAACTCCAATACTTTGGCCACCTGATGAGAAGAGCTAGCTCATTGGAAAAGACCCTGATGCTGGGAAAGACTGAGGGCAGGAAGAGAAGTGGACGACAGAGTATGAGATGGTTGGATGGCATCACCGACTCAACGGACACGAGTTTGGGTAAACTCCGAGAGCTGGTGATGTACAGGGAGGCCTGGCCTGCTGTGGTTCATGGAGTCACAAAGACTTGGACACAACTGAGTGACCGATCTGAAATGAACTGATAACCACTTTTAAAATAGAAAGGTCATAAACCGAAAAAACTGTTGATACAATTTAAAAAACCCAGAGAGATAACATATTGTTCAAAATAAAGATGTTAACATACAAATGATTTCTGATTTAGCATAGTGTATCAAAGATTCAATGACTATTTCTTAAAGACTCCAAATGTCATATTTCCTGTTCAAAATATAGTCCAATTCCAAATGTTTCATAAGCTTTATGGTTTGGAAACATTTGCATCTTTAAAATTCAAAAAGATGTTGATTTGTGACATCTGATATGCTACACATTAATTTAAGTCTTGAGAAATGAATGCAAATTTGATTTTCTTTCAAATGTAACATTTGGAAATGTGTATTATTTCTCCTTTGGAATACAGGATCATTTAGAATATAAATGACTACACTGAAAGGAAGCTTACCTGGTTGAAACACATTTTCAGCTTTTTGTTTGTCTGTTCTGGGCACTGCTCCAGCTGTTTTCATAAATGATAACAGAACAGGATATTAACTTTTAGAGAATGAGCTGTCTACAGTTGAGTTACAGTGTGTAAGTATCTAGTAGTATAAACGAAGCATCAAAGCCTAGAACTTGCCAATATTGGTACTATGGGTTTTTTAAGTCCAAATCAAATTAAATTAATTACCTACAGTAGACCTCTCTTCATTCTAAAAATTATTAAGATAGCTTACATTATATAGTATGGTTTAAAAAATCTGCAGATGAAAAAGAAAATCAAGGTGAAGGAAAGTAAATAATAAATAAAGAAGTTGGAGTTAGGATATCATGGATGGGGACACAACAGAAATAATCTGGGGAGAGACACTGACACATGGGTCAGTATTTAAAGTCAGAGACTAGTTGAAGTAACCTAGAAACATTTAGTAGAAGAAAGTGGTACAGGAAGAAGCCCTCAGACATACCAATGCCTAGCAAACAGATAGAGAAGAAGTTGCCAGCACAGAGGATGGGAGGGAGGGAAGCAGGAAAATGAAAATTTTGTGCTGTCATGGAAGTTACACAAAGAAAGTGCTCCAAGAAAGAAAGATGTCTTTCTGCACTGATGTCTCCAAGAGGTCAGGTAAGAGAAGTGACTATTGCATAGGTCAGGAGAGTGGTCACTGGTGGCCTGATAAGACAGTCCCGGTGAAGTCGTGGAGTCAAGCTCCATGGGAGAGAATGAGGTGAGAGTGGATGGTGAAGAAGCAGAAACGATGATGCAGGACTTCATCCAGGATCGGATGAAGGCATATGGCACCTCTGCAGATTATCATGTGGTGCTCTTTTCACTGATACCTTTTCACGTGCATCTATCTTTTCCACAAGCAACATGAGGCATGAGATTGGAGATGGAGCCCCCTAACCTCGTGTACCCGGTGGGCCTCCTCCAGCCGTGAGCAGCTTTGGTGGCCCCGGCCCGCATCCCTCACTCAGCTTCAGCCCAGCTTGCCGGGACTCAGCAGCTCGGGGACTGCTCCCTGTGAGCCAGAGCCAAGTTCATCCTGTGTGCCCCAGGGAGCTGCTGGTCAAAGTTTTCCTTCTCATCATATACAGTATTGCCATTGAGAGGAGACTGCGTAAATATGGATACAATGTTCCTCATCCTTCCCTGTGACGTCTTACTGATTCTAACCCAATCTTCTCCTTCGTTCCTCATAAAAGGTGGCTGAGGGAGAGTGTCTAAGGAACAGGGACTATTTCTGGTGCAGGGAAGGAAGTCAAGGACTATGTCCTGTCTCTTTCCATCTCAGTGACCAACTATTCTCAGGCTGTACAATCTTCCCAGAGTTTAATTAAACTTTGGCCACATTTGTTTCCAATGCAGCTTTAATTCTCAGCCTCCCACTTGGTATAAAGTTCCTAATTCACTAAATCTATTCTAAGTAACCCTTTACCTCTTCACTGAAGATTCAGTTCAGGGTATTATGTCATCTCCTCAAAGTTTAAAAAAAAGCCAGCTTACCTCAGAACCTGCTGTAAGTTCCTCCAGAGATGTGTGGCCAAACTCTGATGGTAGCTGATATTCAGGAAAGAAATACAGAAGAATCTCCCTAGGAAGGTAAGCACAGTAGAGATGGGAATACACCAAGAAAAGAGACGCAGCACTCATCTGTCAGAAACAGATCTGTCTCCTAGGTTCTGTGAAATTATCTTGGCAAAGATAAACATTCACAACTGGCAAACAGTTTTTATCACTAGCATCAAAGTGTTCTATGAAAGGCACTGACTTTTGTAGTGGGGACAGGGAAGGGAAGTGGCTGTGCTGTAAAAGGGCAGCGCGAGGAATCCTCTTGGGGATGGAAGTGTGTGTCTTGGCTGTGTCAATGCCAAATACCCTAACTGTTATATTGTTCTATAGCTTTGCAAGATGTTACAAAACCAGGTAAAGGGTACAGGGGACACCTCTGTATTATTTCTTACAACAGCACGTGAATCTACATTTATCTTAAAATAAGATGTTGATTAAAGCAAGCAAGCATGAGCTCACAATGCCCATCCCTAACCAAGCAGTCCAGAAGACCCTTGCACCCACTTGAATGTTCTCCCTGGCAGAGGTCCAAGCCAACACTGCAAATCTCCTGGAGGAAACGAGGCTGACTACAGGCTGACCTATTTTTTTCCTTAAAAATTCAAGGAATTTAACTCTCTGGAGTAATTTTTTCATCCAGGACTATTTCAAGAACTCATACTGGACCCAGCTCTTTCTAGGCAGCAATGGTCATTGTTCTGACAGGTGTTTCATTTTGTCAAAAGGCAGTAGCACTCTGTCCTTCTAGTGTGATGACTTTTCTAGGATTAATCACATAAATGATACATATTTCATTCCTGGGAGAAGAGGAAATCTAGAAATTTACAGCTACCACATCTTAAAAGTGAATAATGTTTTATGTTGAAGTATTCCAAGAACTTCCAAGGGATTTACAAAATCTTTTCAATTATGAAATATCTTGGCACACAAAGAAAAACATCTCTTTCTTATATAATTTACACTCCCAGTATTTTAAGTATATTATTGGTGGCAATATTCATTTGTAATTTTAAGGAGATTTAATCTAAAAAGTTAAAACCCCTCAGGATTTCACAGTAGTGAATGTAAAACACACACATAAAACACCTCGGAATTATTTGCCTGGCTAGTAAGAAGCTAAGCGAGTAGGAGGCAAGATGAAACGGAGTTTCTGGGTATTTGAGCTGAGCAGAAATCAGATGGCATAGAAATAAAAGCTCAGCTAGACTCCCTGGGAAAGGGGGCCTGTGGTCAACTTTATGATGGGTTTGGTGAAGCACAAGTGGTGGTGCTGCTGCTGCTGAGTCGCTTCAGTCGTGTCCGACTCTGTGCGCCCCCATAGACGGCAGCCCACCAGGATCCCCCGCCCCTGAGATTCTCCAGGCAAGAATACTGGAGTGGGTTGCCATTTCCTTCTCCAATGCATGAAAGTGAAACGTGAAAGTAAAGTCACTCAGTTGTGTCTGACTCTTTGCGACCCCATGGACGGCAGCCCACCAGGCTCCTCCGTCCATGGGATTTTCCAGGCAAGAGTACTGGAGTGGGGTGCCATTGCCTTCTCCGCAGAAGTGGTGAGAGGTTTTTAAATACAAACCACTCCTTTCCTTCCCTAAATCTAGCCTCCTCCCCTCCAATAGGAACAGAGGGTTCAAATCCCATCTAAGCACTGGTCCTTTTCATGGTGGGTATAAATTCTTTTGGGTTTATGTTTAGAGCTAATCAGCAATCTTCCAAGGAAGTATTTCTAGAAAAACAAATATGTGGAGGTGGTGGCATGTGGTGGGGAGTGGGAGAGGGTAAAGGGGCAGGTTGGGGAGAGACAAAGTTCTGAATCCATTCTGGATTATTCTCAATCTGTAAAATTTCTGCATCAAAATTTACATGAAACATCATTATAGTCTGAATAATGTCTCACACATGCGTGCTATTGTTTCTAAAGACAGAGAGGTAAAGAGACAGACAGATAGACACACAAACACAGAGAAAGATTATTTTAAAGTAAATAACTTTATATAAAGGTTTTATGGAATTAGTTGTTACAAATAGCTCTTGTCATGGTCGTATTTTCTCAGTATCCTTAAGCTCATTCATTCCACAGACATTTCTCAAACCTCTACTAAAACCCAGCCTGTATCTAATGGCACTTTCCAGAGACTGGCATCATGCCCCCATGCTAGGAACCCGATACAATCTTATTACACTGAATTCAGCCTAGTAGAGAATGCAGACATTCTCTATGGAAGCAAACTATCCAATACAGTGTCACAGAGGCTAAAATGAGAATGCAGCCTCATGGTTACCTAAAGGAGGGCCCTAACCTTGTGCTTGGGAAGCCCCAAAGGAAGAGTTGGAATTAGCCAGCTGGAGGGGCAGGGGGTTCAGCCTGTGAAAAAAGAATTGCAGGCCAAGTGCACTAGATGCTGGAGAACTGAGTATTTTCTGATGGCATTTAGAGCCCTGGTCAGATTCAACCACTCCATCAAAAGTGCTAAAAATATGCTAAATGTTGTTACAGGCCTTATATACAAAACTTCATATAATCTTACGGAAGCTCTTTGATTGAGGACTTATTCCTACTTCAATCTCTCTGGTTCTCTAATTGTTAAGGACCCTCATCCCTACCCTGGGACTTCCCAGAAGGATTAGTGGTAAAGAATCTGTCTGCCAACGCAGGAGATGCAGGTGACATGGGTTCTATCCCTGGGTAGGGAAAACCCCTGGAAGCAGAAATGGAAACCCACTCCAGTATTCCTGCCAGGAAAATCCCATGGACAGAGGAGCCCAGTAGGCTACAGTCCATGGGACCACTAAGACTTAGACACAGCTGAGAAACTGAGCATATCCCCACCCAGACCTTTAGGCCCCTTCTCTGCCCCTCTTCCTCTGGGATCTCAGTATCTAGCTTTGTACCCTCTTCTCCACATGGCTTCTGCTAAACAGTTCTTCCCTTGGGGATTCTGTCCCATGAGACTGACAAAGAAAACAAATTATTAATATCCTGCTCTGCAGTTTCTAAGTAGAAACACACTGACTTTCACATTTTCCCTTTCCTGAAAAATTAGTTCAGGAAAACTGTTAGACACTACTGAAAAGAGGGTAAGCTACCAACAATCACAAATGTAGGGTCTGAATGTAGATGCTTAAGAGCTTTTTAAAAATTCCTTTATTTATTGTCCTGAGTCCCTTTCTTCAGTGATAATCTTCAATGACACCTTCTTTTGTTCCTGAGGATATATTTCATCAAACCTCTCTCCACCCTCAAACTTTAGGTTCCCTTTAAGACAGAGATAGTGATCCTCTAATCCACAGAAGGTCCCACAAGGAGGTGCTCAGCACAAAACAACAGGAATAAACTGGTGTCTGGAGTATCCAGGTGGATGCTGTGTATTTTGGGGGGAGGCTCATGAACTAAGTGGGCTTCCCTAGTAGCTCAGACAGTAAAGTATCTGCCTGCAATGCAGGAGATCCAGGTTCGATCCCTGGGTCAGGAAGATCCCCTGGAGAAGGAAATGGCAACCCACTCCAATATCCTTGCCTGATGTGGGAGGGGGTGGGTTCAGGAGGGAGGGACACATGCACACTACAGCTGATTCACACTGTCGTATAGAGAAACCAACCCAACGTTGTGAAGCAATTATCCTCCAATTTAAGGGTGTTTTTTTTTTTTTAAGGAAAAAAGATAAATAAATAAAATGCACAACCTTAACATGCTCTGGTGGCTCCCTTGGCCTTCAGGATAAACTCTGGATCCGCACTACTTGAGTCTGAATCTGCCCAAAACTTAATCTAAGACCAAGGCCATGTGGGCTCAGTCATGTCCGACTCTTTTGCGACCCCACGGGCTGCAGCCCACCAGGCACGTCTGTCCATGGGATTTTTCAGGCCAGAATACTGGAGTGGGCTGCCATTTCCTCCTCCAGGGGATCTTCCCCACCCAGGGATCGAACCCACATCTCCTGCATTGACAGGTGTATTCTTTACCATTGCACCACCTAAGAACAGCACTATATAAATACTTATTATTCTATTTTATCATTAAGCATTGCCAGAGCCCTGAGTGTCATCTGAGTAAGACCTGGAATTCTAAGTACACAGAGACTGACCCATCTCTTTGATGTTACATTTACCCCCACCCCAGCCCTCCCAGGTAGACATACCTGCATTAGGTTCACCCACAGCAACAATGAGAGGGCAGCCAAATTCACCGCCAGAGCTTGAGTCTCCTGTGTCTCTTTAGGTACACCGCTCACTTGCTTCCAGCCAACTCCCTTCTTCCATTTGCCCTGTTCCCCTTTCAAAACCAGTAGGAAGTGCTATGAGGTTAGTCTTCGTGCTCAGGTATGAAGTGAGGCCTCTGGACACTTCTCACAACACCAAGGGCTCTTTGGATACAAACAACAGCAATGGGGCTGGCTCACTGACAAATCCAGTCTGTGTCAGACAGAAGGCTCTTTGAAGCTCTGTGGGCCAAAGAGCAGCCTAAGGATGCACGCGTGGCCACAGACAGGAGCCGGGGCACTTCTGAAGGACACGGAGACAGAAACGACTGACGAAGAAGCAGTCTGGTCAGGGAGAGCAAGGAACACACCAGGAGGCTCCTGCATCCTGCTGTCCCTCCACGGGCAGACGCCTGACAGGCTCGGCGAAACGTCTGTCCGTCCCACGCTGGACTGGAGCAGGGGGAATCTCAGGGGCATCCTTAACAACCACCACCCCACCAAGACAACAGCCAGACGGGAAGGAATAATCACCCAAAGGAAATGAGAGGGCTGCGGGAAGAGGAAACCGATGTGCGGCTGAAAAGTCCATTCAGCTTTCCCGCAGAGTTCTCTACTCTCGACCTTAGAACTATACATATAAATATGAGTATGAGTAACGTACGGGCTTCCCTGGTGTCTCAGTGGTAAAGAAGCCACCTGCCAATGCAGGAGACTCGGGTTCAATCCCTGGGGCAGGAAGAGCCCCTGGAGGAGGAAATGACAATCCACTCCAGTATTCTTGCCTGGGAAATCCCACGGACAGAGGAGCCTGGTGGGTCACAGTCCACGGGGTCACAAAGACTGGGACAGCACCAAGCAACTAAACACCAACATGAATATTGCCAAAGTCTAAGGAACTTCAGGTCTCAAGGAACAGGTCAAATTACCTCTGGGGTGACTGAGGTCCCTAATGCCCCAAATCCCACTCACAGTCAAGTCAGTGATATCATCTCACCCCTACTTCTCACGAACACCCCTTCCCTCTCCACAAGCAGGCAGAGACTTTTCTAAACTACATGTCAGAACATGTCTACACCTTCCATAAACCTACAGTAGCTCCCCAGTGTGTTCAGGACAGAGTTCAGACTTCTTTCCACAGATGTCAAAGCCAGAACATCCCCACCTGTATCTCTGACCACTGTCTCCACCATCTACTTCCAGCCCCTCTTCCTGGGCTGTGACATATTCCTTCCCATCCCCAGCCATAGGGTACACTCTTTTTCCCAAATCCCACTGAAGCTGTCCCCTTGGTTCCCTCCTTTTTCAGTTAATTCCTCTTTGGTCTTCAAGAAATGAGCTCCAATGTCATCTCTTCCAGGATACTCTCTTTTGAGCCACTACACACATGTTCACATGCCCACACATCCAAGCACACATCTCTAGTTACACAGGCATGATACTCGGTACTTACAGATCTGTACTGCTTAGCAATATCACCGACACACAGTGATATCAGCACCCAATACACAGCAGGCAAGTGGGAGATGCCTGGTGAGATCCTGACTAAATGAATGTTCCACCTAATGGTAAAAAAAAAAAAAAAAAAAAAAGATTTTCCTGCCCAAGAGTGGAGAAGCCTGCTCAGAGGGTGCCTTTACACCATACAGTCTTCCCTAGAGGCTCCAGGATGTGGGATGAGAATGTTTGACCAAGTTATCATTTCTACCTAGTCTGTGCCCCTGATACATCAAGGTCTTTCCAAAGGATTGTAGAAAATCATCTATTGCTGCTAGAAGTCACAGATTTTGCTAAATCATAAATCCTCAACATATTTACAACAAAACTCTTAGACAGCCAAATGTCTGTTGCTGTAGTAAGTTGTCACAGAGACTATTTATTTCATGGAGTGAAAAAAGAAGTTTCACTTAACATTTTAAATATGACGGTTTATGTAACATCTAATCCATTATTTGGAAGGAAGAAAAAATGTTTTTATGCTTCACAAATATCCACATCCAGCTCCTGGAAACCAAGCTGGGAGGACTTTTTTTTTTTTTCTTTTAACGCTTTGCCAAGAACTATCCACTATGACTCACTCCAAACTTTATCAATATAAAAAAAATTATAAAATAATGAGATCCCCAGGGGATGCGAGTCAGAATCATGTGACTGAGTGGGAGATGCAGCTGGCTCCCACTGCCCAACATCATGAGAAAGAATCTAATGGCATTTCTCGAGCCCAGAAAAAAGACAAAATTCAAAATTCAAAGTATAGTTTCTATTGAGTGTGTATTGCTTTCACACCATCATAAAGTTGAAAAACAGTAAGTCAAAATACCATGTCAGGACCAATTTGTAGATATAACCAAAAATGCACGGTCCTCAAATTCTAAAGTACTACTATCTTGCCCTTCATAGAAAAAATCTGCCAACCTTTGAGTAAATAGTTAACACTCAAATAACAAAACTGCCAATAACATAGAGATCCCCATATTTGATTATAAACTCTTCCCTTTGATCATATGTGGGCATGCTAAGTCGCTTCAGTCATGTCCAACTCTGTGTGACCCTATGGACTATAGCCTGCCAGACTCATCTGTCCAGGCAAGAATACTATAAGTAAGTGAATGAAGTCGTTCAGTCATGTCCGACTCTTTGTGACCCCATAGACTGTAGCCTACCAGGCGATTTTCCAGGCAACAGTACTGGAGTGGATTGCCATTTCCTTCTCCAGGGGATCTTCCCAACCCAGGGCACGAACCCAGGTCTCCCACATTGTAGACAGATTCTTTACTGTCTGAGTCACCAGGGAAGCCCTATGATCATATATACCTGTCGCAAATTCAAACTGTAGACTAGCATAGAAATTAAAAATTCCTAAAATGCCCTNAGTACTGGAGTGGATTGCCATTTCCTTCTCCAGGGGATCTTCCCAACCCAGGGCACGAACCCAGGTCTCCCACATTGTAGACAGATTCTTTACTGTCTGAGTCACCAGGGAAGCCCTATGATCATATATACCTGTCGCAAATTCAAACTGTAGACTAGCATAGAAATTAAAAATTCCTAAAATGCCCTAGAATTTATTTTGTCAGATATGGGTAAAACAAATATTGTCTCCAATCCTGTGGTTGCTTTCATCAATTGTTATTGTTACTGTTTCATTTAAAAGTGAGTTTAAAAAGTTTTCAATTTGACTTTAAAATTAATTTGCACACCTCTCCTTTCTCCAGTCTACATCCTAAGGGTGCTCACTTCTCTCTGAGTTTCAAAGTTCTCCATACAAGGAAGAACAAGGTGGGGTAGAAAAGGAAGGAAGAAAAGGAGAGACCTCAAGCCCTCTGGCAAGCACAGCAGTGACATGGACAGAGCCCCAGAGATGGCTTTTGGCACCATCTCCGGACCAGCACAGACTTTCTTCCTGACCTTCTAAGCAGAAGTCCTCACTCCACAGTAAATAGGAATGCACGCTTAAAAACAACAAATGATATGATACTTCTCTTTTTCAGGAGCCACCTAGTTTTTTCACTTGAAATCATAGATAAACAATACAGGAAATTGTGAAGGTCCAAAATCAGATCAGAGAAGGCAATGGCACCCCACTCCAGTACTTCTGCCTGGAAAATCCCATGGACAGAGGAGCCTTGTAGGCTGCAGTCCATGGGGTCGCGAAGAATCGGACACGACTGAGCGACTTCCCTTTCACTTTTCACTTTCATGCATTGGAGAAGGAAACGGCAACCCACTCCAGTGTTCTTGCCTGCAGAATCCGAGGGACGGGGGAGCCTGGTGGGCTGCTGTCTATGGGGTCGCACAGAGTCGGACACTACTGAAGCGACTTAGCAGCAGCAGCAGCAAAATCAGATAGTATGACATGAAAAGAGACAAAAACATATAACCTCACCAAAAGTTAATTTGGCTGTGGATTTACTCTACAGCAGTAGTTCTCAAGTGATTCCCCGATGGCTCAGTGGTAAAGAATCCACCTGCCGATGTAGGAGATGTGAGTTCGATCCCTAGGTCAGGAAGATCCTTGGAGGAGGAAATGGAAACACACTCCATTCTTCTTGCCTGGGAAATCCCATGGACAGAGGAGCCTGGCGTGCTACACAGTCCATGGGGTTGCAAAGAGTCGGCATGACTGAGCATGCACGCAAGCCAGCCAAGTAGTTCTCAAAGTGTTGTCAGGGACCTCTGAGGTTCCTAAGATTCCTTAAAGGGTTCATGAGGTCAAACCTGTTTCCATAATAAACTGTTATTTTCCTGTGTCCTTCTCATTCTCTCACAAGTGTCCTATGGAGTTTTCCAGAGGATACAGGATGTTTGAGAACATAACAGGCTTAGTAGAGAAGCAAACCTAAGCATCCCATTGTGTTCTATTAACCTAGACAAATAAATTTGTAAAAGTGTAAAACAATGTCACTTATAATTTTTTTGTTTAAAAAAAGTTATTTTTCATAAAAATATACCATTTGTGTTAACACGGTATGAGATTATTATCATTACTTTAAATGAATTAATGATTAATTTGAAATGTATCTATTTTCATTTCTAATATAAACGTTACCTGGTAACTCAGTTGGTAAAGAATCCGCCTGCAATGCAGGAGACCCCGGTTCAACTCCCGGTTTGGGAAAATCCCCTGGAAAAGGGACAGGCCACCCACTCCAGTATTCCTGGGCTTCCCTGGTGGCTCAGGTTGGAAAGAATCCGCCTGCACTGCAGGAGACCTGGGTTCGATCCCTGGGTTGGGAAGCTGCCCTGGAGGAGGGAACAGCTACCTACCCCAGTATTCAGGCCTGAAGAATTTCATGGACTATACAGTCCACAGGGTTGCAAAGAGTTAGACACGACTGAGTGACTTTCACATTAACAAAAGCTTAAAACAAAACCTATTAAGCATATACAGGTCCTGAGACTAGAACATTTGAAAATGCAATTTCACAGCAATGTAATCTCTTTTTTTTTCTGATTTTTTTATTGTAGTAAAATATACATGTCCTAAAATTTACCCTCTCAACCATTCTGAAGTATACAGCTCAATGGTATTAATAGCACTCACAATATAATGCAAATACCATCTGAAACTCCAGAACTCTTTTCATGCTTAAAACTGAAACTCTCTACCCAATACGGTACTTTTTGTGGATCTGTCTACTTCGTCCAATCAGCTAATCAGTCCACACTAATGGGACCCTTCCTCCTCTAGGGTGTGTAGGGTGTGTAGCTGTGTACCAGATGCCATGATCTTAGTTTTCTGAATGTTGAGTTTTAAGCCAACTTTTTCACTCTCCTCCTCTTTCACTTTCATCAAGAGGCTCTACGGGCTTCCCGGGTGGCTCAGCAGTAAAAAATCTGCCTGCGATGCAGGAGCCTTAAGAGATCTGGGTTCTTTCCCTGAATCAGGAAGATCCCCTGCAGCTGGACATGGCAACCCACTCCAGCATTCTTGCCTGGAGAATCCCATGGACGGAGGAGCCTAGTGGGCAACAGTCCACGGGATCGCAAGAGTCAGACATGACCGAAGCAACCGAGCACAAGACGCTCTTTAGTTCTTTAGTTCTTCTTCACTTTCTTGCCATAAGGGGAGTGTTATCTGCATATCTGAGGTTATTGATATTACACCTGGCAATCTTGACTCCAGCTTCCACAGAGTCTGAGACAGAACTGTTTTTTTGGTTGTTTGTTTGGGTGCCTCCTGAGGAGGTACAGGTCAGCAGTGGACTGCTGTGGGGGTAGGGGCTTTGGGTGCAGTAGACCTGGGTATGGCATAAGCCCTCTTGGAGGAGGCCACCATTAACCCACCATAGAGCCCCCAGAACTTACACAGGACTGGGGAAACAGACTCTTGGAGGGCACAAATAGAACCTTGGGGGCACCAGGACCCAGGAGAAAGGAGCAGTGACCCCACAAGAGACTGACCCAGATTTGCCCGTGAGTGTCCAGGAGTCTCAGGCAGAGGTGTGGGTCAGCGGTGGCCTGCTGCAGGGCTGGGGGCACTGAGTGCAGCAGTGCATGCATGGGACCTTTTGAAGGAGGTCGCCTTATCTTCCTTACCTCCACCATAGTTTGACCTCACCTCACATAACAGGGAGGGAACACAGCCCCACCCTGCAACAGAAATAGCATTTAAGTGGGGATTATTTCCAAGTTGCTGATACTAACTTACAAATGAAGGGTTTGCTGGTGTGCTCTTATCTGCTGATGTGGGTGAGAGAAGCAACTGGTAAAAAAGCAACTAAAAGCTAACTCAGGAGCTGTGAGGGTCCCGTTACATAACTGTACATCCTACTGGATACTCTCTACTTTAAAGCTCCAAATAAAAGACATGAGATGAGAAGGCAAAGTGTGCTGCAGCTTCCACATTTTAAGTCTGGAGGAGCTGGAAGAAGGGAATTCAGGGCTCATCACCAAAAAGAGGCACCACGCTGACATTTGATTTCTAATTAGATCCAGAAGCTTGGGGAAACAGCTTAAAGGTAAAGCTCTCAGGCACCATATGAACTTTCATGAGATTCCTATTTTTGCATATCCGGAGCGCCTACACCATAGGATGTGTGATTTAGGGAGGTGATGAGAAGGTATGAGGATATTGATACCTTTTTATACTTCCTCAAAGATAGAAAGATAGATAAACACTGTTACATGATGACACTTTGTATTTACACATTTAGGGATGAGGAGACAAGCTTCACCAAGAAGGTTCAACCCTGAAAGAGCCAAGGGGCTAAATCTTAGCCAGGCAAGAGCTAATCCAAGAGGAGGAGGGTGGGCAGGGTCCTCACGAAGTGGTGCTGTTTAGTCGCTCAGATGTGTCTTACTCTCTGCGACCCCGTGAACTGCTACCCACCAGGCTCCTGTGTCCGTGGAATTCTCCAGGCAAGAATACTGGAATGGGTTGCTATTTCCTTCTCCAGGGAATCTTCCCGACCCGGGGATCGACCCCACGTCTCCTGCATTGGCAAGTGGGTTCTCATGACACCCCCTCATGAAGGTGCCACACTTAGAAAACTGGGATCTTAAGAACCCACAAGAAAAACACTATCCAGAAGGTATGATTTATTGACCTCAAAGACCAAAATGCTGAAATACCCTTGCCAGAATCCAGGCATCTCTTTGCAATCCAAATATGCAAACTACATTCTTTAACCCTGGAGTTCTCCCATCTCTTTAGCCGATAAATTTGTTACCTTACGTAAACCATTAAGTGTTAACTGTTAGTCACTCAGTTGTGTCTGACTCTTTGTGACCCCATGGACTGCAGTCCGCCAGGCTCCTCTGTCTGTGAAAGAATACTGGAGTGGGTAGCCCCTCCCTTCTCCAGATGATCTTCCCAACCCAGGAAACGAACTGGGGTCTCCTGCATTGCAGGCAGATTCTCTACCATCTGAGCCACTAGGGAAGCTCAAGTACATGATTTTAGGTTCACCTTGGCAGGCCGATCAGGATTAGGAAAGCCAAACAAGATGACAGAAGAATGAAAGCAAAAAAAAAAAAAAAAAAAAGCAAACATGTTCAAGCCCAAAATGTTAGTCTGCTGGCATTCTTTTATCTGAACACAGTAATGATTTGTCAGGATATAAGTCAGCACTACTGAAAGCAGCCTTCAAGAGGCAGATGCCTCTTCACTGATCTTTGGAGTAATTTTCAATTCCATGGTCCTGTTTATGCTGTCATTTCCCTTCAATGATTGATTGGTCACTGGGTAGTCCATCATTTCTTTAAGACTCCATCAGGCTCCCTGTGATGTTCCTTGTTGATCTTCAGGCCAGCATATTCTGCTACACGTGGGTTCCCAGATGATAGATCGTATGTCACTCTCTTGCATCTTTTTACGGGATCCCCGTGGGTACAGAGGAAGAGTCCCATGTGATGAGGAAGACCCGGTAAAGAAGGATTCCACTGAGATGCAGAAAGCTGGCTTCTAGCCATGCCTGACGCTCCCCATCAGGCCTCGCCCCCATACATCTTGGGAGAGGCTCCGCATCTCCCCGGCAGCACGCTGATCACGGATGTCTTTCCATTTAAGTCAGTTTGAAAGCAGCTTGCTGGTGATCATCAAAGACCAAATGCTTAGAATCTCACCACAAATGTTCCCACATACCCACTCATAGTTCTCCTAATTCAATTTATAAAAATGATCCAAATTAACACATCTAAATGACTCTATGGAAGAAGAATATTTGTAGAAAGATCATCTATTTTTTTTAATCATAAAATTGCCAGGTTGTGGGGAGAAAAGCAGGGAAGGACAAGAAACACACTCAAACTTACTCAGCGACTGGAGACAAAGCCAGAGGAGTGTCTAATCTTCTAGAAGTGCTGGTATTGTATACCTCCCCATTCGGAGATGGGTGCGTGTTGGTTTATGGAGGAGCTGGCTTCAGCTCCCTAACCTCAGCCATAATCGCCTTCCACACAGACAGACGTAGGCGCCGAGCCTCCCCCGCCCTCACCCGTGTTTGTTCCCTTTGATAACTGGCCTACACCTGTAGGATCTCCACTTCCTCACTCCCTGTTCCTTCTCACTCAGTCCCAGCTGGCTTGAGGTCTCACCTCTCCAACACACCTCTAACTCTCCTCCCAATGGCCACACCAGAACCTCTCCAATCTCTTCGTCTCTACTCCCATTTTCACAGCCTTCACGGGTGATCTAGAAACATAAACTGGCTCCTGACACTGCCCTGCCACAAATCCATGAACTCCTCCCCAGAACCCTGGTGATAAGCTCTTAAGATCCTGAACTTGGCCCTAAGTGCACAGCGTGACCTGGCCCCTGCCTTCCTCCCTGAACTCCTCCCAGCACCTTGGCCGATTCTCCTAGAGTTCCTCCAACTGTTCAGGTTCATTCCTGTCTTAGAATCTTCACACCCTCCGCAGCCTGGAAATCTCTCTCTCTCTGCCTTTTCAATGTGATAAACTCCTCTTCACCTCTCAGAAAGAAAAGTCTCTTCCTCAGTAAGGTCTTTCCAGCTCCCCCACCTAAACAAGCGCCCGCAACCCCATCCCTGCTGCTCTCCCAGATGCGATTCTTTGGAACTCTTGCCACTCCTTAAGTGTTTGCATTTATTTGTTTAACATCTGTCTCCTCACCAGCCCCAGCCTAGTACATAACCCAGGGTAGATACTCAAATACTTGTTGAATAAATGCTTGTGCAAATGTGTATATGTAAAGAGGATATATACACGACCACAGAAGCTAATCATTAAGTCAACGTGGGTGAGCATCTGCTGGGTGCTCAGCTGGCTCAGGTGATCTGCTCAGGACATCAGCAGGATGCTTCATTTGTTGGGAACTTCAGCAAGCACACTGAAGCCAGCTGCTATCAGCACTAACTGCTTATCTATAATGCTAAGTCACTTCAGTAGTTTCCAACTTAGAGATCCCATGGACTGTAACCTGCCAGGCTGCTCTGTCCATGAGATTCTCCAGGCAAGAACACTGAAGTGAATTGCTTATCTATAGTGTTACTGGCTAAAAGGAGGTCTTGGGTTATTATCATCCAACATGTGTGCAATTAAAGACAATTTTATAAGGCATCTACTCCAAACAAACTATGGTGCAGGAAGGAACTTTGCTCAATATTATGTAATAACCTAAAGAGGAAAAGAATTTTTAAAAAAGGAATAGATACATATCTATGTATAACTGAATCACTTTTCTGTACCCCTGAAACTAACACAACATTGTTAATCAACTATACAACAATTAAAAAGCTTAATAATTATATTTAATTTTTTAATAAAAGACGGCTTTCTTTCTCTGCTTCTTACACAATTCTGGCCAATAGGATGTAAGCAGAAATGTGCTGGAAAAACTTTTGAAAAAAATAACAAACAACATGCAAGGCTCTGCAGGATCCCAAAGAGAGCAAGACCCCCTTGTCTGCAAACAAAAAAAATACTACAAACTAATCTAGGAACTACTTAGAGCTTAGCAAGAAGAGTTAACTTTTATAGCCCATAGATGTATGTTACAAAGTTGCAAAGGCTCATCTTAAGAAAAGATAAAGGAAGACAAGGATGGACTTTTTCTAAATCAGCTTCTACTTTTGGCTGCACACTCCAAATATTGTTGTTGTGTTCATCACAATTGTGATTTCTCTCCAAGTTTCACCTACTAGGTCACTGAATGCAAAAATAAGACAACAACAGTAAAAGGTACTTTATTCTTCTCCTCTGCCCCAACTAAGCATTCTAGCTAGCCAAGAGTAACAGCCAAAATCCAGCTTCAGGATGAAATTCAAACTCCACCGCCTCCAAGTACCCTCCCCATCCACTGCCCTCTTTGTGAGACACAAAAATGACGGACCTGGAGTCAGAAGACTCCTGTGTGTGTTGCTAGCTCAGGCATGTCCAATGCTTTGTAGCCTCATGGGCTGTAGCCTGCCAGGCTCCTCTGTCCATGAGATTTCCCAGGCAAGAATACTGGACTGGGATGCCATTTCCTAGAAATGGCCAAATCCAAGTCTTACTCACTTTGCCTTATTTTTTTCATCTGCAACTTGAACTTCCTAACCTTCCCTCAGCCTGTCACTTATTGCACTCGATTACTGTGAGAACTGAAATGAGATAACCTTGTGAGGTTTCTGCAGACTGCAATAGGCTAGACAAAGATGACAAAGTCAGTGTGATTTTTATCAGGACTCATATTTAGCATCTTGGTGGTTCTGTCCTATGCGTGCTAATCTTCAGTCTCCAAGTCTGCTGGAAGTTCAAGCTTGCAGAATGCATCTTAGATTCTGCCTGTCCTTAGTGCCTGCAGTACTGGACACAAGGTGGTGGTGGTTGTTTAGTCACTAAGTCATGTACTTAGTGACTCTTTGTGAACCAATGGGCTGTAGTTCGCCATGCTTCTCCATCCTCCACTATCTCACAGAGATAGTTTGATCAAATTCACATCCATTGAGTAGGTGATGCCATCTCACCATCTCTCATCTTCTGCTGCTCGCTTCTCCTTTTGCCTTCAACCTTCTCCAGCATCAAGTAATCAGGCAATAATTTTTTGTGAGTTGATTACTGGCTGGCTTTTTTAATGGATTTGACAGAAAGTGCATTGTCCTGTGATTTTCCTGGATGTCTCACTGATAATAAACATTCTTTCTGGAAATAGCCATAATGTTTACCTACCCCATGACCTTTATGGTCTGTTTCCCTTTTTCCCAACCAGCTGGGCAGAGTTCCACTGGAGAGAGGATAACACTGGCCAAAGAAAAAAGAATATTTTTCTAGCATAGTTTTCAAGTTTCTTTTCAAGGGGAGATGGGGAGAATGGGGATGGGGAGATAGGGAGTTTTAAGGGGAGAAGCAACCAAAAAGTTGCTTCGGAACAGCAAGCCACCACTCAAGGTCACCATCCAACAAGCCCAGCCTGAGTCCTACTAAGCGCAGGGCAGAGGGATACACAAAAAGGAATAGAGCAGTGGCTCCAGCTCCACAGCCAGACTGTAAGGGACAGAATTCTCGCTTCCCATCATCCTCATTATGTGACTTTGCACATGATACTCAGTTGTCTCTTTTTTACTCATCTACAATAGGGTGATTCACGGGGGCAGAGATCAGAGTTATGTAGCAATAAGCCAAGGGATGCCTGGAGCCACCCCAAACTGGACTAGGCCAAGAACAGATTCCCCTTGCCTATGGGCAAACTTGATTTGGGTCTGCTAGCCTCCAGAACAGAGAAGGCAATGGTACCCCACTCCAGTACTCTTGCCTGGAAAATCCCATGGATGGAGGAACCTGGTAGGCTGCAGTCCATACGGTCGCTAAGAGTTGGACACGACTGAGCCACTTCACTTTCACTTTTCACTTTCATGCATTGGACAATGAAATGGCAACCTACTCCTGTGTTCTTGCCTGGAGAATCCCAGGGACGGGGGAGCCTGATAGGAGGCTGTCTATGGGGTCACACAGAGTCAGACACGACTGAAGTGACTTAGCAGCAGCAACAACCTCCAAAACTGTAGAAGAATATTTTTTTCTATTGTTTTAAGCCAATAAAATAAAAAATGGAGTGTTAAAGCAGCCTGTCTCCTAAGACTGTCATCAGGATGAAATGAGTTAATGCATCAAGAGCTTTCAACATAGTGCCTCGTTCAAGGTAACAACAATGTCCAGCAGCAAGATCCTCACAGCTAAATGAGAAGCAAAGTAAGTCCAGAAATCATGAGCAGGTAGAAATCAGGCTGGAACCCAGGTCCCCAGTCTTAGTAGGTTTTTCACACAAGTGGTACTTGGGCAGATCCACCTTCTTGATAACTGATCAGCAGGGACTGTAAGCACGCCCACCCTTCCCTCTGCCTCCAACCCCCCTGGGTAGCTGTCCTTGCCTGCTAGTGAGACCTCGGGTCCAGCCTCATCCTGCGGTCTCCCATTAGCTCAGAGTGCCCTGCAGGGGCTCCATGTATTGCTGGTTCCCACAGATACACTGTGACCAAGAAAGGAAGCCTCACTTCCCAATGGGAGTGTTTTGAGGATTAAATGAGATAATGCCTGGAAAAGCTCCAAGCAGAGTAGCTGGCATATGGTATCCAGCCAATAATGCTATTGTTTATATAGATAGATATTGTGATAAAAAGTGAATGTCGCTCAGTCATGTCCGATTCTTTGCGACCCCATGGACTATACAGTCCAGGGAATTCTCCAGGCCAGAATAGTGAAGTGAGTAGCCTTTCCCTTTTCCAGGGGATCTTCTCAACCCAGGGATCAAACCCAGGTCTCCCACATTGCAGGAGGATAAAGAAGAGGACTTCTCTGGCAGTCCCATGGTGAAGACGCCACACTTCCACTGCAGCGGGCCTGGGTTCCACCCCTTGTCTGGAGAACTGGAGAATGAAGATCCTGCATGCCTCAAGGCATGGCCGAAAAAAAAAAAAAGAGAGAGAGGAGGAGGAAAACCGTTGTGATGCCTGCTCTCTTGGAGCTAACACACATCCCAGCCCCAAATGCCAGACACAGGACAGATGGAGAACTCTGGTAGAATGGGGAGGCAGTCTCTGAAGGATAACAGTGACGGGCAAAATTCACTGGACACAGAAGAGGTGGCTGACATGCCCACTCTTCCCTCCCTTTCTTTAAAATAATAAGGAAGAGGAAAAGATTTAGCCGGTGCTTTGCTGGCAAGCTCAAGTGTCAGAGCATTGGCTTTTTAATATTTTAATATTTCTGAACAGAATGAAGATTGCTTCCAACCTCCCCCATTTGCTCTCACATACTTGACCAGGAAAACCTTAGCTTTGCTGCATTCATTAAGGGCTTTTCTTGTTCAGGCTGATTTTCCAGGTAATGATGGCTCAGACACAAGACAAAGGCAAAACAGATTCTGCAAGTCTTAAAATATTCACAGCGAGCTCTGGTCCGAGTTTCTGAGTACTTCATGATCATCTTCTCCCTACCCCAATACTGATCATTCCTGGTTCTGAAATGACTAATTTAATATTAGAACAGGAGAAGAAAGGAATCTGGTGAGAAATT
>SJYX01002110.1:328370-344687 GCA_006410675.1 Oreotragus oreotragus
GGGGGGTGCGGTATGTGGGGGTGGGGGGGGGGAGGTTGTTCAAAATGATCCCTGCAATGCGAAAGGCGCCCAGCCCGGCTCCCCGCGGCCCCCGCCAGCAGGTCTGGCTCGCTCGCCAGCCGATTCACCTCGAGAAGTCGGGCAGCCAACCAGCCGAGCGCGGGAAATGGAAGTTTGCGACCCCGAAGTACCCACTCCCATCACGAGCACTAATCCAGACGCACGATCGGCGGGCGACCTGACACGGGCCGGGCCCTGCCAGCCCCAAGCGGCTCCCAGCCGGAGCGCGCCGGCAGTCCCCGGGCGCAGCGCGGTACCGGAGCCAGCTCCCTGCGCCCTGGGTGCGCTCATCCCAGCAACTGTCGCGGGGCGCCCTGCACTGCTGCGGGGCAAAGGGGAGGGGAGAGTGACAGGGAAGAAGGCGGAGCAGGCGGCCAGGGAAGCACTTAACAGCCGTCCGGAAAGCGCCTCCTCCTCTTCTCTGGGAAGAGAAGGAACGGCTTCCAGGCTAAGGAAACGCCCCAGGGCTGCCCCTCCGCGAAGTGCCGCCTTTCCGCGACTCCGCGATTCTCCCGCCTCCGTCCATCCCCCACCCGGCGCCCAAGAATGGATTCTAGACACCCTCCCTGCGGCTTTCCGAGGGACCCAGACACCGTCTCGGCTGCCGGCGGCTCGCGCAACAGGCGGATCCTTAGGGCTCCAGCGACGACGGGCTCTGGGGACCGGAGAATGGAGCGCGCCGGAGAGAGGCGCGCCCGGCAGGACTCCAGGTGCCCTGCAGGTGTAGGTCCCCGGGGGTCGTGCCCTCGTGAACTGGGCCACGGCGGGGCTGGGCAGCAGATGATGGGGAAAGTTGCGGGGTCGCACGCAGAAGTCTCCGGAGCGCGCGGGGAGGAGGGGACACGAGCGTGTACCTGCAGGCGTCCCGGCGCCTTTGGCTGGTTCCGCTCCGCGCGGCCGCCCGCCCGCGCTGCAGAGATCAGGCGTCCCCGCGCGGCCCCGCGCCCGCCGCGCCGGCGGCGAGGAGAGCCCGGTGGCCCGCGTCGGCCGGTCTGTCCGTCCAGTCCGGTAGGAGCGCGGCGCCTGGGAGCCGCCGGCGGGGCGGGGCGGGGCGGGGCCCCCCGCTCGGCCGCCACCCCATTGGTCGCAGCTCCGCCCGCCGCCTGGCTTCAGGCTCACAGTCGGCGCTCCGGGCGAGGGCGCGGCGCGGTGCCGCGGGCGATCGCCGGCTGCGGAACTCGGGCTGCGCGACGAACGGACTGTTGGATGGACCGAGAGGCGGCCCCGCGGGGCGCGCGCCCCCGCCTGGACCCAAGTGCAGAGTCACCCCCGGGGCGCCGCGCAGGGTCCAGGCGGGAGCAGCAGGAGCGCGCCCCGCGCCTCCCATCTGCGCGCCCTCCGGGGATGAGTGCGCCTTGACCCTGCGGGAGACCGGTGACCTCCTCTGCGGCCCCAGCGGCCCCCGCAACGCCTCTCCGCCCGCAAGCAAAGCTCTGCGAATTTGCCAGAATTTTCTTCCCAAGGACTGCGGTCCCCAACTTGTTTTAAAACAAGTGCGAAGGAAGCAGCCCCAGGTCCTGCCTGTTTACCACCAGCCCCGCTGCCTGAAGACTCGTGCACAGTGTCTTCAAGATTGCTTTACACGCTCCGTTTCTCCACTTACCATGGCAGAAGAGCTGGCGGACGTGTGCACTGAGTGGAAGGAAGACGAGTCAGCCCCCTTCTCGAAGGATGGACTAGGGGTTTGGAGGGAGATGCCTCGGAACAAACCCAGAACCCCGGCGAGGGCGGCGTGTGGTCCAGAAGGCCTCGCCCGCCCCTCCGCACTGAGCTAGGACGCTCAGCGAACCGCCCGGAGGCGAAATGGGACGCTCGGGGACCCACCCCCGCGCTCCCCCTCCCGCCCCCAAACTGCAGATTTTTAAGTTGTGCAGACTTGCAATAATTCTTCGGAGCCAGCTGCTCCGAGCTGTAGGCGCCCAGTGTTCCTCGGATTCCCGCCCCATATCTCGCAGTCTGCCAACTGCCCGCAACCCAGCATCCTCTCTCCCATCACTGGTCCCAGACCAGCACCTAGCAAAACCACACACACATAGTTAAGTTCCAGACCCTGAGCCAGGCCCTCTGGAGGGGATGAGGGCAAATGGGTATGAAGAAAGAATGAAAGACACTTTCTCTGACCTCATCGAAGTACCCCCGGGTGTCTTTGGGGTTTTTCTCGTCATTTATGGTTGATCAAAGCCCACAGTGGGAGTCAGATAAGGGAACAGTACTTAACAAAGTCTGGTAGGCTTCTAGAAGGAGGTCAAACCTGAACCTTACAGGGCGGTTTGGCTAAAGGAGAGGATGGTAGCCAGCAAGAATGGCTGAGGAGAAGAGTAAGTCGTCTGCCCTCAGCCTCCAGCATTTTCATCTGGCAAGGAAAGGATGCTGGATTCAAAGAAAGCGAGATGGGCATGCAGATGACTGGAGAACGGGTGTTTTTGGGGGGAGCTTTCTGACCCTGATCCCATCACTCTTTGAACCCTCTAGGCTGCCCCATCTCTTGTGGAAGAGGATTCAAAGCATTTATCTACACTGCCTTAGCAAGTGGACTAGAAAGGTACATTTTCATACACCATCCATCATCTTATCAAAGCTAATATTATTCTAAAAATATATTTACTTTGTATCAGCACCTGAGAAGAATGTTTCCAGGTCTCTCCAGCAGTTAGCAATTTCAGTTCAGTTCAGTTCAGCCGCTCAGTCATACCCGACTCTTTGCGACCCCATGAATCGCAGCACGCCAGGCCTCCCTGTTCATCACCAACTCCCGGAGTTTACTCACACTCACGTCCATTGAGTCAGTGATTCCATCCAGCCATCTCATCCTCGGTCGTCCCCTTCTCTTCCTGCCCCCAATCCCTCCCAGCATCAGAGTCTTATCCAATGAGTCAAGTCTTCGCATGAGGTGGCCAAAGTACTGGAGTTTCAGCGTGAGCATCATTCCTTCCAAAGAAATCCCAGAGCTGATCTCCTTCAGAATGGACTGGTTGGATCTCCTTGCAGTCCAAGGGACTCTCAAGAGTCTTCTCCAACACCACAGTTCAAAAGCATCAATTCTTCAGCACTCAGCCTTCTTCACAGTCCAACTCTCACATCCATACATGACCACAGGAAAAAGCATAGCCTTGACTAGACAGACCTTAGTCGGGCAAAGTGATATCTCTGCTTTTGAATATACTATCTAGGTTGGTCATAACTTTTCTTCCAAGGAGTGAGCATCTTTTAATTTCATGGCTGCAGTCACCATCTGCAGTGATTTTGGAGCCCCAAAAGTATAAAGTCTTGGCACTGTTTCCACTGTTTTGTCTCTTATACACATCTCAGCCCCAGGTCCTGCCTGTTTACCACCAGCCCCGCTGCCTGAAGACTCGTGCACAGTGTCTTCAAGATTGCTTTACACGCTCCGTTTCTCCACTTACCATGGCAGAAGAGCTGGCGGACGTGTGCACTGAGTGGAAGGAAGACGAGTCAGCCCCCTTCTCGAAGGATGGACTAGGGGTTTGGAGGGAGATGCCTCGGAACAAACCCAGAACCCCGGCGAGGGCGGCGTGTGGTCCAGAAGGCCTCGCCCGCCCCTCCGCACTGAGCTAGGACGCTCAGCGAACCGCCCGGAGGCGAAATGGGACGCTCGGGGACCCACCCCCGCGCTCCCCCTCCCGNTTCACTTTCATCAAGAGGCTTTTTAGTTCCTCTTCACTTTCTGCCATAAGGGTGGTATCATCTGCATATCTGAGGTTACAGATATTTCTCCTGGCAATCTTGATTCCAGCTTGTGTTTCTTCCAGTCGAGCGTTTCTCATGATGTACTCTGCCTAAAAGTTAAATAAGCAGGGTGACAATATACAGCCTTGACATACTCCTTTTCCTATTTGGAACCAGTCTGTTGTTCCATGTCCAGTTCTAACTGTTGCTTCCTAACCTGCATACAGATTTCTCAAGAGGCAGGTTAGGTGGTCTGGTATTCCCATCTTTTTCAGAATGTTCCACAGTTTATTGTGATCCACACAGTCAAAGGCTTTGGCATAGTCAATAAAGCAGAAACAGATGTTTTTCTGGAACTCTCTTGCTTTTTCCATGATCCAGCAGATGTTGGCAATTTGATCTCTGGTTCCTCTGCCAGTTCTAAAACCAGCTTGAACATCAGGGAGTTCACAGTTCACGTATTGCTAAAGTCCGGCTTCGAGAATTTTGAGCATTACTTTACTAGCATGTGAGATGAGTGCAATTGTACGGTAGTTTGAGCATTCTTTGGCATTGCCTTTCTTTGGAATTGGAACGAAAACTGACCTTTTCCAGTCCTGTGGCCACTGCTGAGTTTTCCAAATTTGCTGGCATATTGAGTGCAGCACTTTCACAGCATCGTCTTTCAAGATTTGAAACAGCTCAACTAGAATTCCATCACCTCCACTAACTTTGTTGGTAGTGATGCTTTCTAAGGCAGTTTAATCGTTTTCAAATCACCAAGTTTATCCCAAAAGTCCAGCATTGTTTACTTGAGAGTGAAGTTATGTTCCATATCTCTAAGCACTGCAGAAGGCATCTGCAATACAGAAGAGTTTGAATGAGGTCCTTCCATGGAGTCTGGCTGACACATGTGAACTGGAGGGAAGGCACACACAGGGGCCTCAGAAAGAGCCCCCACTTGGCATCTGTGAAACCTGGGGACAGAAAGGACAGGCCTCCACTCTGGGCATATTTAAGGAAGAGGTTAGGTTAAAAGGGGCACAGATTTGAGAGCCAGACTGAGTTCTCATCCTGCTGTACCCTGAGAGCAAGTCACTTGGCTTTTCAGCCCTAGTTTATTCATCTATAAGAAAAGTTTCTCCCTCAAAGGGTGATCATGTGAAGCCAATGAAATAACAGGAAAGCTTTGCACAGACCATAAAAAGCATGTCTGTTTCCTCTTCCAAGGTTGAGCCAGGCCACGTGATGAATGCACACACATTCAGCCACACACACGGCCACACTCGCCCCCCTCCCCAAATCTAGAGCCCCTTCCTCTGACCACAGTCTCCATCAGTAAAGTCCACGCTCTGATCTGTCTGACCGCGTCTTTCCTCCCACACGCCCACCTCCCACCCCACCAAAATGTCTTTTTGCCCCATGCTATGACACCCCATTTTCTTTTCACTAACCCTGCCCTCAGGGAAGCAGCTGGGCAAGCATCAGCCTGGAAGGTGTTGATCACCAGCTGACACTAGTACTCACCCCTCCATGGTTTCAGAGAAGATTCCAGGAGTTGGTGGAGGTGTCTCAAGCAAGTTCGCCTCATGCAGCCTGTCTTCAGGGCTCCATATTCTCCTTGCTCTTGATACCTCCCATTTTCAGGGTCTCCTCTCACCCACTTACCCACAAGTCTATGCGATCTCTTCCCTGTCCCCACCCAAAGCTGTCCTTGACCTTCCATTCTCAGGAAAGTAGACAGAAAACAGCTGGGTGGCATCCCTGGAGGCAAGAGTGGTACTCATTTGTTTTTACATGGGGACAGGTCTACAGGTGAAAAGGAAGAGGCTCTCACCCCTGGCAGCAAGGTGGAGAGCAAGAGGGTATCAGGAATGATGGGTAACATTCACTCTTTCGGTGGCTCTTATTTGCTCGTCTTTATCCAGCAGTTTGAATGTCAGTCCAGCCAATCTGAGCACATTAAACACTTAAATTCCTTAAACTCACCAGCCATTTTCATGTTGTCCCACCTTCACACTGGTGCTTCCTCTCCTTAAACCCTCTACCAAATCTTTCTTTGCTCAACAAACTCCCCTTCTGTTAGCACACCATTCAACTGATAATCACTACCCTCAGGAAAACCACCCCTTTCCTATCCTGAATGATACATCTCCTCTCCCTTTGGAAACAGTAACAAACTTTGTTTTCTTGGGCTCCAAAATCACTGCAGATAGTGACTGCAGCCATGAAATTAAAAGATGCTTGCTCCTTGGAAGAAAAGCTATGACCAACCTAGACAGCATATTAAAAAGCTGTCATATTAAAAAGAGACATTACTTTGGCAACAAAGGTCCATCTGTTCCAAGCTATGGTTTTTCTAGTGGTCATGTATGGATGTGAGAGTTGGACCATAAAGAAAGCTGAGCGCCGAAGAACTGGTGTGTTTGAATTGTGGTGTTGGAGAAGACTCTTCAGAGTCCCTTCGACTGCAAGATCAAACCAGTCAATCCTAAAGGAAATCAGTTCTGAATNTTCCAAGCTATGGTTTTTCTAGTGGTCATGTATGGATGTGAGAGTTGGACCATAAAGAAAGCTGAGCGCCGAAGAACTGGTGTGTTTGAATTGTGGTGTTGGAGAAGACTCTTCAGAGTCCCTTCGACTGCAAGATCAAACCAGTCAATCCTAAAGGAAATCAGTTCTGAATACTCATTTGAAGGGACTGATGTTGAAGCTGAAGCTCCAATACTTTGGCCACCTGCTGCAAAGAACTTATTCATTGGAAAAGACCCTGATGCTGGGGAAAATGGAAGGCAAGAGGAGAAGGGGACAACAGAGGATGAGATGGTTGGATGGCATCACTGACTCGATGGAGATGAGTTTGAGCAAGCTCTAGGAGTTGGTGATGGACAGTCAGGGAAGCCTTGTCACCCCATGGACTGTATGCTGCAGTCCATGGGGTGACAAAGAGTTAGACACGAATGAGCAACTGAATTGAAGTCTGGTGAGTGATGGCTGCAGTCACCACCTGCAGTGATTTTGGAGCCCAAGAAAATAGTTTCTCACTGTTTCCATTGTTTCCCCATGTATTTGCCATGAAGTGATGGGACCAGATGCCATGATCTTAGTTTTCTGAATGTTAAGTTTTAAACCAACTTTTTCACTCTCCACTTTCATTTTCATCAAGAGGCTCTTTAGTTTCTCTTCACTTTCTGCCATAAGGGTGGTATCATCTACATTTCTGAGGTTATTGATATTTCTCTCAGCAATCTTGATTCCAGTTTGTGCTTCATCCAGCTCAGCATTTCTTATGATGTACTCTGCATAGACATTAAATAAGCAGGCTGACAATATACAGCCTTGATGTATTCCTTTCCCAATTTGGAACCAGTCCATTGTTCCATGTCCATTTCTAACTGTTGCTTCTTGACCTGCAGGAGATAGGTCAGGTGGTCTGGTATTCCCATCTCTTTAAGAATTTTCCATAATTTGTTGAGATCCACACATTCAAAGGCTTTGGCATAGTCAATAAAGCAGAAGTAGATGTTTTTCTGGAATTCCCTTGCTTTTTCTATGACTCCCACCCCAGGTTGTCACAGAGCATCACTGGCTTTGGGTTCCCTGCATCATACATCAAACTCCCACTGATTATATGTTTTACATATGATAATGTGTATGTTTCAGTGCTGTTCTCTCACGTATGTTTTAGTTTTTTGACCACAAGAAATATGGAACCTTAGCTCCCCCGCCAGGAATTGAACCTTCACCCCCTGCATTGGAAGGGTAAGTCTTAACCACTAGACAAGGGAAGTTCCTCCTTATTGAGGATTTGTGTGTGTGTGTGTGTGTGAGCATACTTTTTATTTATTGTATTATTTTTAAAATTATTTATTTTAATTGGAGGCTAATTACTTTAGAATATTGTAGTGGTTTTTGCTATATATTGACATGAATCAGCCATGGGCGTACATGTGTTCCCCATCCTGAACCCCCCTCCCACCTCCCTCCTCATCTCATCCCTCAGGGTCATCTCAGTGCTCCAGTCCTGAGCAGCTTGTCTCATGCATCGAACCTGGACTGGCGATCTGTTTCACATATGATAATATACATGTTTCAGCGCTATTCTCTCAAATCATCCCACCTTCATCTTCTCCCACAGAGTCGAAATGACTGTTCTTTATATCTGTGTCTCTTTTGCTGTCTCACATATAGGGTCATTATTACCATCTTTCTAAATTCATTTATTTTAATTGGAGGCTAATTACTTTAGAATATTGTAGTGGTTTTTGCTATATATTGACATGAATCAGCCATGGGCGTACATGTGTTCCCCATCCTGAACCCCCCTCCCACCTCCCTCCTCATCTCATCCCTCAGGGTCATCTCAGTGCTCCAGTCCTGAGCAGCTTGTCTCATGCATCGAACCTGGACTGGCGATCTGTTTCACATATGATAATATACATGTTTCAGCGCTATTCTCTCAAATCATCCCACCTTCATCTTCTCCCACAGAGTCGAAATGACTGTTCTTTATATCTGTGTCTCTTTTGCTGTCTCACATATAGGGTCATTATTACCATCTTTCTAAATTCCATGTATATGCATTAATATACTGTACTGGTGTTTTTCTTTCTAACTTACTTCACTCCGTATAATAGGCTCCAGTTTCATCCACCTCCTTAGAACTGATTCAAATGTATTCTTTTTAATGGCTGAGTAATACTCCATTGTGTATATGTATCACAGCTTTCTTAACCATTTATCTGCTGATGGACCTCTAAGTTGCTTCCATGTCCTGGCTATTATAAAAAGTGCTGCAGTGGACATCAGGGTACATGTGTCTCTTTCAATTCTGGTTTCCTTGGTGTGTGTGCCCAGCAGTGGGACTGCTGGGTCTTATGGCAGTTCTATTTCCAGTTTTTTAAGGAATCTCCACACTGTTCTCCATAGTGGCTGTACTAGTTTGCATTCCCACCAACGGTGTAAGAGGGTTCCCTTTTCTCCACACCCTCTCCAGCATTTCCTGCTTGTAGACTTTTGGATCGCAGCCATTCTGACCGGTGTGAGATGGTACCTCTTTGTGGTTTTGATTTGCATTTCTCTGATAATGAGTGATGTTGAGCATTTTTCATGTGTTTGTTAGCCATCTGTATGTCTTCTTTGGAGAAATGTCTGTTTAGTTCTTTGGCCCATTTTTTGTTTGGGTCGTTTATTTTTACGATATTGAACTACAGGAGCTACTTGTATGTTTTTGAGATTAATTCTTTGTCAGTTGCTTCGTTTGCTATTATTTTCTGCCATTCTGGAGGCTGTCTTTTCACCTTGCTTATAGTTTCCTTCATTGTGCAAAAGTTTTAAGTTTATATAGGTCCCATTTGTTTATTTTTGCTTTTATTTCTACTACTCTGGGAGGTGGGTCATAGAGGATCCTGCTGTGATTTATGTCAGCGAGTGTTTTGTCTATATTTTCCTCTAAGGGTTTTATAGTTTCTGGTCTTAAATTTAGATCTTTAATCCATTTTGAGTTTATTTTTGTGTAAAGAAGACTAGTTACTCAGTCACATCTGACTCTTTGCGACCCCATGGACTGTAGCCCACCAGGCTCCTCTGTCCATGGGATTCTCCAGGCAAGAATACTGGAGTGGGTTGCCATTTTTGTTGTTAGAAAATGTTCTAGTTTCACTCTTTTACAAGTGGTTGACCAGTTTTCCCAGCACCACTTGTTAAAGAGATTGTCTTTTCTCCATTGTATGTTCTTGCCTCCTTTGTCAAAGATAAGTTTTAATTGTTTATGCTCAACCAGGCAATGAGAGCCTTGAAGACTGAATTTCCACAGTCTTCTCTAGGGTATGCATATTTGTGAAATGAATTACAGTGGCTCTGTCACAGGACTGCTCAACTCGATCTGCTCCTAGAAGGAACTGACATTCTTGTTTTCCTCTGTTACCTTTTTTCAGGTTAAAATAAACATATAAACTTTCACATTGATGTCTTTGCTTGGATGCCAGGCAGCTCAAAACTAAATCTTGTTAATTAACTAGAATGCTTTTATTCCAGGTTATTACTACAATTATTGCTCTTTTTTCACAAAATCACTTGTATGCTTACTTTAAATGCCCTCTGTTATATTAATTTTGAAAATGCCTTAAATATTTATAGCCTTAAAGTTCAAAGACTTGAATTCTAATCCACTTCAGCCTTTGAACAGGACAGTGATATCTCCTTTTCGGTTCTCTTTGGACTTGGATTAGATAATGTCTAAAGTCCTTGTGCGGAGAAGGCAATTTTCTTGCCTGGAAAATCCCACAGACGGAGGAGCCTGGTAGGCTGCAGTCCATGGGGTCGCTAAGAGTTGGACGTGACTGAGCAACTTCACTTTCACTTTTCACTTTCATGCACTGGAGAAGGAAATGGCAACCCACTCCAGTGTTCTTGCCTGGAGAATCCCAGGGATGGGGGAGCCTGGTGGGCTGCTGTCTGTTGGGTCACACGGAGTCGGACACGACTGAAGTGACTTAGCAGCAGCAGCAAAGTCCTTGTGAGTTCTAAAAGCTTACAATTCTACAGATAAACGGACATGGTTTATACTTTATTAAAGGGAAAAAACCCTGTGACAGAATGTGACTTAAATCTCTAGGCACAAAGGAATGCTTTCCTAGGTACTTGGAGATTTCCTCTGAGAACCCCCAAGGTGAGTTCCATAGAACATCTGTGCCTTGGTCAAAGGCTTTGGGCAAATGCATACTGCATCCCGCTTATCGATACACACAGTAGTTTAGTACAGTAAAGGCTCTGTCTAAGACGTTTAGGTCATAAGAATACTGCAAGGGATGGACTTCTAGATTGTTCGCAGTCTGGCCAAGGCCTACCTTTTCAGCCAATGGCAGTGTCACATTCTTTTCTCTGCCTTTTCCATTCCTATACATCTTCCCCCACTCCAACATACTTCTCACTCTTGCAATCCAGCCTAACATGTGAGCTCCATCCTTGCCCTGGGCTCTCCATGTGCTCTCTGAGCCTTTGTTCTACCTACTCTATTTTGATAATGCTCCCTTCTTTATCTGGCAAATGCCAATGCAACCTCCAGTATCATTATCACCCATTCTCTGAGGCTTTCCTTTAACCCACAAAACCAATTTGGTTGTTCCTTCCACTGGGTCCCATTTTGCTTTGTACAGTTATACTCCTGTACTACTGTTGCCTCCTTGGATTGAGTCTCCTGTGTTAAACTGTAGCTCCTTGAAGGCTGACATTATGTGGTATTATTCAGCTCAGTACCACAAAGCCTGGCCCATTGCAGATGCTCTGTGACTGCTTTAAGAATAAAAGAATGAGATGGATGGGTGGATGGATGATGGATACAGGATGGAATACAGGCTTTCAGGCTTCAGGGAGGGGTCAGGAAAGCAAATTCAGAGGCACCAAAGACCACCTATGATGTGTGAACCTGGTGGGTTTTCCTTTGGGGTCTTCTGCACCTGTTTTAATAATCCTTCATTTGTATGATAGAACTTAGGGGTCTAGCCTTCATTTCTAGCCAGAAGAAGAAAGATTTTTCTCTGTGATGGAGACTGCTAGGAACAACCTCTTCTGCTTCCTCAGTAGTAATATCCTCAGTGGTTACCTGGGTCATAAGGTAACCAACTCTTCCTGGTTTTCCTGGGATTGTTCCAGTTTTAAAACTGAAAGTCCAGTGTCCCAAGAACCTCCCCAGGCCAAACAAACCAGGACAGTTGCTCATCCTACAAGTTACACTGCTGGCCAGGGATAAAGTCTACATATCCAAGCTTCTCGTGCCACTAAGGGAGAGCATACAACTGAGGTCTTTCCAATAGGATGTCAGTGGAAGTGACCCATTCAGTCACTGTGCTTAGTTGCTCAGTCATGTCCAACTCTTTGCAACCCCATGGACTGGAGCCCACCAAGCTCTTCTGTCCATGAAATTTCCCAGGCAAGAAAACTGGAGTGGATTGTCATTTCCTTCTCCAGGGGATCTTCCTGGCCCAGGGATCGAACCCATGTCTCTTGTGTCTCATGCATTGCGGGCAGATTCTTTACCCACTGAGCCATTTGGGAAGCCACATTCAGCCACTGGGACAAGAGAAATTTTCTATTAAAATTCATTTTGAAAAAAAAATCACAGCTTTTGCCATAATAATAAGGCAGTCCTACCGTAACAAGATATGGTGGTGCAAAGGAACCAAAAGATCTTTCTGGATCTTTCAAATACACCCATGCTTCCTCTTTAAATTCAACTACAGTCACCTATGAGTGCTGGTCAGCTCTACTGACTAGTCGTCTTTCTTAAATTACTCATATTCCTCAGTTAGATCATATCATCATTAGCACTCAAGGCCTTGCTCCTGTTCTAATTGTTTATTTTGCCTTTATCCCCGCTTCCACACAGACACTTCCACTGCTCTCCGTAGGTTGCCATTCTAATGAGCTCATTGATCGCCTTCGTTTCCATGTGTCCTTGCAAAATATGTGTGGCTGTTTTGAATGCATACGTTTAAAATTTATGCAAATAGTCATTTGGCCCTTATCTCAATCTTTTCATGTGTTTCACTCCATGTGGTGCTGTGGTTTTTACCTCCATCCCCATTGATCTGTGTGTATCTCCATTTTATTACTGTGTACATTATCCACTCTCCAATGATGGGCACCCAGAATAGCAGAAATTCCCCATCACCATAAACATCACTGGGATGAACAACCTCTCTCATGTCAACCTTATGGACCTGGGAAAAATTAAGCATGGTAATATATTACCAGGGTTTCTGGTTGTAGAGTACAGAGAGGACAGATATAGAAATACTGAAATACTTCTAGGCCAGTTGGTAAGTAGCTCTGCCCCCAGGATCCCTGAATATCTTTCTTGTTACCCCAGGCAGGAGCCCTTAGGAATTTCCACCACCTGCCAACTAAAGGGTTAATGCCTGGGCCAATGAGAACTGACAGTCTCTCTAGCAATTGATAAGTATTTTGAATATTACCCCTGGATACACATATAGTTAATTTAATCGTCCCCAGACATGACTGAAGTGACTCAGCAGCAGCAGCCATTATTCTTCCATACAGCAAACAAAACAAATAAAAACCCCTTTACCTAAATGAAACCTGGGGCCCTCACCGCTTCACAGAGCTATTATATCAACGGCTGCACTTTTTTCACTTGAGAGAAAAATAAATAATTTATTTGTATGTCCATGTGTGTGTCTGTATTAATGCAACCAATTCTAATCTCAGCTGAGACAACAAATATTTAGTATTAATAAGTATTACATAGTTACTATTTTATTCAGTTCCTAAAGAACTTATGAGATTTTTTGAAAACATAAGACTCTTCAAAGATTCAAGAATTTATTTTAGCTTCTGAAATGTCAAGTATCATGGTGTCATAGCATTGTATTGCACGTGTTTTCACAACCAGAAGAGTCAGATGAAGGTTTGGGTTCAGGTCATTTTAAGACTGAAAAGCCTGGAAAATTCTGTCTACTGAATTAGGAGTAGATCGCTGGGACCGTAAATCTGCTATCCAGGACTTGGGGCCACAGGCACTGTTATCCACATGCCTGTACACTCACAGACACACACCTGCATGGGCACACACATATTCTCAGGAAATTGTTTACGTGCATCACACACACTCTACAGCCACACACAGGTAACATCCTCATATCCACACCCAGTGACGGCTCTGGTGGTTCCCTGCGATTGTGAAAGCCCCAGATTTCTCCAGAGCACTAAACTATTATATGAGTTAGTATTTTCAATAACCTGTATCTTGGGCTGGAAGTGGAATGCTGAGTCATAAGGAGGAAAAAAGCTTGACAAGTCAGCCCTTGACCATGGAGGTGTACTCATGGTGAAGCAGTAAGAAGAGGGTCCCCTCCCTCACCCCAGATCAGGCTCAGAAGGAAAATTCTGGTGAGCCAGGGGCAATCTGGACTCCATGAAGCCTTACCTTCATGGAGGATACCTCCTTGAGCCTGCAAGTTCAGCTCCTACCTGAGTCTCCATCCTTCTCTCTCCAGGGCTGTTCCTCTAAAGGAGCATATTCCATGAAGCCTTACCTTCATGGAGGATACCGCCTTGAGCCTGCAAGTTAAGCTCCTACCTGAGTCTCCATCCTTCTCTCTCCAGGGCTGTTCCTCTAAATGAGCATATCGATTGAGTCAACCCCAGCTTGTATATCTAAAGCCCACCCTCTGGCTCTGATCCCAGTCCTCTGAGAGCCGGCTCAGCACTGCACATTGTGCAAAGGGCTTCGGAAAACACAAGGTGAAGAAACGTAGTCCTTGCTCTCAAGAGGTGGGCATTCTATCCAATAGTCAAATGAGAAATGAATATGGAGAGCAGACTCCGTAAAAATATAGAGGTAATTACAGAAGTTGACGTGAATCTAAAATGCCACTTACTGCCTTTAGAAATGGGGCTACCCTGGTGAGCTCAGACAGGCTCAGAATCTGCCTGCATTGGGGAGATCCCCTGGAAAGAAATGGCAATCTGCTCCAGCATCCTTTCCTGGAGAATTCCATGGACGGGGAAGCATGGCAAGCTAGAGTCCATGGGGTTGCAAAGAACTGGACATGACTGAGCGACTAACACTTCTCACTTTTTTCCCATTTAGAATCTTGAGAAATTCTTAAGTTTTCTCATCCACAAGTTGGGAATTATTTAATTATTTCGGGATTCCCCCACTGGTACTCAGCAAATCTTTTATTCAACTTTAATTTTATCTTAATTGAAATATACTTGATTTACAATACTGGGTCAGCTTCAAGTGTAACAGCAACGTGATTCAGTTAATTATATATATTCTTTTTCAGATTCTTCTCCATTATATAGGTTACTGCAAGATATTGAATATAGTCCCCTATGCTACTAATCCCAAACTCTTGTTTATCCCCTCCTTTCCCCTTTGATGGGGGCTTCCCTGGTGGCTCAGAGGGTAAAGCATCTGCCTGCAATGTGGGAGACCCAGGTTCGATCCCTGGCTCAGGAAGATCCCCTGGAGAAGGAAATGGCAACCCACTCCACTATTCTTGCCTGGAGAGAACCCCATGGACGGAGGAGCCTGGTAGGCTAGTCCATGGGGTCACAAAGAGTCGACACAACTGAGTGACTTCACTTTCTTTCTTTCCCCTTTGATAACTACAAGTTTGTTTTCAATATCTGTAAGTCTATTTCTGTTTTGTAAATAAGTTCATTTTTTTAAGATTCTATATATAAGTGATATCATAAAATATTTGTCTTTGTCTGACTTACTTTACTTAGCATGGTAATCTCTAGGTACATCCATGTTGCTGCCAATGGCATGATTTCATTCATTTTTATGGTTGAGCAACATTCCATTGTACATATATACCGTGTCTTATTTATCCAGTCATCTGTCGATGGACATTTAAGCTGCTTCCATGTCTTGACTATTGCAAATTTAACTCTAATTTCAAACAAATCTCATAGAACCACCTCCAAATCTTCTCCAGTCTAAGTCATGGATGTCTCGATCCCAACCCAATCTCTAGGTGTTATCCTTAGCCTATGACCTGGCCACCTTAATTACTGAGAAGATAGAGGCCATGAAGTTGTGCTCCCTCAACTTCCATCTTGTCCACCTGGAAGTCTCTCTGAGGCTTCATGCATCTTCCCTTTCTCTCTTGTTTTCAGGAAGGAGGCTTAGACCCAAATACTTTAGAGACAAAAGAATGATGACCAAGAGATCTACAATTACAGAGAAAGAGGGTTTTAATCGTCACCAAGAAGTTAATACAAGCCTAGGATGCACGTCACCCACTTCAGTATTCTTGCCTGGAGAATCCCAGGGATAGGGGAGCCTGGTGGGCTGCCACCTATGGGGTCACACAGAGTCGGACACGACTGAAGTGACTTAGCAGCAGCAGCAGCAGGATGCACATCATAGCATCATGGAAACATTGGTTTCAAAGGTGTTTCCACTTCACCACCTGTGCTAACTTAAGCATGTGACTCGACTTTCATTTATTAATTCCTTCAAGCAACATTTGAAGGTCTATTGAGTGCCAAGGGTACTCACCACAGGTACAATTTAACTATTATAAAATAGGGTAATAATAGTGCCAACTTCAAAGTGTATGGTGAGGCTTTAGAGCCTTCAAGTACAAGAGGGAGTAATAAATGTGAATTATCTTCCACTTTCCCTCCTGGTCCTTAGTATGCTCCTATTCTGTATAGAAGAGGAATTTCTCATAAACAAAATAAATTCTTAGCTGGATAAGGAGAAGAATCAATATAAATCCCACATAAACTTCAAAGCACACCATTCCATTCCCACAATAAAGTAGTGGGTTGTATGTAACTGCATTCTGTAGCAACTGTAGGTTGCTGCATTCTCATTATATGCGATCCATCTCAGGACAGAGTTTGCGAGTCCTGCCAAATGACAACAGTTCAGTTCAGTTCAGTCGCTCAGTCGTGTCCGACTCTTTGCGACCCCATGAATCGTAGCACGCCAGGCCTCCCTGTCCATCATCAACTCCCAGAGTGCACTCAGACTCACGTCCATCGAGTCAGTGATGCCATCCAGCCATCTCATCCTCTGTCATCCCCTTCCCCTCCTGCCCCTAATCC
>SJYX01002110.1:345769-355812 GCA_006410675.1 Oreotragus oreotragus
TCATCAAAGTTCACAAATAATAAATGCTGGAGAGGGTGTGGAGAAAATGGAACCCTCCTTCACTAAGGTGGGAAAGCAAATTGGTGCAGCTACTATGGAAAACAGTATGGAGGTTCTTAAAAAATAATTTTAACTATAACTACCATATGATCCAGCAATCCCACTCCTGGGTAGATATCCAGAAAAGAGGAAAGCTCTAATTCTGGAAGACAGTTGCACCCCGATGTTCACAGCATCACTATTTACAATGGCCAAGACATAGAAACACCAAGTGCTCATCAAGACAATTGGTTTAAGAATATATGGAATATTATTCAGCCATAAAAGAATGAAATTTTACATTTGCAGCAACATGGACAGACCAGAGAATATTAAACTTAGTGAAATAAAATGTGATGTAAAAAGGTGAAATTACAGAAAACATGAAGATGAAGCGCTTCTCCCATAGGAGTTTACAGACCCTTTGAATCCCACCCCAGTTGGGCTCTTCCGCTACTGTCCTCTTTTCCCGTCCTCCTGCCACTGACCTGCTTGCGTCCACAAGGAATCCCCAACCACGCCTTAACTAACTCCTCCCGTTCTGAGCCTGCTCTCCCTCCAGCGTGCCCGCCTACTCGAGAAGAGCCAGCCTCCACTCAGTCACCTAAGCTGGGTGCCCCACGTCACACCTGCCCCTTCCACCCTCCCTCGTGGCCCTGGCCCAACTCGGCAGTAGAGCTCAGCTTGGCCGCCCTCTCCGCCCATCTCCCCTCAGATGACTACAACCGCCACCTCACTGCTAACCTAGACTGGCCTCACCCACCCTTCTTCCAGGGGCGCAGATAGATCCATCTAGAACCTAGGTCTGGTCCTCCGCATTGTGAAACTTCTGCCCATCTGGCTAGCAAGCTCCTGCAGCCCTGTGTTCCGGTGCCTCTACACTTCTTGTTTCTTTTGGCTGCCCTGCTGGGCAGCATGCGGGACCTTATTTCCCGGTGGTCCAACCCTCACCCCTTGCATTGGAAGTGCAGGGTCTTAACCACTGGACTGCCAGGGAAGTCCCGCCCCCTCAATTCTTGAGTTACCAAGGTTAAGGAGGTTTAGAGAGGGGCCTCTAGCACCTCAGCTCAAATCCTTGCTCTCCCTGCACCACACTTCAAGGCCTTTGAGAAATCCCTCTGCCCTCTGTGTCTCAGGGACCCATGCTTTAAAATGGAGCCGCAAGAGCAGGTGCCCACAGGGGTGTGCGAACTAGGTGATATACACGTGGAATGTTCAGGGCAGGGCCACGGTGTACTGCAAAGTTCAAGAGCCTCTTTCTTATTTCATGTTTCCTTCGTGAGGAGTGGCCTTTCTCCTGTCCTCTGCTCTGCCAACAGGTCCTTTAACACTCAGCTTGGGCATCTCCCCGTCCAGGAACCTTCCACCCTCCCGGGCTGGGTGGGGCTGGGCCCTGGGCTCTAGGGCGCCCCCGCCTGCTCATCTCACCAAAATTCACCACTTGGCTGCGTCCTACTGGAGAATGCCTAGACGTCCCTGAAAGGACTTGGGCTTCTTCCCTTCTAACCCAGGAACTGGTCAGAACCAGGCATAGGTGGGTGTTCAGCAAGGATTTGGAGGCTGAATGGATTAAAGAGCGAATACAAATCAAAGAACAAAGTGTTCAAGAAGAGCCAGCTCTCTTTCCACTCTCCTGACAATTTGCTTTTCAAAGTATCGCACAATACACAGGTTTATCTTACTACTTTTCTGAGTGGTCCTGTCTGCTTCCAGCCCTTTCCTGGCCAATTCTTGGGCCTGATAGCATCGAGTTTCTGAAAAAAGAAAGGGAAAAACAGTGTGCGTGTGTGTGGGTGTGCAGGAGGGGGCAGGAAGGAGGCCCTCAGCCTGCTCTCAGGAAATGGGTATCTAGGGACACCAGAGGCTTAACAAAGAGGACTTCAGCAGGAGGAGCAAGAACTAAAGTATATTTTTAAGAACAGAAGAGAAAACCCTGCTGTGTTGAGTCCTGCTTGAGGGCATGGCCAGCACGGCAATGGCCCTGATAGTTAGAGCTATCCTCATTCCTTTCTTTACAAGCCCTACAAGAGAATTCATTTCTTGGGAAAAGATTAGACAATACAGAAGGGTATAAAGCAAAACAGCCTTACCCACCTACTCCCGGTCCTACTCTCCATAGGTAACCTCTGCTTCTGGGCAGATTTTAAAATATACACAGGGACACAGGCAGTCACGTGTCTTTATGGCTGAAATCATGTTCAAAGAAGAAGAATTGCAGGTCTAGGTTTGTTCAGAGAGAGACACTGGATGGAAATAGGGCAATAAACACACACCTTTCCCTGCTAATAGTGGAAGAAAGAAACTATTTGAAATAGAACACATACAAGGAACACTTTTTACCTGAGAGGGCCTGTGGTGTGGGACCCGAGGGGAGAGCAGGCTTCGGAGGTCGAGTCCAGGTTCTGTTCTTCCTGTTGGCTTCTCAGCAGGTGAGAAGTAGGTGGATCGCCCCACATTCAGAGTGGCGAGGAGGGCCTGGCATCTCAGGATGCTCAAAAAAGAGGCCATCTCACCTGGGCCTGAGATCACTTGGTTGAGAAATGCCTGGATTGGAGGTCCAAGAAGGGAGGACGGAGGGCTGGCCGGTACAGGGCCCGCTGGGAGCAGGAATCTCGGTCCCTGCAACCTTCCCCACCCACTCTCTTTAGAGCCACCATCACGCTTCCAACTTGGCCCAGCCAAACAAAGGCAACGGGAAACACAACAGCTGTTGGCCTGGGCTTTGGAAAGCTGAAGCAACAGCTGTGTGAGGGGGAAGCCGAGAGTGGGAGGGCAGCCGGGCGGAGCCTAAAAGTAAAACTCGGCCCGACAGCCTGACAAAGGCTTCCTGTCGGGTGCAGCGAGAGGGGCTGACCTGGTGGCTCCTTGGCAGGCTGTTCTGGGGCCACCGTGGGGAAGAGCCCAGACTCCCACCCTCTCCTCCCTCTCCGCCTCTCCAACACCAGCTTTGGAGGAGCAGCCTGCCCTCAGTAAACACCCCTGCAATCTGCACCTTTGCTTCTAGGCCTGTCTCACTGCCACTCCGTTCTGGGATGTGAAGATGGACTGGCTGTAGCACCTTTATTTACAACATCTTCCAGCAGTGAAAGCGAACCAAGTACTGCTACTGTCTGTGATCTTCGGTTTTCAGACAGGTGGGGATGGGATGAGCCATCTTTGGCGAGGAAGAGGGTGTGCCACCGCATCCCCCTATTAAAAAAGGAGCCCTCACCACCGGCTTGCTCTGTGATGTTGTCAGCACCAGGCATGCTGGGCCCTCTACACAGGCGGGCCTCCTGACCTTCCACACCACCCAGAGCTTGCTTTCCTTCCCCTGGCATTGGGATATCTTGTTCAGCACTCTTCAACTTGGACTGGTCAGGAGGAAGTTTCTCAGCTTTAAAAGATCATCAAACTCCTAAATGGACACTAGAATGTTTGAGAAGGACATTAAGCACTCGTGGGGAGCAGAAAATATACACCAGGAAGAGTAAATTTTTCTAATACTTAGTTTTAAAGTTAAAGAAAAAAAGTGTTTCTGTTTGGTTTAAATGACTTAAAACAGAGCTTGGCCAGCATCAATGTCTAGAGTCAGACTTTCTGGTTCAGAAGTGTCACCATTGCTCTGCCTCCTCATAAGCTCACTGCTGCCCCCGTGTGTCTTATCTAAACATCACAACACAATTTTCTACTCTGCAAATAAATGGTGGAAACCCTCCACCAGTCTGTTTTGCTCCCATGACAATAAACAGTACAGAATTAACGCTTGTGAGTGAGAGCTGTGTAACCCAGGTGAATTTTCAACAAGTCTTTAGTTTTGGAAGACTTCATTACATAGTGTTTCTCTCTCTCTCTCTTTCAATTCATTGTGCCTTTGATGAAGTGATAAATTTAATCCTTAGAGGGAGTGGTTATGATTATATGAACGATGCTAGTCCTACTAATGATACCCTTTCCAGAAAAACCACGTGACTTATTCATTGATTTGCATTAGATTTATTTTACAGCCTTCAACAGAAATCTTATATTCAGCATGATTGTAGGTTTGCATCAAGAGTCTCTGATGTGAGATAACTTCTGATACAAAGCTCATACAAAACACACAACAAAGTGTAACCTCCCTGGGCTCACCTGGTTCCTTTGTCTTCAGCGGGAAGATTGGATCCACATTTTGATGTGGACTAGGCTGCTTTTGTGGGTGTGTATTAAGCACCAATTCTTTCTGTTTCTGGCTTGTCTATGTAGTTTATCTGAGTGGCTTCTTGCTCCATAGAAACTAGGGTCACAAAGAATATCACGTTGTCATGGGTGGAATTTGGAAAATGCCTTCCATCCTGAATAGATTAAGAGGCTGCTCCCTTATGCAGAAAGGTTGAAATAGTCTCCTCCTCAGCATGCATGGAGGGGATGGCTGTTTGCTCCCAATACTCCTTCCAGAGCCTTCCTATACTGCAGTGGTAGCCTTGGTACCACTTCTCAAAGTCACCTGCTGAAGCAGCCTTCTGTGGTTCTTGAGTGCTTATTTATGGATCGTATTGATTGCTCACTGTTCAGTCCAGGAATAGCTCTGAGGGAGAGCGCTCAGGTTTTACTTCCTTCAAAACAATCAAACAAGTTTGGTCAAATTCAGTGCCCACATAGGACCCACTGGGGCAGATTCTCTTAGACCCAACCCCATGTCTACTCCCAAAGGAAAGTTGTGAGGGGTGTGGTCTGAATGGGCAGCCAGGATTACTGAAAAAAAATGGCATATTGAGTGCAGCACTTTCACAGCATCATCTTTCAGGATTTGAAATAGCTCAACTGGAATTCCATCACCTCCACTAGCTTTGTTCGTAGTGATGCTTTCTAAGGCCTACTTGGCTTCACATTCCAGGATCTGTGGCTCTAGGTGAGTGATCACACCATCGTGATTATCTGGGCCATGAAGATGTTTTTTGTACAGTTTTTCTGTGTATTCTTGCCACCTCTTTTTAATGTCTTCTGCTTCTGTTAGATCCATACCATTTCTGTCCTTTATCCAGCCCATCTTTGCATGAAATGTTCCTTTGGTATCTCTAATTTTCTTGAAGAGATCTCTAGTCTTTCCCATTCTGTTGTTTGCCTCTATTTCTTTGCACTGATCGCTGAGGAAGACTTTCTCATCTCTTCTTGCTGTTCTTTGGAACTCTGCATTCAGATGCTTATATCTTTCCTTTTCTCCCTTGCTTTTCGCCTCTTCTTTTCACAGCTATTTGTAAGGCCTCTCCAGACAGCCATTTTGCTTTTTTGCATTTCTTTTCCATGGGGATGGTCTTGATCCCTGTCTCCTGTACAATGTCACGAACCTCAGTCCATAGTTCATCAGGCACTCTATCTATCAGATCTAGTCCCTTAAATCTATTTCTCACTTCCACTGTATAGTCAAATGACAACAGGCAGGACCCTTTAGGGGAGAAGGCTGGCAGCATGTCTTTCAAGTGTGCTCTTCCTGACAGTCAGAACAGCTGAATTTTTACTCCCTCATTTCCTGAGTCAAAAAATGTTTTCTGAACACTTAGGTTGTACCGGGTTCAGGGCAAAGAACTAGGATTATGGAATGTGAATTTCAAGAACTCAGATTCAGAGCTGCAAAATTTTTTTATTTTCTCTATTTCTCTATCATTGATTTAACTCTTGAGAATCCACTTCTGCCTGACAACAGAAAACAACCTTGGTAGTTCTGGGACAACCTGGTGATTCCCAGAGTTAAATTCTGTAAATTCAGCCTTCTCTCCCACCTTCCTTCCCTTGTCTTCTGAGGCACCTGTAATCTCTGGAGGCTGTATATCTCCTCACAATGAGGGTAAGTGGAATAAAGACTCCACAATGAGCTTCCACTGGGATGGGCTTCCCACTGTTTAGTATTCCTCCTATATCACCACTCATCCCTGACATTCACGTGTTCACTGGACCTTCCGTCTCTTGTTGAATGTACTCTGTTTCCCCACAGACCTGACCTGAGTGGTTTGGGGCCATCACCCCATTTATAACACTTCTGTGATACCTCCATGGGGTTCAGAAACTCTCAGCCCTTTTTCCTGAGCTACATGGAGTAAGTGAGGCATCCTGGAAGGTACCCTTGGCCCACATTTTCAGACAACGGACTGAGATGCCACTACTCCTCAACTCAAAAGTCATGCTGGGAGCAGGTATTACTATGTGGTTTGCAAAAATGAATATTGGTATCTTCTGATCGCAGATCCTTCCAGACTAACCTGGGATGTTCATCGTCTTCCCCTTCTGAGGGTCTTTACCAGCCCTCTTAGATATAAGTCCCAAAGGTCATTCCACCATCTCATAGCTGGCACTAGCAACTTTGAGCAGGAAAATCATAGTTCATCTACTCTCTTTCTCATCTATTGTTTATGCCAAAACCTTGACTCCTGACCGTCTATAGTTAATTCCTTTCCCTGGAAATCATTGTTATGGGCTTCGAGAGCCTATTTTGCAAGTCAAAAGTGAAAGTCTGACATTTCTTTCCCTTTGCATTCCTTTAACAACAATGCTAACCCTAGCTTCTGACTAAATAAGGGGAAGATTGTATACACAAAATATAGAAGGGAGAAGCACTCTGACTAATATTTTAAAATATTATCTTACTACATATGCATAACCATTTATTGTCCTTGCCATTGAAAATCTCAATCAATGGAAAACTTTCACCAAATGGCAGGTTAGGCCAATTGACCAGATCCAAAATGAATTCCAAAGATTGGCTATGATGAACAAAGCTGGTTGGTAAAGTAACTCATAGATTCAGCTCTACCCCACCATTTGTGGGACCAGGAGAAGACTCCATGGAGGCCCCCAGACACCCTCGCCCTCCAATTCTGGTTGCCTCCTACAGAATAAGGGAATCTCAGGTTCACCCTAATGAACACACTAACTCACTCATCCAAAATGTCTGCCAGGGTGCGTGCACTTTCAGTCTTTTCAGTTACGTCCAACTCTTTGCAACCCTAGGACCATAGCCCGCCAGGCTCCTCTGTCTATGGGATTCATCAGGCAAGAATACTGGAGTGGGTTGTCATGCCCTCCTCCCAGGGATCTTCCTGATCCAAGGATTAAACCTGGGTCTCTTATGTCTCCTGCATTGGCAGGCAGGCTCTTTAGTGCTAGCACCACCTGGGAAGCTTGTTGAATGGTATACAGTTATAAAATTCTCTGCACAAGTCAGTAATTTATTTCTCCCAATTCTGGAGACTGGAAAGTCTAAGATCAAGGTGCTGGCAGATTTGATATCTGGAGAGAGCTGGCTTGATGGTTCATAGATGGCTGTCTTCTCGCTATGTCCTCGTGTGATGGAAGGAATCCAGGCAGTTGGTGTGTGTGTCAGATGCTCAGTTGTGTCTGACTCTTTGCAACCCCATGGACTGTAGCCCACCAGGCTCCTCTATCCATGGAGTTCTCCAGGCAAGAATACCAGAGTGGGTTGCCATTCCCGTCTCCAGGGAATCTTCTAGACCCAAGGATCAAACCTGGATCTTCTGACTACAGGCATATCCTTTACCATCTGAGCCATCAAGGAAGACATTTAGTACCAGGATTGAATTGACCCAATTGGTATCTGCAGAGAACTGGAGAATGACTCAGAGTGGAGAACCCACACATTTGGTGTCAGAAGTGTTGTGACAATGAAAAATAGTTCATAGAAAGAGCAGGGCAGGAGAGACAAGGGACTAACCCCCTGCCTTCTGGGATTTGTTGTCTCAGGGATATGGGGTCTCCATGACCCAATTGGTATCTGCAGAGAACTGGAGAATGACTCAGAGTGGAGAACCCACACATTTGGTGTCAGAAGTGTTGCGACAATGAAAAATAGTTCATAGAAAGAGCAGGGCAGGAGAGACAAGGGACTAACCCCCTGCCTTCTGGGATTTGTTGTCTCAGGGATATGGGGTCTCCTAGGAGGTCAAGCAGACAAAATAGAATACAGCTCAGCCTGGGCGAACTTGCAAGTACCCCCTGCCACCAGGAGGGACTCCACCAACAAGAAGCTCTGGACTGGGCCCTGGTGGCAGGAGCCAAGGTGGAGGAAAAGTTTGATCTCCTGTGAGCAGGAGCTGAGCAGTGGGGAGCCAGGGACCCACTAGAAACCCAGCCCTCCAAGGACATCAGAGCCACTGGTGCCAGCCAGAATGGCAGTGGAACCTGCGCTCACTCAGGTGGAGACCAGCCCTCTCTCCTTCAGCCCGGGATGTGCTCACTCCAGCTCACATCTCTTCCCAATTCCACGTGTAAGTGACTCAACATCACTAACTGGAAATCAGCCAGGGCAGGGGGAGGTAGCAGAGGGCATTTACCCCATGGAAATGTGCAAACACTACAAATCAGGGAATCTTTTCCAGGGAGCTGGTTGTTAAACACTCATCAGCACACTATTGCCCCACTTGCCTCCTTGCCCAAACACTCTGTTGGATTCAAGACTGGAGCAGGCAGGAGAAGTAAAGGAAGAGAAAGAGGAGGTGGGACTGTGCGCTGCACTACAAATAGCTTATACTCCACGCCCTTTGAACATGGCAATGGCCTAAAACAGGCAAGGAGAACATTTTTGAATCACATATGATGTTGGTATCATGAACTGGACTGGACTAGTTTAAATAAAAGGAAATAACCAGAGCCTATGATTTCTGCCCAAGAGGTGGGAAGGCAGAATGGGACATATTCCCTTTGGGGAAGCGATTGTAAGAAACACTCAAGGGCACAAAACAGTCTGTATGTTTGCCCTTGAGTGTCCTCAGACCCTCCAGATGGTTCCATCTATCTGCCCATCACACCTAGTAGGACATTGAGCCACAGGGTGGCTCTCCAAAGCACATTCAGGTAACAGTGACCTGGTCCTCACCTGGTTGCAGGGCTGCTGATGAACTTGGGGTTAACTGCTTTCCTCTTGGGGCTCCAGGTTCTTACAGAGGTGACTGGAGATGTTTTCTCCTCTCTCTAATATATGATGCCCTCTATGAAACACACACACACACACTGTAGTACCCAAGTTAGTCATCACTGAGGCTGACAATCCAGTCTCCTCTGGGGATTATACAACCAACAGAGAGGACAGGAAGCCTGAAGTTGAGCCAAGATGCCTGACGGAAGGGGTTGGGCAGCATCTTCCCTGTGCTGGGAGTCTGCTGGGAAGGTGGGGAGGGGTGGTTGGGAGTTGGGGGGTGTGGAATAAGAGTCTCTGGGGAGCTATAATGTCCTCTGCATTCTATTCCAACTTATGTGATTTTTTAAGAGCAACTTAAGTCCTTATTGCCAAATTCAGACTTAAACTGAAGAAAGTAGAGAAAACCACTAGACCATTCAGGTATGACCTAAATCAAATCCCTTATGATTATAAAGTGGAAGTGGGAAATAGATTTAAGGGCCTAGATCTGATAGATAGAGTGCCTGATGAACTATGGACTGAGGTTCATGACATTGTACAGGAGATAGGGATCAAGACCATCTCCATAGAAAAAAATGCAAAAAACCAAAATGTCTGTCAGGGGAGGCCTTACAAATAGCTGTGAAAAGAAGAGAAGTAAAAAGCAAAGGAGAAAAGGAAAGATATAAGCATCTGAATGTAGAGTTCCAAAGAACAGCAAGAAGAGATGAGAAAGACTTCCTCAGCGATCAATGCAAAGAAACAGAGGCAAACAACAGAATGGGAAAGACTAGAGATCTCTTCAAGAAAATTAGAGATACCAAAGGAACATTTCATGCAAAGATGGGCTGGATAAAGGACAGAATGGTATGGACCTAACAGAAACAGAAGATATTAAAAAGAGGTGGCAAGAATACACAGAAGAACTGTACAAAAAACATCTTCATGGCCCAGATAATCACGATGGTGTGATCACTCACCTAGAGCCACAGATCCTGGAATGTGAAGTCAAGTGGGCCTTTGGAAGCATCACTATGAACAAAGCTAGTGGAGGTGATGGAATTCCAGTGGAGCTATTTCAAATCTTGAAAGATGATGCTGTGAAAGTGCTGCACTCAATATGTCAGCAAATTTGGAA